>VBSM01003176.1:17741525-17796661 GCA_008086735.1 Cheirogaleus medius | reverse complement strand
GTATGTAATCCTAACAATATTTGTACCCCCACAATATAATGAAATTAAAAAAAATAAAATATAAAAAAAAATTACTTGCTTGAATATGAAGAGAGGAAAACAATACAATGAAACCAACAAAAACATATGCTTCATTTGTACAGTAATCAAGAAAAATCAGCTCTGGTTGGAAGCGTAAAAACGTGAGTCCTGAGTTATTTTTGGCCCATCCAGGAACCCCAATACACCTTCTCCCAGTGGACTCATAGCAGCATATGGCTGTTATTTTCACAGTTCAGGCTCTTCTGTTTACTCCGAACCTCTAGCTTACAATATGTTTTGTAATCACTAATAAGGACCACCTGCCTCTTGAGACATTCAGCCTAACAAAATAGAAAGACCTAATTGTTCAAATTCACTCTCAGGTAGATAATAACACCCTTCAGGCATGGACTGATATTACTGAATAGAAAATTTAAATCAAAATAAACAAATTATACTAACTGATTGTAATTGCTAAATTAAGAACATAGGTTAGTTTCATAAAAAAATAAAAAAGAAATAAGAAACAAAATTTTTGGAACACTGAAGACAATACTTTTGAGGAAATGAAATCCCTGTATGTTTTCCAGGAAACAGAAGAAAAAAAAAAGAATAATCTAGTTGTTTATAAAATTCATTTCCTCCACTAAGATATATTCAGGGCAAATTTGCTGTACTCGAATATGCCTTATCATATACTCTCTGTGGACAAATTTTCCCATGGTTGAATTCAACCAGAAAAACTGACTTTTGAAAACAGGCAGAATTCAGTCCAATAACTGACTGATAAATGCTTGCCATTGAGAGTGTGAAACCTATCATAAATCTAGTCTAATAGAACAAGAAGAGATGGAGCATACGGATAGGAGTAAATCCTCCTCTCACTATCCTCCTTTGCTCCCACAACGACTCCCACCAATGGTCAGGCCAGATTAGGAACCTCTCTCTAGACTGCCATTGCCAACCCATGAACACACTTTCATCAGTGCACCTGCCTCGTTGTGCTAGAATGGTTGATTTGAGTGTCTGTCTCCCCTTCTATTCGTGAGTGCCCCGAGAGCAGAAAACACACATTCACTCTAGTCCCAATACTTAACAGAGTACCAACACAGAATGAATGTATAAAATCCATTCAAAAATAACAATACCTATCCACATGCTATCATAGGAAAATAAATTGTATATGTATTTATCTTATAGAAAGTTTACTTTTTAAGTGTGGAAGAATTTTCTAAAGTATTAAGGCCTATATCAAAGACAGGCAGAAACAACTGGCTTTGGGAGAAAACTGGTAGCATTTTAAATGCAGAGATTTTCTCTGAACTTTCTAAAGCAAACTCAAGTGCATCTTCTAATAGGACCTTCATTTCTCTACTTGCTACAATAATTGTCTATCAGGTCTACCACAACCATATAAAATCATTAGATACTGGATTAGTAATAGATAATACTTATGGATCTCAGGTGTACCAGGTACTGCACTAAGTGCTTCATTAAATTATTTTATTTAATTCTTATTGTAACCATGTAAAGTGGGTGCTACTAACGTTTTCATTTTAGAGATGATGAACCTGAGGCAAATAATTTGTTTAGCACTTTGCCTAAGAATTAAGCAGAACATTTACAGATTGGTAGCTTTCCAAGCATCTCCCTACTCCACCTGCAGACAGGTGATTGATCCAACTCCTAAGGAGAAAAGTCATTTAGTTTGTCCTGATAATCCCCAGAATTCAATCCCTGATTCATAACCTCTCCCTACAGTCCAATTCACTGTTTCTTCTGAGTTGCATTTTCCCTCACTGCTATCTAGTTATAAATGCTCATAATCACTCATGAGAAATAATTCTTACAAATTGTTTAGATATATTTTATGAACAATGACACAGTCATAAACATAAAACTTTCATGCACTGTTAAATGTACATAAAAGAGCAGCTTGAGATTCAATATGAAGTTTTATAACTACATAATGCATATATGGAGAGATATGTGTATACACATGTACTTGTATATACAATTATTTTAGGTATCTTGGTATTATATATTACTGCATATATTTCTCAAGCATTGAATTTTGCTATGTAAATCCTTAATCATAAGAATATAATAGTTTGGCATTAATAACAGATAAAAAGCATATTCCCTATTTTAACCCTTGTCAAATCTTTTTTGTCTTGCTTATTTTATTCCACATATGTTCACTTTCAAAAGGGCTTTTGTCAAAAAGCCTTGATTTTCAGATTATTATCAATAACCTGTGGAGTTATCAAAGTTATGTTTTGATAAATGTCCATTTGAGTTGCAGAAGAATGGATAAGCCTTCATGAGGAAGCTACATGTAGTAAACTCTAGATATGTGGTCTTACATAGCACAACAATTGTTGGAAACATAAGCTGTTTGTGCATTATTAAATGCATAGCTGTGATAATTATCAGAAAGTCATTTCAAAGAAAATAAATCATAAATTTTCTAGTTTCGTTATTCATCATCATCTACTTTGCTGAGAACTTGGGTGACTGATGCTGCATAAACATTATCACTTTGGGGGACATATTTGGATATACAGAAGCAAAAAATATATCTAAAATACCAAAATGATGTCTTTTGAGTGGGTTCAAATATAAGAAAGTACATAGACACTCCCACAGTATTAGTGTAGCTTTAAAAATCAAGAAGAGGAGATACTTTCATTAGAGGAAAGAGTGAGTTACACATTAGAACAATAGAAGAGTAGAATATGTTTCTAGTTTATTTGAAGCACTTTAAAAGCATCTTACTGCCTACAAAAGAAACATTGCTGTTGTTGTAGGGATTCCTTGGTCACTAAATCCCTATAAATAGTCCTATGTTTCTGTAGAAGTGATGCTGTATAAATGAACTCCAAAGCCTGCCAGGCACACTCCTTCCTTCTCTATATCTGAAGAAGCCAGTGTGCTCTAATATGGGGCTGAGGGCTGTTAAAATATGAAGTAATTATTTACCCCGTGATAAGGAGATGCTGCCCTCCTCACCTTCCCCTCCCTTACATCTCCCTTATCCTGCCATCTCCAGCCTTGTGCCCTGTGATTTCCTGGACCTCCTTTATCCATCAAGGTCGGAATTGGTTTCCTGCTCCTGAGCCCCTTACGATTGGTGGGTGCTACCGCGCAGCCCCTGAAGCCCCTGCCCTAGAAGATCTCCTTAGCGGGGCTGTCCACCAGCCGGGCACACCTCGTGAAGCTCCTCCTCCCCGTGGCCATCCTCCCGTGTTAACTGCGCTCGGTCCCTGCCAGATCCCAGCAGGAAGAGATGGAGTCCTGGGTGGTGGTGTGGCACTCAGCAGGCAACTGCCCTGGGGCCTTCAGCATCTACCCCAGGCCCTGGAAGCCCACTGCGGGCTGGGTTCTCCAAGTCGCCCTCACATAGCCACTTGTAGGAACTGCAAAATTCATGGACCATGGACCTGGTGAGTGCTTGAGGCAGACAGGGACAGGAGGCAGCACTAAGGGCTGGTAAACATCTGAACAGCACCCTTGGATACATCAACTTTCGCTAGTGTTGCAACTGAAAGAAGCAATATAAATACGGAGCATGGTTCACTTCTATCAATCCAATGTAGCCATAAAGTCTCAACTTATGATGTGGCAAAGGTGATGCACACTTTTTTAAAAACACAAACTTTATAATTCAGGTCACAATCAATCAATTCCACCCCATCCCCAACACACACGCACACACACATACACATGCACACGTACAAAGACTTGAGTAAGTGAGTCTGTCAGAAAAGGGCAAAATTTCTCTAAGTGTATATGGTCAATTAAAAGGAAATGAGATCTTTCATCAAATCTTTACAGATATCTGGAGATTTCTGTACAAAAGTTTAAGAATGCCCATAACATTTTTAAGTTGAAGGAAAGATAATGTCATCAATTTCCTGAACATTTATTTATGAGGAAAATCCATTCTAACATAGGTTATATACTTAAAAATAAAGCATTCCTGCTTGAGAGTTACATACATTAATGAACATTTATATTGATACTTGCTTTTAGATGAAGCTGATTGGTCCAGTGCCCAATGATTTTGTATTCTGTACTTTTGTTGATTATTTGATACTGGAAGATATCATAACGTCCAGGAGCATCTCCGTTTTCATTAAAAGTGACGGGTGTACCAGCACTGCCTATAAAGATTTAGAAAATAGTGTTAATAAAGTTTTAGTAATATAGCCCACTGGGCTTATTTTTCTCTTAAAAGGAATGGTAGATAAAAATATATTGTATGTAGTAAGTGATATGAAGACTGTAATCCATACAAGTCATTCTTGATAGCATAATATCTTTTACTTGAAAAGAAGCCCAGACATACATACAGAAATAAGACGTGCTTTATTGTGCATATTAGAAAGTAAATGATGAGTATCCAAGTTAGCCAATGTACATAACCACTAAATAAATAAAAGTTGATAGGGTAAATATTCAATACTGGCTACATAGAATGGTAGTTAATAGTCAAAAATGTAAATATCTTGAAGCATGATAGCTATTGTACAGTATGAACTACAATGACAACTCATGATATGACAGGAGAACTTCCTGGCCTGGATCCCGAGAGTTTTACTTCATCCCAACTTCCACTCCACTGTGAAGCAGTTGCTCTTTTCAATTCCTCTGCCTCTGCTACTTTTGCCCAAGATTAGATCAATGTGGTCTACTGTTGGGAGCCTCCCAATGGGTGAGGCAGAGATAAATGAGAAGCTCCAACTCTAATCAGATCATAGACGTCCCCCCAATTCACGATGACAAGTGTAACAGCTACAGAGGAGCAGGATGCAAGAAATATAGTATTTTCTAAACTCCATTCCTCTTGGAAGCTTTTTTCTTTTCTCTTAACAGCTCTGCTCACTTTTACTTTCCTTCTTATTAACTTTTAGGTAATTACAAGTATAAGAGTTGAAGGGGATCACCACCCCAGTGTTTTTTGTTCCATCTAGACTCTGTCTATATAGACTTTCGTTTTCTCTAACAGCCTTTAGACTTCCCTTCATCTTCTTGGATTATTCTTTCCTATTTTAAAAAACTCACTGGACACCAATCCCTTTTTTTGGTGCCTCTCTTCTCTCTGCAGGACCCCTTCCTTCTCACAGGATATTGGATTTAATTTCTATACTGTGTTAGAGGGCTTCCCCTTCTTGCTATCTCTTTTTCATATTATATTCTCCAAAAATATATATTACTAATAGTCATATATGTCAACTGTATATATTATCATCTTTTAATGAGTTTCTTAATCTATCTGTAAAGTTGTTTAACTGAATAACAATAATCACAAAATTCTAAGATATTTAACTTATCAAACAAATGGATGACTTTATCAAAAAAGACAGTAACTTGCAAAAAGTATAATCATGGTCACATAGCAGCAAACGGAATACTTTTCTTGTACTAATATAGTTATGTGTAATATCCTGTTTGAATATATTTTAAGTCCTAAAAGAGCTGTAAACATGTAAATTATTATTATTATTAATTCATGTGGAAAATGAATTTATATGTAAATCAATAAAGAAATGAAAATTTGTGGAATAAAATAGGAGTTCTCCAATCAACCAGTACTGTCTTAGCTACTCCTTAGATAGTCAAGTATAAATCCACTTACTATATGAAACCTTTCCCAACTCCTAGTGACATTGGGCACGTTAACCTCTTAAATCCTCAGCTTCTTCATCTGAAAAATGGGGATTGTTGTGAGACATAGAGTTGTTATGAGAATTAAATAAATTAGTACTTAAGTGCTTAGAACACTGCATGAGATAATTAAATATTATTATTCACCCTATATTTATTTTTAGAACACACCAACATATAGTAATAGAAAGGATGTTGGAAGTTCCTTGAGTGATGACTAGACAAAGGATTATTGGAATTCAAATGGGAAAGATCTTTCTAGCTGGAAAAACACATATGTTATGAATTTCACATGAACATCATCAATTCCTGACATTTATATATCATTTTGAAAAATTTTAATGACGTATTCTCTCTTGAATAAAGGGATATTTAATTTTCTCTAACTGAAATCCCCAAAGTTGTCACCTCCTTAACTACATGATTCCTCATCTTCTACAATAGCAGTTCCCAATCTTTTTTACAATACAATACTCAAGACAGAATAATGTCACTTGTGTAACACATTCCCACGAATGCACCTTGAGTTACACATATTTCCTAGTGTGCCAGCTGTTTCTACATCTCTTTTCTCCAACTCAAGAAAACATATTGGAAGGCAAGTGAATTATAACTGCATTGTCACAAAAATAATAATTTCCAACTTAGATACCTCAAATATCATTATTAATATTAAGTTACATTAAATTTGACATTGTATTAAGGGACAACACTAAAGCAGTGATGAGTGTGGGTTCTGGAGCCAGATCGTTAGGTTCAAACCCCAGCTCTGTCACTTATTAGATCTGTTATCTTGGGTATATTTATTAATTTTTATGTGTCTCACTTTTCTCACCTTTAAAGATGAGAAAATAATAATTTCCACCTCAGAGTGATACATGAAGATTAAATAAATCAATATATATATAACATTTAGCACATAGTATCATGTAAGTATTAACTATTATTTATTTTTTTGTTTTATGGCAATGGTGTGTTTGAGATCCACTGTCTATATGAGAACATATCAACTTCTCAGTGAGCATATAGGTTTTCATGATGTCATTCTCACTAATCTCTGTTCTGTAAATGCCACATATAACTAAAATCCAGTTATCAAAATTCACCATGATCGGTCTCACGATCCTGCCTTTGCACATACTATTTTCTCTAAGTTCCCATCCTCTTTCCTCCTAATCCTTCTTCTCTATAAAATTCCTTCAAGATGTGGCTCAAGCATCATGCACTTAAAGAAGCATACTCCTCCAAACCTGAAGAAAGAACCCATGTACCTCTTCATGTCCTAACTGGCACTATCAAAACACTCACTATACTCTGCACACATTTACTATCCCTCCTACACCTAACTGAAACATTTATTCAACAGATATTTATTGAGAGCCTACTATGTGCTCAACACTGGGTGGACCCTCTGCATGCCTCACAATAGTATGGTCTCCTTGGTAAGGGCAAATGTATAATATCTATTATCTTTGTAGGCATTGTACCAAAGACAGTGCTCAATATTGACTGAATAATCAATAAATGACAATAAAACATGAAAGATTCATCACCAAACGATCCCAAGCAATTCCATGCTCTCCTCTTAGAATATTATGAACTTCATTTATATCACCTCTCATCTTTCATATTCACAAATGAAGAGATCAAATAAGTCCCTTAGTGCAACATTAGATGCCACAGCAAAACTTTGACATATCTTTGAATGGTCATTGAGTTAAATACTGACAGCTGAAGTGGTTTTCATTACTGATGACTCTTGCAACTTGTTTTCCTAGTCTGATTTCTGGTCTTGGGCTAGGCTTACAGTTGAACTACTTCAGCCCTTTCACAGAAAGAAATCACTCCATTACGTATTGACTCTGAAACGATTGCGATAGTATTCTGGTTTATGTTTTAAAAAGCACCTTTCAGGCATGCCTCTAACCCTCCTAAGGAGAGGCAAAGATATAAAATGTAACAAAAATGTTTGTACCCTCATAATACACTGAAATAAAAAATACAAAAAACCCTTCAGTAGCCATGAGAGACACATTAGCTATTTACTAATTTCTGAAGATTTGTCATTTTTTTAAAAAATCATATTTTACACTGAAACTGACCACTCTGAAAAACAGAATTGAGTGGCATTTTGTCCAGAAAAAAATTCCAAATGAATTGGAATTGTCTCTTAATATATTCATCAATTTATTATGGTTTAATAACAACACAGGTAAGAAATATAAATATATTTTACTATTCAGACTATATTTTGCAGTATAAATTATTTTCAACTTTTATTGTTGTGTTTCTTTCTATTCTACACTTTAGGCATTTCACAATGCAGAATATTAACCATTATATGATCACAGTGACCCACAGAAAAACTGGCAACTTAGGTATTTCATAAATTTTGAAGTAAGTACATTACACTTTCAAAATACTTTTTCATCCACATGTGCTAGTGGAGAAATGAAAACAAACAATATGTAGTTGTGAGGTATTTTTTACCAGTCATGTACTACCTTGAGTTTATACATCTCCTTGAATATTTTTTGTTCAATAAGAAATGTGTGGGACAAAATATTTTCTTGGCATCTCAAGTATTTACAGGATTTTTTGTAGGAAATTTGATATATGCAAGGAAGATTTTATTTGAAAATATTGGTTCTTTTGAAAATTGTGCAAGAGGAAGAAAGTATGGGCTTGGGATTCAGGAACTAAAGTTTGATTTCTGGCTCTGCCAATTACCTGTGTGATCTGGGCAAGTTACCCTCCTTAAGCCTGGTTTCTCATTTCGTCAAGTAGACATAATACCCCAACCTCCCTAAGCTATTACAAGTGTTACATGAGATGACACATGCAAAGCACTTATTGTACGACTGGCATACAATAGATATGCAGTGAATAAAAACTATCATCATCATTATCCATTCCTTTGCCTATACTTGTGCTCCCTTAGTCTACAGTTTCTTGTTTCCACAATGCAAAAAAATAATGCAAGAATAATTCATTTACCTTTATGTGAAAAAAATAATAAATATATTTATAAATATAATTCTCTCAGTTTGCTTATTATCAAGTTTATTACTTTTCTTTCCCCCTCCTGCCACCAAAACTTTATCTATTATCCTGTTCATCACCACCCACACTATTGGAAGAGCAGGAAAGAAGAGAAAAATAAAATTAAATCAGTTAATTTAGTAATTTTTAAATTGCTTAATGAAGCACCCTTACATGAAGAATAAATATATGAGATTTAAGTCATTGACAAAAAAGCCATAGGAATTAGTAATTTTCAACAGAATCTCAGTTTTTCATGCTTTCTATTTCCTTTCAATTTATCTTATCAAGTATTTATTATAATTAATAAATAGAAATATATGTTTCAATTAAAATCATATTATAGTTTAATTATTTAGGAATCATATTGTTCTTATACATTTATCAGATACTCAGTCTCATTTGTTGAAGAATTTAGCATTTTACTCACTGTATTCTTCTCATGCATATTTCTGTTATTATTTCTGGTGGCCTTATTATCTACATGGATGACCCAACATCCTGGTTTCGGGATTGGCTGACTTCCTCACTTCAAATTATAATTCTTTTTAATTCATTCATGCACCTACTATCATGATCAACCTCTTGACATTGACCTATCCAGTAACTATATCATCTCCAAGATTTTTCTCTTTGGACACCATCTTCCACCCGCTCTGCAACATTTCTATGGCCCCCTAAACTAACCAATTCATTGATCACCCCATTTTGTCACTATACTTCACCCCCATGGTAGTTTCTCTTCCCTCCTATTCCTAGATAGGTTCTATGATCTTCCTTGCAAATACTCTCTGTTCTCTTGTGCTTCTCTCTATCCAATTTTATTCTTGTATCAAATCATAATCATGATTATCTCAATTGTATATCTTCTTTGCCTGTAGTCAAGCAGCTGAACATGGTTTGAGAAAATCATTAACTGGCAAGGCCAGGACTAGGCTGAGGCAAGCGAAGTGGGTGTCTGTCTCCCCGAATTTTGCACTCTGGCTGTCTCACTTGCTTTATCTTGTCCTGACTCAGCTGTCTGGTTGTACTTCAAATTCACAGATTTCACATGTACAATCAACATTTTCTGCAATCCTATCACACTTTCCCAGTTGGTCCATTCCCCATCCCTTCTAGATAATATTTAACTGTTTCTTGTTTTATTCTCGCTACTCACAAATCTAACACCTTCTTTTCCCTGTCATTGTTCCAGCTTGTCTCATACTTTCTCACAGAGAAAAATCATCAAGACAAAAACACCCACATCATCCCACCACAAAGCCTACCACCTACCTGCATCCACACTCATAGTCTCTTTTCCCCCCATCTCAGCACATGCCCCAGATCTGATCAAAGACACACTCCTCTCTGGGGCCTGCTCCCCATCCACTCTCATTTTACATGAACTTTCAAGTTCACAGTTATCATTTTTTTTTGCATCAACAAATTTAGACTTTTGACAGAATTATCCCCTTCAATTTGCAAATCAGTTTTAAAAGCTCATCTTGAAAGCAAACAAATCTCATTACTCTAACCCTACAGCCCCTCATCCAGCTACTGCCTTATTTTCCAGTCTCCTCCACAGTAAAATTGTGTTCACTCTCTCCCTTTTCTTATTTCTTTCTAACTCTTCAACCTATTTTAATTAGAAATTTAACCTCATATCCCCACTGATGAGTCTCAAGTCTTTATGGCCTGCCCTGAACAAAGAGTAATCCAATTATCTGTATCTCCACTTTGTTGTTTGACAATTACCTCAAACTTAACATATCTAAACACAATGCTTCGTTCCCTCACATTTACCAACATGTGCTTCATACGGTGTCTTTGCCCTCTTAGTAAGCAGCTGACTACTGTCCATCCACTCGATCAAGTCACAGCTAAAGTTAATACTGTGTACCTGCATCTACAGCAACATACAGGTGTAAATCTTAATTTAAACTATGAACTTCAGTTAATAATAATGTACCAATATTGATTCATTAGCTTTAATAAATGTACCACACTCATGTAAGATGTTGACAATTGGGGAAAATGTTTGTTGGGGGAGGTATAATATCGAAACTATACTATCTGCTCAGTTTTTCTGTAAACTTAATTTTTTCTTACAAAGTTAAAAAATGGTGAAATAATTTTAGTAATATTTTTCATGTAAACTAATACATACAAAATGGTATCATATCAAAATGTAATCAATATAAAATATTAATGTTAATGAAGTATTTTATACTTTTTTTCTGGTTAAGTCTTCAAAATCTCATGTATACTTTATACTATAGCTTATCACAATTCAGATTAGTCCCATTTTAAATGCTCATTAGCCACCCATGATTAGTCATGACTGTATTAAAATAGCACAGGTCTAAGAGGCAAATTATTTGACCAGTCTCTGCTGCCTCACTCCAACCCTCCATGCATTAGGGAAGAAGGCCCACTGCTGAGCCTTTCTGATCTGGCCTTGATTCTGGCTTCCACTTCAACTGGACTGAACCCCTCCTGAACAAGTTTCTCCCCTACAGGTATATGGATCCACCCAAGTCTGATCCAGGGCTCAGTAGATGCCGTATCTGGGGATAGGAGCCTGAAATAAAATCCAAACTGCTCCAGGGGTAAAATCAAACAAACCAACCAACAAATAAAAGCCTGCATCTAATGCATGAACAGGTTCTATCTCTGAAACATTCAGAATTTGCCCATTCTCTTTACTTCTTCTTCCACTAACCTTGTCCAGGCTACTAAACTGTCTCCTTGAACTCCTAGCCAGTACCCTGCATTCACACTAAGTAACAACAGTCCACTTCCCGCCCTGCAGCCAGGGTAATACCATGAAACACAAATCAAATCATATCACTCTTTCCCCTAAAATCACTCAGTGGCTTTCCCTTTCACTTAGCATAAAACATAAAAGGCTCATCATGGCCTTTAAAGCCTTCTTATTCCTCTGATCCTACTCATTTTCAAGACTCTGACCACCCTGGTCTTCTTTCTATTCACAAGTGCATGAAGCTTGCTCTATCTTAGAGAGTTTGTGTTTCTTGTTCTCTCTTTCCAGTATTCTTCCCTTGGATTCTTTGATTGGCTTATGATTGTGAAGAATTTTTCCATCGTGTTCTCCACCATATATGTAGCACAGACTGCTGCCTGAGCATCTGAATCCATATTCTTTTTCCTAGGCACATAGCTAGGCTAGATTTCCAGCCTTCCTTATACTTAGGCACAGCCAAATGATTAGTTCTATCCAAACAAATGTGAGCACAAAACCTCCTAAGTAGTTGTCTATGCTCTTTCCTCTTTCTTGCTGGCCAAAATAGAAAAGGCCTGCTGGACAACGTAAAGATCTACATGTTAAAAATGTCAGTGCTTACATCAGTCTGGATTCCAGTATGAGTGCATGAAGAAGGTCTGTGCTACTAACCTGTTCATCCACCATCTATCTAGTATAATTATGTGAGTGAAAAACAAACTTTATTCTGAGTCATTATAGCTTGTGAGTCTACTTCTTAACAGCAGACAACCATAACATCTGAGTATCTAGTAAACTGAGTCCTCAATTAATAGTTATTAAGTGAATAAGTGAAATCATATTACATCTGGAAATGAATGTTTCACTTTATGCCACATTATAAAGCTTTAAGAATAGTATAGAGTTTTATAACTGAGTATCAAAGATACTGGCATGGATCAATAACTGGTTTCAGATTCCCCTTAAGAGTTAATACTGATTACCTCAATGTGGATATACATAATATGAGGTGGCACTGAGAATGTGTAATCATTCTCCAGAATTGCGCTGGACAAGTATACATGTTTACTTACCTAGGCTAAAGCACCCACAATTAGATGTTTTCATAAAAATACAAAATAATAGTATTAAAAATACATGTTCAATTTTAGGTTGAAAATGGTTTTCTTTAGCTGATTGCTTAGTGTATGGGGGAAAAAAAAACAAGACAAGGAATGTAGTTGAAAGGCATTTCTAATGCTTTGTGCCACCTCTCCTTCATGATTTTTCCATCAAGAAACTGAACTGACAATAGTAATTTCTCCTGTGAAAATGTCTTTATAATCCTCGGATTAAAGGTGCTTTAAGATTGCAAAGTGTCATTATCATTAATGAATAGAGCCATTTGAGAAATAGAAATACAACCTATAATTGCATTTATAGTACTCAAATAAGTGGATTGAACTTTTAAAATAAGAAAAGATCCATTATTTAGTGATACATATCTCAGGGAAGCAGATGAATTAGGTGGTTTAAATAAAATCTCTTGTAAGAAAAGTGACCAAAGAGACTATTAAAATATCAAATGTTTGGTTAAAGGAAAGAAATGAAAAAGAATATATAACAATTAGGCAAGATTACATAATATATCTAAAGAGGAATTTGGGAACGAACCAAATTATGTTACAATGTCCTGAATCTAATATATTTTCATTCCCTAACAGAAATTCTCTCTTTACCTTGAAGCCCTTTATTATATCTTTTGCAGGACATTAAATACATTATACATAAGAATTTGTATACATAACTTCTGTTATAAGCAGAACTGTGCTTTATTAATCATTGTATTTCTAACAGTGATGAGTACATATATGGGATAAATTTTTGTGTGTATGTGTGTGTGTGTTTGTATGTACATATATTCCAACCTTTTTAAAATTTGCTGTATTAAGAGAAGGTCTTTGATCAACTAGTTCACTGTGTTACTGGAAAAAGAAAGATGCTCTTGCCATCGGATTTAATATAGTAACATTTTTCGGTTTTTATAATGAATGCTTTCATGGCTTGTGTAGAATCTCTTTTGTACCTCCTGTCTAAAAGTTATTACTTTATATTTTTTAATAACAGTTTTTTTTAATTTTTCTTTTGACATTTGTATTTTTAAGCTACCTGTAATTGAGGTAGGGATACAATTTTACCCTTTTTTCTATATTGATAACCATTTTTTTAGCTCTTTTTATTGAATGATTCTCCCTTTCCTACTGATTGGAGAGATGCTTCTGTTTTATACCTAAGGTCTGTAGAGAAATGGGTCTTTTTCAGGCCTGTCCTATTCCATTCACTCATTTGTTCATCTTTGACCCAATATCATGTTAAATATTATATAAATTATTAAAGTTTTACAGTAAGACTGAAAGTGGTATGACAAGTTTCAAATTCTTCTTTCTCAGAAGTGTTCTAACTTCTCTTTGCTTTATGATTTTTCATATAAAATTTATAACCATCTTAATAACTTTTCTGAACAATCCTGTTTGGATTATCAGTGGTAAATATCTATAAAAATGATAAAAATCTATAAATCAATTGGGAATTATTTGATATCTTTATATTATCTTCCTATTGATGGGCATCAGTTGCTTTTCAGTTATTTAGACTTAATTTATAAGTCTTAAAACAATTTTATAATTTTCTTTGCACAGCAATTAACTATTATTTGTAGATTTATTCCTAGATACTTAATATCATCTGATGCTATTGTGAATGTATCTTAAATTACATTATCTATTACTTTGCTGCTAGTATACAGAATGAAGCTGACTTTTTTCTGTATTAGTCTTATATCTAGTACAGTGGTTCTCAACTAGAAGTGATTTTGTCCCCCATGAGACATCCAGCACTGCCTAGAGATATTTTTGATTGTCACAATTGGGAAACTGATGCTACTGGCAACTAGTGGGAGAAGCCAGGTATGCTACCAAACATCCTACAATGCACAGGATGGCCCCTACAGTAAAGAATTCTCCAGTCCAAAATGTCAGTAGTGTCATGGTCAAGAAACCCTTGCAAAACATTCTTAATATACATAACTAATAATTTGTCTGTGATTTTTTTATTTCTATGTAAAGAATCATTTTATCTGCCAATATGTGTACTTCTATTTCTCTCTTAACAATTCTTATATTAATACTTTGAATATTTTTCTCTTTTTCTTATTGCACTATCTAGTACCTCCAATACAATGTTGACATGTAGGGGAAATAGTAGACATCCTTGCATTTTTCCTAACTTTAAAAGAAGGTCTCCCATATTCTACATTTGGTATTATGTTTATCTCCAGGCGTCCTCAAACTACGGCCCGTGGGCCACATGCGGCCCACCGAAGACATTTATCTGGCCTGCCGGGTGTTTTTGCCGCCACTGCCTGTCCTGCTTAGCAGCCAACTCGTCCTGGGGCCCACAGTGTGCACTCTCCAGTGGTCTGAGGGACAGTGAACTGGCCCCCTGTTTAAAAAGTTTGAGGACCCTGGAAAGCCTTTTACGAGTAATTCTTATCAGTTTAAGAAAGTCCCTTCCATTCTAAATGCACTAATATTTTTGTCATGAATATATTTTGAATGGTAGCAATGTTTTTCTTTCTGTATCTATTCAGATAATCTTTTTTCCTTTAATCCATTACTGTAATGATTATGTTTATGTATTTTCAAATGTTATATCATGGAAACTTGGGGTGAACCCAACTTTATTTCAGTATCTCATAATTTCATGTACTATTGAATTCAACCTGCTAGTATTTTGTTTAGAATGTTTGCATTCATACTCACGAGTGAGATCTATCTGTAATTTTTCTTTGTTATAACGTTTTTGTTTGGGTTTCAAATTATACTGACTTCAAAGAATGAATTGGAAAATAGTCCTTCTTTTTCTATTGTTTGCAAAAGTTTGAGTAAAACTTTAATAATATCTTCCTTTAAAGTTTTGTAGAACTCACCTGGAATCATGCAAGATGCCTACAGGAGAACAAATAAATCAATTGTGGAATATGGTATATTCATAAAATGGAATATTACATGGCAATCAAAATGAACTATAGAGACAGACACATTTTAGCAACATAATATTAAATGGAAAAATTAAGTGTACAAAATACATTTTACTAAGGTATAAAAAGTATTTCTTTTAAATTTTCATTCTGTTTTGGAATACATAAAGATGCAGGACAAATGTATTTTAAAAGGCAAATGAACATTGTTGATTGTTCAGGAGGAATAGAAATGGGATGGTGATGAAAATATATGGTTGGATATAGTTTTTTGTCAAAGTTTTAGCTTTTGGGGGCAGAAGAGTATTTTCATAGGGGCATATTACATTATTTAAAATAACCAAACACTAAATAAATAAAGTGGACTGTGCATGGATCAATGATAAACTTGTGTCATAAGCCAAGGAGCCAAGAGGGAGAGAGAAAAAAAACAAAGCAAAAGAGGGAGGAACAGGATAAATGGGAGGGGAGGAGAAAAAAGGGAGAAAGGTGAAAAGAAAGGGAGTGAGGGAGGGAAATGAAAGAAAGGTAGAAATAACAAATCAAACAACGAAAGTTTAAAAAGAGAGAAATCCACATTAAAACCATGGAAAAGGAAGGGTATTTTGAAAGACAGTGCTTTAACTTTGGGTAATTCAGTGAATTAACTGAATGCTATACATAGCCTTTTTATTATTCCCATGGAGAATATGAATCTTCTCTAGAGGTCTATGGACCCAGACAAAATAGGTCACATACGGAATTGCTTTCACCCAATTCTCTAAAGCAGCTTTTCTGTATATTTTTAGATTTTATATTAGTCAACCTTCTGTTACAATTTCCAGCTTATAAACTACAACTGTCTGGGATTAGAATCACATTACATTTTTAAGCCAAAAAGCTTAATTCATCTTTTTTTCATTTTGAAGATGTTTTAAAGAGTAAAATAAGGCTGAAATTCACCTCTTCCCAGTTGACTCATTATTTCATTTCTTGCTGAGTTTCAAATTGTTCTTTTATCTTGGGTTATGCATGCCTTTGTAATAATTCATTGGTTGAATAAGGTACAGTCTTTTGATGTATTTCAGAATTAATATTTTATTAATATTTGCAGAATTATTGTGATCCAATCAAATACAGAGAACTTTACAGGAACAGATGTCAAAGTATCTAAAGACATGGATAAAATATCAAACTAGGAGAGGTCTACTCATCTCTGACAATAATTTATGGATTGAATTAAAAAGGATACCAAATAATTTATTTATAATGGAACTGATTTTCTGTAATTACATGAACTGTCAGCATATATTAGGTCACTGTGATAAATGTCAATTGGCTATGTTACTATGGTGATTTGAGGTGTTTCTATTCTATACTGCATGCATAACAATTAGGAGCATAATTAAAAAACAAAACTATAGTCTTACTTTAGCTACCCCTTTCAGAAGTTGACCTATAGAAGAGATGAAAACAATAACCCAAACGGCCATTAAATGATGAATGAAGAAATATGATATATTCATACAATAGAATATTATTCACCACAAAAATGAATGAAATACTGATACATACTGCAACATGAATGAACCTTGAAAACATTATTCTATGTGAAGATACTAGTTGTTCAAGGCCTCTTGTTGTATAATTCTATTTATATGAAATGTTCACAATAGGCAAATCCATAGAGACAGAAAGTATTACTAGATTAGTCGTTGCCAGAGGCTGGAGTGGGGAGAGAAAGGGGAGGTACACATAGGCATGATGTAGTTTCTTTTTAGAGTGATGAAAATATTCTGGAATTACATGGTGATGATGGTTGTTACACAAGTCTGTGGATATGTCAAAAACTTCTTAATTGTATATTTTAAAATAGTGACTTTTATGGTGTATGTGGATTACATCTCAATTTTTTAAATTATAGGTTAACATAACATGGTATCATTTTTATATTATGTATGTGCAATATAGATGGAAGAATGATAAATTATATATATAGGATAGGATATAAATACATATTTTTAAAGATAAACATGAAAATAAAGTTATTTTTGTTAGTGAAATGAAAACTGATTTAAATTTTCTTCATTGTTTTCTTTATTTCCTTCAATAAGTGTCTTTTTATATTTAAAAAAGGACATAAACAAAAATGCATTTACTTGAAAATACAGGAAAGACAGAAGATGTGGAAGCATTAAATAAGGTATCTTTTGGTAAATAATATACAGCATATCAATGGCTAATATAGCAAGTTTAGCAGACAGAAGAAGTAGCTCTCAGAGCTTGCTGACTGCAATGTTTCCCCCATAAAGTTGAGAAGAAACATAGGAGAGCCTAGTTCAGTTACTCTTCTTCCGTAAAAAAAAAACAATCGTAATTAATCAATAAGTTCAGTTCAGGTCAATCAGTTATTATATCTCTGAGAAGACCCCAAATAATGTTGCTGTATTTTTGTCTAAAAGATATTAGCAACTGAAAAAAAAAGGAAATACGTGTGTTCAATAATTGAAGATAGCTAACACTAATGTCCCCGAAGATCGTGATAGTATATGCTTTTGGTCTGTCTCTTTACATATAAGCTACTTGGAACACTTGGATGACACAATATTTTTGATGAAACGAAAATAATCTTTGTCCTAAAACAAATGGTTGTAATAGTTTTCCTGTCACTGACAGCATATAATTTAATCTTTAATTCTGAAGACCTTTAACTAGTTAAAAATATATTTGTCTCTGAAAAGCAATAGGAATTCTTAAATCCATATCCAAAATAATAATTTTATATGTTAAAATAACCTTTCCCTTTCAATGACATGGATATAGTACATACAGAGTGTACATACTACACAGGAATTAAAGTCTCCATTTAATGAGTTCAGTTTAGTAGTTAGGTCAATTAAAAGAAAATAACTAATTTATCATATTTTCTAGTATGTTTAACACAAGTATATAAAAGAATGCCTATTTTATTTTAAAACAGAGTTGTAAGTTTTGAATTTATTTTTACATATTTTCAGTATGTTATTTATTATAGTTTATACTGGAGTGCTATATAGAAATTAGTTTCAATTAGGAATAAATTCCTTGGTTTCATTTAAAAAGAGAAGGGGCTGTATTATTCATGTTCATTAGAAGAAATAACCTGTTGCCATTTTAAAGTTCTGTTTTGTGGAAACACACTGGATTAAAAAACTAAGGAATTATGATTGATTAGAAGGGGTGTAAAGTGGCTTTTAAATGCATTTTCAAAAATAAAAAGTCAGTTCTACTCAGGCCATCATAAGCTGTCCATTTTGCTAAGTGCTTCTGGCATTACTGTATCCAAGTCCACAGTACCACATAAAATAAGTCACAAGAAATATTTTACTCCTCCTTGGGAATTTCTAGGCTTTGCCCATTTCCCACTTCTCATTCATCAACTGAATGGGTTTCCTGACCCCAGAGGCAAGTGAATCTTGGTTTCTCATTTTCCTTGTTCCCTTTGCATTTCAAAATTTAGCTCCAGACTATTTAATCTCAGTGTTGACTTAAACACCTATCAGGATCTGCCTCTCATATTTGCTACTGACTGCAAGCTCAAAATCAGTGTACCAGAGTGCTTTCTAATATAGCACAGTCCTCCTAGACACCTAGAACTGGGACCCCTGTCTGCCTTCTCCCCAAGCTTTCCTGTCCTTTCAGGGAGAGTGTACATTATCATCGTGTCCATTGAAATCATCACCAACATTATCCAGCCATTATTGAGTCCTTATTATTTGTGGACATTGTGGATATGCAGAAATATCAGCCTATCCTTTCCTTAAGATAATCCATGAGATTGTAGTGATTTTACCTTCAAAGCAGTGATGTTAATGTTGACTTTTAATGATGAAATATTAAATGATGTCTATGAGGGTAATGACAAGACAACCATCCAAAGGGAGAAGGATGTAATGGAAGAAAGAACAGAGGCTTTGGAATCAAACCTGCCATGGCCCTGAGATCTCTGATTAACTATCACTGTGTATGTTGCCTCCTCTTATTGGAGTGAATATCACCCACATCATAAGATGGCTGGAGAATTAAATGATATAACATTTTAAAAAGTGATGTGTTGTCTATAATTGTTATAGTCTCCATCCCTCAGGGACATGTCTATCAAAGTAGAATAAATCAACAATTTTGTTCAGCCAAATAGCTAATTAACTCAAAAAACCAATTTTATCATTTTTGCCCATTGATTTGATCAGGAGGATTAAAAAAGAGAATAACTGAGTTGACATTTTGTTTCCGTCAACAAGAATTCCCACTTGAAACAAGTTAATGCCCTGTAGCTCTTTACGCTCATACTGGTGATTGATATCAACTTTCTGCACTTCCCTCTATATTTAGCTAATTGAGAATATGATCTGCTGAATCCAACCAAATTTAAGAAAACGTAATAATGAAAAGCATAAAACCCACATGGCTTTCTTTACCTTGAGCTTTGTTGCCTTCTGTTGAGGCCTAAGTTTAATACAATTATTTTTTCCTGTGAATAAAATTAAAATTTGGTACATCACAAAATACATTATTTCAGAAATAGAAATAATATACTGTCAATTTTTTTAAATTTCCTGTTATGAGTCTCACATTTTTGAAATACCTCTTCCTAAGAACTCTGGTACATTACTAGAATTAGCATCAGTAGGCAAGTCACTTATCCAAATGCATAATACCTGTGGAGGAACTGTTTATTACCTTATATGGGAGAGGAAATCTGATCCCTTGCTTTGTGCTGGCTGCCACTCAGATCACAAGTACACCCTTTAGAGGACTAGACTACTGTGATTCAGCTCAACCATGAGTTGTTCACTCACTGTTAGTATAAGACGATGAAATGATAAATTTACTGCTATATTGAAACAATATTAGATTTCCTAAATACATACAAGCATTTATATGTCACAAATTCACCACTGAAACTACAACCATTCCTCTTTCGCAAAGTTGATATCCCAGATTAATGGGGATGGCAATTCAAACATATATTTTTTAATTTATAAGGTGTTGCCCTATACATTCCAAAACAAGTGTCTGAAAAGAATAACAAAAATAGTCTTTGGAATTTTTATGAAGCTCTATTTTTCTTCTTTTGAAATTGCTAAATGCTTTATGCTTTCTGATTTAAGTGCCTTTTGAAATTGAGTTCTCTGAAGTTGATAGAAGCATTTAACTTTATGACCAAACAAACTCACAGAAATGTATGTAAAATACATATTTTGCATTTTAATTTCTGAGAATACCCTAGGACAATAATGTATATAATATATATAGTTGTCCCTTGGTATCTATGGGGTATTTGTTCCAGGACCTCCCATAGATACCAAAGTCTGAGGATGCTCAAGCCTCTGATATAAAATAGTGTAGTCTTTGCATATAACCTATGCACACCACCCTGTATACTTTAAATCAACTCTAGATTATTTATAATACCTAATACAACACAAATGTTATATAAACAGTTGCATATACTGTATTGTTTAGGGAATAATGACAAGAAAAAAGTCTGTACATGTACAGTGTAGACACAATTTTTTAAATATTTTCCATCCATGGTTTGTTGAATCCACAGATTTGGAATCCACAGATACGGAGGGCTAACTATACTAGACTACTAGACAGCAAGATTCTGCAAGTCCTTCTTATCTGAAGCAAAATCACAATCAGAGGCCATATTTATGTTTTTTTTTTCTATCACCTGAAAGCTTATAGGAATTCATCTACAAGCTCTTGGTCAATGCTGACATAAGTAGTCATGAGGCTTTCTCTCTCAGTGCATTTGGCACAACACAGATAATATGAAGATAGATATTTATTGACTTAATGAATAAATGAATTTTAAAACCATTTGTAAGAATTAAAATTGGAAGTCATAGTTTTACATAGTTATTTCATAATTAATTAATTCATTCTCACACCCTAGCTGAATTCAAATGCAAAATAAGAAGTTAGAAAAATAACAAAAGCACAGTAATTGAAAGTACCTTTAATAAATTGGGTGACTTATGACTTTTTATCTTTCAATAATATGTAACTTTTGTAGCTATATTTGTATTCATTCATTTTTCACTAGATTTAACTTTTGTCACACTAGTTTCTAAAGTTATTCACCACCTCAGTAGCAATGATGTTACTGAAATAGTTATACCACCTCTAAAGGGTAGGTTGCAATGTTACCTTGCAACAACCAATAATCAGATTATCCAATTGGGGAAAAGAAAAAAAATTAAATGTTTACACTTTCTTGGTCCATTGTCTAGTCTATTGTGTATCAACAGAAGAAAACTGTATCCAAGGGCCCATATCCAGTAGATATACCAGGGTGCATGTGAAAGTACATTATCCTGGAGAGAACAATTCCTTTAATTCACAACTCAAAGAAGTCATGACACCAAAAACTATATTGGTGATATTTTATTGCGCTTTATGGAATGAATAGAAAGACTGATCAAGGTATGTTCCATTTTCCCAACTGCACCCTAGATCACTCCTCCAAACGTCTTTCCTAGGGAAACATGTTAGGAGAATGTAAGTCCTTATCTTAAAGCAGCTCCTCAGAAATTGCTTTGAAGCATGAGAATGTTAACTTAATACTGTTGATTAGGAATTGCCATAATTATAAGTGACTCCTAGTTAAAGCAGTAACATTGCCCTGGAGAGGCCAATGTTCCCAATTCCCTTTGTTTTTCAAATCCGGTGTCAGTTCCCAATTAGTGGAATATGTGATTTATCTTCCTGAGAAAAAACACATATTGAAAAGCGGTTTTTGAAATAGTCTCAAGATTTTTTTGGCGGGGGGGAAGGATATGATAGACATAAGTGAGGGAAAAAAGAAAACCATGCTTCTTTAAACAAAAATGAGGAACAAAAATAAGGACTCCTATTCTGGAGTTGAATAGTGGTGATGGTTGAACAACAATGTGAATGCACTTAATGCCATCAAATTTAAAAATGATTAAAATGGTAAATTTCGTTATGTATATTTTATCACAATTGATACATAAATAAATAAACAACAGTTCTGGACATTTCCAGATACCAAACAACCAAAAAGCAAATACAAAAATGGCTTGGAAATTGTTACTTTGCTGGAAAATATCTGTTTCTCCTTGCACAAAAAATTACAATGTAGAACATTAATGTCTCCCTGAAACGTGGTCAGAATAGAAGAATTAGCCTGCTGTTTAGGCCAAATTTTGTTTGGGTAATTATGACCTAGTTACCTCATAATCTCTAATAATCTATGTCACTTCTAAACTTAATGTGCTTACAGCAGTCTATGCTCTTTCAAGTTGTCATTACCATCTACCCCGGGGGTGGCTGCATTTCAGCAGAAGGGAACATGATTCCTGTATTAAAGAAGTACCCAACATAAACAATTATTCCCCTGAAGTTTGATGATGCAAATCTATCAGGAAGTACCTATGAAAGAAATGGAAAATTTTCATAAAGATAGGTCATTGTTCGCACTGATAATATTAGTCTCTTGTTCCTCATGTCTCCTGAAATTCGTGAAATTGGTTTTAATGAATACTTTCTCATGATGGAAGTACACTTTAAAAAAAGATATAGAAGCATTATATACAATACTTTTCTATATGGTGGGTATGTTTAATATGATATTTTAAAAGAAATAATACATTTACATTTTGAAGATAAACTTTTATCAGGTACTAAAATACATTTTTTGTTTTATTTTGTAATCCTGGATTGTCCCACTAATTGGTTTTAATAATGCTTTCCTTTCCCTGCTTATATCTCTATAAAGAGCCAACTCCATGCATAAACAGGAGCAAGGCACCTTATATGACACAGACGCCTCCAGATATCTTCCTACTGCTCTGTCATAAGGCAGAGAAATTCCTGCTATTAGTATAACTATTTGAATTAACCAGAAGGTTATGTGCAAAATGCAACAGAATTGCTCTGAGAGGCTAATCCACAAACTTATTCATATATTAGAACAGGAAATTTTATCTGTTGCTTAACTCACTGCAGGATTTTGATAGCAGGAAGCATATGGACAAATTAAGTTTCTTTAGAAAGGTAGCTCAGAGTATTGGAAGGGAATCCTGAGTGAGCAGGATTGTAGGACAGCCAGAAGGCACTACGGAATGTGATGCAGCCCCATAAATAGTGCCAGCAGAAAGAGCAATTGCCAAGTATAGCTCACTAGTATGTGTTTAAGATAACATTTACCTGTTCTCTAACTTAGTCTATCTTGCTTCTTTGCTTCGGTATAGGTGCCAAGACACTACAGAACAAGTTAGCAGCATCCCAGTCTAGACACCCTGGAGTCACTCATTCTTTCCCCGATTCTTCATATCAGGTTCTTTACCAAGTATAGTCTTCAACTTCTGAAAGTTTTCCCATATATCTTTTCTTTTTTCCATGACTGTGGGCCTTGTATCCTGATATAACATACAAGCTTTCTAATTGGTCTCTATGGTCTTCCATTGACCAGAGTGTTAGTTCTAAAACATCAGTGGCAGCATATTGCTGAAAAACCTCTGGTGCTTTCCTACTGCCAGTGGGATACAGGTCAATCTTGTTTAGATGGAGCTTTGCAGGCACCCCAATCCCACCTTTGTACTCTACTTTGGCCTCACTGCCTTTTCTACCTCACTTGGCACTGAATCTCACTACACAATATACTCTAGCCTCATGGTCCACCTGAGCTATACACTAGATTCCCCTGGGACAGCATCCACACTCCCAAAATCGCTCAAGTTAGTCAAACAGCCCAAAATGCATACCTATCTTTTCTTCTGCTATCAAACTCGGAATTTCCTTTCAAATGCTTCTCCAAAGGCCACTTCCTTGGTGCATTCTCTTTTCCTGCCATTTGGAATAACGTTAGCACTTTGCTTGGATCTCTCTTTATAGCATCTATTTTATTTTGCACAGAAGTGTATCTACTGACTGTCTACTGTCTCACACTATGAACTGTATGAGGTAAGGATGCATCCTCTCATCACATGGCATAGTGCCTTAGCCAAAGCAGATCCTTAACAACTGTTCATTAAATTTATTTCCAGCAGTGTAGGGTCCAAAGGCCCAGAGGGAGTAACCTGAGACTGCAAAGGGGCAAATTGAAGGGCCATGGAGACAATATGTTTCAGATATTCCATAGTCTTCTTTGTACCAATGTGTCTCAGATACTCTTTCAGCTTCTTTGTACCATTCATGATAGTTTTATGAATGGTCAGTCTCATTACCTTAGTAGGGGGGTCCATAACACTTCTGGAAAGCCAGTCTCCAGCAAGACTAGCTCATTTGGAGTTACAGCCAAGCAAGAGGAGGCACAGTCAGGAAATTCCTTTCCCTCCAAGCTTAGGAAATGTGTTATTTCAAAAGCAAAAGGTCAAATTACTCTAAACTAAAATAGCATGACAAATGTACAAACAGGAGACAGCAAAATTGGGATTAATACCAATCATGATAAAATGAATAACATAGCAATATCTAGATTTTCATTAGCCAATTCCGACAGTAATAACTTTGTGTTCAGCAGGCGCAGAAGCTCTGGTGTGAATGAGACAAAGCACAAAACACTCTCTGGTTGGATGATGTGAAGGATCATTAACCACATCTTGCTGAAAAACATTACAGGTTATAAAAATGTCATCTATACCATGCCGACAAGCCCATCTGTATTTAAGGCTGAATCCCTTTGAAATAAAGGCACTCCATGTGGCTCAAATGGGATTGTGATTTCAGATGTCAGAAAACTATTAACACATGACCAGAACACACAAGCCATAATAGAGCAATTGAAGGAATATGAGATATGAAATCTTTCCAATAATCTCACTTACAGCCTAATTTGTCAGAAGAGTACATCTATACAAAAAGAAGAAAAGAGAACTTTTTAAGAATTCTATAACATATCGATATAATTAATCAGAATTGATGATAGCCTTTAATGCGATTAATGGCTAGAGTTCTGTTTTACACATAATAAGAAGTCAAGATACTTGTGATTGTCATTTAAGTCTATCTGCCATAGGCTGTGGGGAGTGTTTTATGAGAATAAATTATTGTAACTAAGGAGAAAATATTATTTCACACTGAAAGAAAACCAAGCTAGGGTATTTCCTAGAATGATATCAATGGGATAGATTGATGTTTGAGAGTAAATCAACTACTCTAATATCTATGCATATTAATGTATGTATCAGAGTGTGTAATATGTTAATATATTATCAATATCTATGTGTCTCTTTATCTTTCTCTCTTGGTGTAGACATGTAAGATACATGTTAGGGTGTGTGCACGTATATTTTGTGCAGTTTTGGAGCCTAGAAGAAACCAGAAGTAAAGGTCTCTAATTTGATTTCCCACCAATGTGAGTATGCTC
This sequence comes from Cheirogaleus medius, assembly GCA_008086735.1. Lineage (NCBI taxonomy): Eukaryota > Metazoa > Chordata > Mammalia > Primates > Cheirogaleidae > Cheirogaleus > Cheirogaleus medius. Next base: position 17,770,825 of record VBSM01003176.1, on the reverse strand, counting down.
CCCTCCTTGCATCCCTGCCATCTTCTGAAACTGGAGCTGTTCTGGACCACCCCTGCACCCATCTTTCCTCCATTCTTTTTGCTCTCTCCCCTTTCTCCTGCTTCCACACTTCTTAAAATAAGAAGTGTGTACAGATAGGGAAGGCTTACAAGGAGAAAGGAGGCCTCGAATGAATTATATTTTACTACACTTCTTGCCATATTAACCCCGAAGTAACTACAAGAACATACTGCTGGGTAATGTGTCATCACAAAGTCTAATTACTTCTAAACAAGAAGGTTTTTCATTCTCTAATGTGGATCAACATATTCTACTACTATTATTAGCACTTTTTAAAGAAAATTAGTATAAATGCACCATAAAATGTCATATCAACTGCTTTATACCTTATTATTTTGGTCACTGCCAAAAGACAGTGTAGTCAACATCAACTTATATTTAATTTTGAAATACACTCTTAAAGTGACCAGTTAGCAATGGAAATACTTTATTTTTCCAGAGTTTCTCTAGCCTATATCAAATTACTTGCTCTTTGTCCCTAGTGCAATGATCTGTGACTATTCAATATAAACTTTGAAACTGACCATCTACTATTCTGAACCCAAAACAAAGAAAAGGTCTGCAAGTATGTGAGATAAATTTAGATTGGCTTATGCTCTAGAATAACACATAGTTTTAGTCCAATAAAAACAAATACTGTCTATGAGCAAAGGTCAGTCACTTCAAGGAGCTTTTCTTTATTTGCTAAAGAAGACAAAGATACTATTAATCAAAGTAAATAAAAAATAGTATGTGACAAAGAGTAAGCATGGTGCAGAGTAGCCCTCAGGGAAGAAAGAGCAATATCATTTCTACTGAACACATGAGGAAGCTTCTTTGAGAAACTACTCTTTTGTGTCAGGTACCACATGAGGCAGTTTTCATACAATTCCATTTAATCCTCACATCTCTGACAAGTAGTCTTAGTATATTATGATGAGAAAAATAAAGCTTAGAAAATTTCATTAATTTGGTAAAAACAAAACACCTATGGTCATTAGTCCATGAGGCCTCATTCCACTGCTCCATGAGGTATTGCAGCTGAGCCTGAAAGGTGGGTGGGACTGGGGAGGTGAAATGGGCAGAGCATACAGCATGAGCTAAGGCACAAAGGTAAGAGAATCTAAGACATGATCAAGGAATAGAATATGTGTCTCTTGTGGCAAAATTGTTCCTTTTTATCTGAAGAAAAGAAACCTTCTCCAGACCTTAACCACCTGTCTTCCAGGTATACCTCATTGACAAGAACTGTTATAGACCAGTCTCTAGCTAGAACTTGGGTGGGCACATTGCTACCCCAAAGGCAAACTGGATTTTATTAAACTGGACATGATGCGTAGATATTGGGCAGGCACTAGCTGGATCTGTCATAAAGTGTCAGCCACATAGGAAGCACTGGATAAATGGTAGCTCTTAATTATTATTAATGTATTTCATTGAGTCCAAAAACCACATTTCCCACATAATAATGTTTCTTAAATCAGTACATATAGTACTTTATAATGCATGTTAGGAGAAACTTGCACAACTTGGTTTGAGGTAAAGGCATCTGATGCCCACTTATGCATCACCACAGAGAAGTTGTCTTCACTAGTACCACTATACATTGAACTTCAAATTTTTATTTCTAATTGTGAATTAAAATGTAATAAAAAATATGGCAACATTCAAGCAAAGGATTCTTACACCAAACAAGACAAAAATAGAGTTGAAGGAAGTAAATTTTCTTTAAGAGGCAGTACTGCTAGTCGTCAAGAACACAGCTGCTGAAATGAGAAGCCTATTGTGGTCCCACGAGTTAAGAGTGTGTGACCTTGGGGAGGTTACTTTATCTCCTGTGGCTCATGTGTTTATATTAATAGAGTATAAGAATTGTGTCTAGGACACAGGAATTACTCAATACAGTTAACTATCATTATTATTAATATTGTTTGAAGCAATGAATCACCATAGGGGAATAAATGTATTTTAACATTATCTTTTTTTTTTCAAATAATTTAGGGAATACAAGTGTTTTCTGTTATGTGGATAAATTGTATTGTGCCAAAGTTGAGGTTTTCAGTATACCTGTCACCAGAATAATGTACATTGTATTTGATAGGTGTATTTTTATCCCTCACTCCCCTCCCACTCTCCCCTCTTCTTGGTATCCAATGTCCATTACTGCTTTTTATGGCCATATATATCTTTTGTTTAGCTCCCCCTTACACGTGAGAACATGTGGCATCTATTTTTTCCATTCCTGAGATACTTGACTTAGGATAATGGCTTCCAGTTCCATCCAAGTTGCTGCAAAAGACATTATTTCATTCTGTTCTATGGCTGAGTAGTACTCTATGACATATATATACCATATTTTCTTTATCCACTCATCAATTGATGGGTACTTAGGTTGATTCCTATCTTTGCTATTGTGAATTGTGCTGCAATAAACACTTGAGTACAGGTGTCTTTTTTATAAAATGACTTCTTTTTCTTTTGGTAGATACTGATTAGTAGGATTGCTGGATCAAATGGTAGGTCTACTTTTATTAATATAGTTCTCTGAGAAATCTCCATACTGCTTTCCATAGGGGCTATACAAGTTTACATGCTCACCAACAAAAGAGTTCCCTTTTCATCACAACCACGCCAATATCTAATATTTTTTGACTTTTTAATAATGGCCATTCTGACAGGGGTAAGGTGATATCTCATTCTGGTTTTAATTTGCATTTCCCAGATCATTAGTATTAATGATGTTGAACATTATTAGTATTAATAATGTTTGTTGGCCATGTACCTATCTTCTTTTGAGAAGAGTCTGTTTATGTTTTCTGCCTACTTTTTGATGGGGTTATTTGTTTATTTCTTCCTGATTTGTTTGAGTTCTTTGTAGATTCTGAATATTAGTCCTTTGTTGGATGTATAGTTTGTGAATATTTTCTCGCCTTCTGTAGGTCGTCTATTTATTCTGTTGATTATTTCCTTTCATGTTAAGAAACTTTGTAGTTTGATTAAGTCCCATTTATTTATTTTTGTTGTTGCTGTATTTGCTTTTGGAGTCTTACTTATAAATTCTTTGCATAGGTCAATGTCTAGAAGAGGTTTTCCTATATTTTCTCCTAGAATTTTTCTGGTTTCAGGTGTTATATTTAAGTCTTTAATACACCTTGAGTTAATTTTTGTATATGGAAAGAGATAGGAATCTAGTTTCATTCTTCTGCATGGGGTGATCCCATTTTCCTAGCAGCATTTAGTGAATAGGATGTCCTTTCTTCTGTGGATGTTTTTTTCTGATTTGTTAAAAATCAGTTGGTCATAGCTATATCATTCTATTTCTGGGCTTTGTATTCTATTACATTGGTTTATTTGTCTTCCTTTATACCTGCACCATGCAGTTTTGGTTACTATAGCCTTGTAGTATAATTTGAAGTCAATTAATGTGGTACCTCCAGATTTGTGCTTTTTGCTTAGGATTGCTTTGACTATTCAGGATCTTTTTTGGTCCCATATGAAGTTAAAGATTATTTTTTCTAGATCCATGTTAATGTTAGAATTTTGATGGAATTTTGTTGAATTTGTCAAATCCCTTTGGGCAGTATGGACATTATAACGGCATTGATTCTTCTGATCCATGAGCATGGGATGTTTTTCCATTTGTTTGTGATATACCTGATTTCTTTCATTAGAGTTTTGTAGTTTTCCTTGTAGAGATTCCCTTCAGGCTTGAAAGGTCTCTGGTGAGAGGTCTTCTGTTAGTCTGATGTGTTCTCCTTTGAAAATAACTTATTGCTTTCATCTTGCATCTTGTACAATTTCATCTTTCACTTGACTTTGGTCAGGTTGATGACTGTATGTCTTGATGATGTCCTATTTGATATGAATCTTCCAGGTGTTTGATGACCATTTTGTTTCTGGATCTCTAAACCTGTATTGATAATGGGGAAGTTTTCCTGTATTATTATCTCAAATAGGTTTTCTGTACTTGTTGCTTTTTCTTCTTCTCCCTCATAGATTTCTGTAATTCTTATATTAGTTCACTTTGCATTTTCCTATATTTCTCACAGTGATTGTTCATTCTTTTTTCTGCATTTTTTACTGACTGGGTTACTTTGAAATCCTTGTCTTCAAGCTCTGAAATTCTTTCTTCTACCAGGTTTAGTCTGTTATTAAAGATTTCTGATGTATTTTGAAATTCCTTAAATGATTCTTTCATTTCTTTAAGTTCTGTTATCTCTTTGCTAATGTTACCTATCTCTTTAGTGGATTTTTCCTTCATGTCCTGAATTTTTTTTTTGGGGGGGGGTCTTTGAAATGTTTTTCTACCATCTGCTGAATTACATTCATCTTACTTGACATACATAATATGAATTCCACATTTGCCATTTCAGAAATTTCCTTTTGGTTGGAATTTATTACTAGAGATCTACTGTGATCCCTTGAGGGTGTCAAGACAGCCTGTTTTTTCATGTTGCCAGAATTTTTATGTTGGTTCCTTCTCATCTGAAGCCACTTCTCTCAGCTCAAATCAGATAACAGATATGATACACCTGTTCTCCTCTGCTGGGACCTGTTGCTCAGTGAAGATAGGGATAGGTCCCTAAATGGCATACTCAGGTCCTATTCTGGAAGCTTGATCAGACAGTAGAGGATCAGATGCAATGTTAGCCCTTAACAGTGCTGCTCTGCTTCATCTTTCCTGTTCCCTTGTGGTTACCACTGAGCCACTGTGGCAGGGCCAACCCCTGGTAACAGATGTATGCATAATATGGGGCCAGCTGTCAGGATGGGGCATGTAGCAGGAGAGAGGAGGTCCACTGGGCACAGCACACATGTGTGCAAGCCTGGGTGGCTGAGATTCCAGGCATGTGGCCAGCGTGAGGTCCATGCAAGATGTGATGCAGGGCATAGCAGGTGTTCAGGGCTTAGGAGCCCTGCAGGCCCATGGAGCATGGGGTGGAGTGGGACCACTCCCACACTGAGAGCAGCCAGCATGTCACAGCTCATGTGTTGGTTGGAGTAGGATCTCCAGACAGAGCAGACATGCAGAGAAAGGCATCTATGCAGGGTGGAACAGGAACATGGGACACAGTGCTCACATGCTTGGGCCACATTGGGTGCATGGGTAATGTAGGGTATATGCATGGCATGGCTCCCAGTGTGCCCATACAGCACTGGGTGTGTCTATGGCATGCAGTCTGCCCAGATCCTATGGCTGTGATGGCTTTTGGTCCACTTAGGGGCCTTTCAGGTGGCAGCAGCAGCAGCAGTCCAGCTGCATGGCAGTGGTCAGTGGGCAGTGGGCACTGAGGGCTATGGGCATATGCTCTGCCCAGGTCCCATGGGAAGTGTGTTTGAGCAAGATTGCCCAGACCACAGTAGTAGGCACTGAACCCCTGGTATCCTGCTCTGCTCAAGGCCCCAAGCAGCTTTGGTGGCAGTGGTGGGGGTGTATATCACCTGCTAATGGGGCACACATGAGTGCCAGATTCCCTACTCCCTCCCTGCCTGGCACTGGAAAAACTGAGGTAGCACTCACAAATCTGACCCCTGGGCAAAAGTAGCATTCTGTGGTTGGGATGTTACATTGTCAACAGCCGCAACACCCAAGGCTCACAAGCCAGCCATCCCCTCTCTCCACAGCAATGCATCTGCACAGCCTCCAGTCAGGTCTCTGTGTCAGTCAGAGGCCTGGTACAGTTGAGGGGCCCTCCTGCTGCTCTGGTAGAGCCCAGGATTTTCTCCACTGTCCATTCCCCACATGGGGGTACCTTCCCTAATTACCTCTGGTCCTGCTCAATAGCTCATCCCACTTTTATCTTCTTAATCTCACTCTCACCTCCTCTCCACGGATTCTCAGTGCTCTCACTCAAAAGATTGATCCAAAAGTGGGTATCTATTCAGCAGTTTTGATCCTCTCCATGAGAGCGGCATTGTGCAGACTGCTTCTAGTCCACCCTCTTGGCCCCTTTTCATATTATTAAATATCTTTTAAGTCCAAAATCAAGTGTTTTCCAATTTCTAAGAGTATATATATATGTAATTAATATTTTGTGCATATTTATACATGTATATGTATATATGTGGGTCTGTGTCTATGTTTAGTTATTCAAATTAAAAAGTCACCTAAAATGCATATGGAAGGATAATTAAAGCAATAGAAATTGTCAAATATCTTTGAATATATCATAGAATTAAAAAACTAAGGGAAGTTCGAGACTCATAGTATTTCCTTAGAGATTAAAACTCAGTCACTGCTAAAAGCTTCCAGCTGATACTCAAGAGAAACCATTTCATATCCAGCAATATGTACTTCTTTTATGGAAAAATAGAAACTGTGAATTCAACCAAACAGGAAATGCAAACAAAACCTTGTGTTCTTCCATATGCTTTACAATTATTTTCTCAATCCTAAGGCAAGTGAAGAGGTCAAGAACATAGCACGAGCATTGGAAAGCAGCTCAACACTCTCTGGCTAAAGGTCATGCAGAATGCATGGACTTTGACTGTGAAGAAGGCTTAGACTCAACTTTTGATTGAGATACAGAAGAATTAAGTCAAATGAAATCATTTGAATAAATGTATAGAAAAGTAGGTTGGGTTAAAAAAATCATGTATATTTAATGTAGTGTTTCTTCTTTTCCAGAAGTATGCTTATTAAGTCAATGTTGAATCTTATATTAAATGACATCTTGGAAAAATGTTACAATTCCAAAATTTGTCCTTAAGGGCTAACAGTGAATGCATCAGTTTGAAATTTATTTGTAAAATGAACTTTAATATTAAAATATATTTTACATTGTGAACTTAAATTTAAAGCTTTAATCATAAGAGCCTCATATCAACAGCCTCATACTGTACTAATAAATGTTCCCTTTTTCATCAATTTGGTTGGGTTTTTGGAAGGAATGTAGACAAAGTGTGAGAACTCACATCATGCCTTGGCTTTTCTACTGTAAGATCTAATTTTCAAGGATTAAAAGTGTGTGATACCATGGCCATATGGCAGTGTTTTCCATGGACATAAATGACATATCCCCAAGCACATAAGTGATGCTGCAGAAAAGAATGATTTTCCTTCTATTGAAGATTAGCCTATTCATTTGAAATCTCATGAAAACATTGGCTAGTTTTCTGTGTATAGCTTGCACTTCCCTTGTAGCAGGTTGTTGCCAGAATCTCCCCTGTTCTGTGAAACTATATATACCATGCAAGTATTATATGTTAGGGCTAATTTCAAAATGCTTTCTAACTCCCACAGTGGGAGTAAGTATACTTGATAAAGTATACTTGGCAACACAATTATTTTAATTTAATATTCAGTTCTTAAGGCAAACAGCTGGTGACTGTCTACCATGATAGCCATGAGCAGGGTCCGTGGAATAACACCCAAAATATGTCATGATAGATGCCCATGTTCCCAAAGGGAATAATTATCCTGTGGGAGGATGTGAATGTCTCCCTGTCCTGAGCTTTATTCAGCCTGAAATCCATTCTGCATACTCTGCCTAGCATTGTAGTGTTAAAATGTTGTTTTGGTGGGGGAAGGGGGAAAAGAAAACAAAAATATGACTTGTATGATTAGTATCACTTTCACTTCATGATCATTAACATTCAACCCTGCCTAGCAATCTCACTACATTTCTCAGTCATCTGGCTGTCTCTCACCGTGCTCAACAGACATTGCCCACCTTTTCCCCTTTGCTAAATCTCTCACTATCCCCATTTTCCACTTGCCTCAGCTAATGATCTTACCCTATACTTTATCTGGAAAAATAGAAGTCATAAAGTATAGCCCCTACTTTTATTCCACAACTGAATTTTTCAGGTCTTTTACCAAACCCCTCCTCTCTGTCTCTCTGGCTAAAGTAGAAAAAAGCATCTATTCCATTAAAGGTCAATCCCGCTGCACTCTGGTCATCATCCCTCCACATGCCCAGGGGCCTTTCTACATAGTTTGTTGTATCTCTTACTGCTTCCTTACCCTCTTCTCACTACCACCAAGACTTACTCAACTGCATTCAAATACACATTAGTTTATTTTAGGATTAGGGGAAGGAAGAAATGACTCCAGGGAGGGAAGGAGAGAGAAAGAGGGGGAAGAGGGAAGGAAGGAAAAGGAAGAAAGGAAGAAAGGAAGGAGGGAAGGAAGGAAGGAAAGAGATGGAAAGGAATGGAGGATTGGAGGTCTTCCTTTCATACCCTGATCATTCCTCAACTACCACCTTACCTTTCTACTTCTCTTTTCAGCTAAAGGTCTCAAAAAAGATACCTAACAGGCTCTCTGCACTCACTAACCTATCTTCCTTTACTCTTCAGCCCTCTGTAATTTCCTCCCTCCCTCAGTATTGCAGTTTCCCTTTCAAAGATTACCAATTGTGTCCATGTTACCAAACCAGGAGACATTTATAGGCTCTCACTTTCTACGACCTCCAGGCTGTGTGATTCATTCCAGAGGCTTAGGTAAGTGTGAATCGAAGGTCCAAAACCTACTGGATTCATTTATAAACTTTTAAACTTCCTCATCTATAAAATGAGGATAGCAATTCTTTCCCTCCATTCGTTTTTTGTAGTGATTAAAGGTTATAATCCATGTAAAGTGCTTGATCTTTACCTGGCACATAGCAAGGATTCTATAGTTGTTAGTTTTTATAACTGGTAATATTGTTGGTGGTATTCCTCTGTAATTGCCCTCTTATCTTGCATTTCATGAAACAACACTCTCTAGAGGAAAAGGATGGTTGCTCCACTTCCTGCATGCAATGTCCAGGGCTAGAGCTATATTTATTACAAGCCACTGTGACTTTGCCCAGGGGTTGCAGCAACATCGTCTTTCCCAGATGACTTTTGTGGGGTGATTCTGGGGCCTTGTTCCCAATACATATTCCTGGAAAGTCCATGAACTTCTCAATATTCTTTAATAAATCTCTTTTAGGAATCAAGTGCAATGGCATGTGCTTGTACTCTAGAGACTAGAGCAAGAGGATGGTTTGAGCCTAGGAGTTTGAGAACAGCCTGGGCAACATAGCAAGATCCCATCTCAAGAAAAGAAAAAAACAAAAATAAACTAAACTAAATAAATCTCTTTTGGTGTGAATTAGCCATATTGGGCTTTTATTGCCTACAACTAAAAATCCTAACTGTTAAAGCAGTCAAATATTAACTCACATTATTCCTCTCTTCAAATTTCAGATTCATATATTCAACTATGCCCTTACCATTCCTACTCAGATATTTCACAGCCATCTCAAATTTAACAAGCACAAAACTGAACTATTGATCTCCTTCTCCTTCATTCCAAACCACTTGCATTTTAGCATGTGGCAATATCATCTGCAGTTACTTACATAAAGTATCTGAAGTCACTGAATGCTCTCTGTAACACATTTTCCAATTGGTCAGGTTTGCCTGCAAAATACAACTTGAATCCCTCCAATCTTTTCTATTTTTATTTGTTATCACCCTAAATCAAATCAACACTATCTCACAAATGCAGCAAAAGATCTGCCTGTAAAATTTCTCATCCTTTTCCCACTTTGTTCTCTTTCAATACAATTTCCTCATAACAAAGTAAATTCTAAAAACAAAATTCATATTATTACCTTAATCAAAATTCCTCAATGGTATCTCATTGCATATTGGGAAAAATCCAAAATCCTTAGTATTGCTTCCAAAATAACGAACAACTTAGATTCTGGCTGCCTTTTTAGCTGCATCGCATATTCCTATCCCCCATTCAATTCTCCAGGATTCTACTTAATTTCACCTCCTGAAAATAAATGGGCTTTTCTGTTTCAGGATCTTTACACATGCTGTTTCCACTGCCAAGAAGGCTCTGCCCACCAAACATGACCTCCTTCAAACTTTAGAGAGACCTTTCATCCTGCTAAGCAAAGTATCCTTGTCATACTCTTTTTTTCTTTTTTTGAGCCAGTCTCTCTCTGTTGCCCAGGCTAGAGTGCCGTGGCATCAGCCTAGCTCACAGCAACCTCAAACTCCTGGGCTCAAGCAATCCTTCTGCCTCAGCCTCCCAAGGAGCTGGGACTATAGGCATGCGCCACCATGCCCAGCTAATTTTTTTTTATATATTTTTAGTTGGCCAATTAATTTCTTTCTATTTTAGTACAGAAAGGGTCTCGCCCTTGCTCAGGCTGGTTTCGAACTCCTGACCTTGAGCGATCCACCAGCCTTGGCCTCCTAGAGTGCTAGGATTACAGGTGTGAGCTACCACGTCCAGCCTTTGTCATACTCTTAATCTCAAGTCATCCCCTATAGTACCTATCATAGTTGGAAATTGCTTATTTTTTGATGTGATTATTTATTATCTATCCTCCCTGTTTTATTTTCATAAGAATGGCAAGTGGTTTGGTTTACCTCTAGTATTTTATATCTAATGTAGTACCAGGTACACAGGGTTGCTGTTCAAATATATCTATCCAACATTTGAATTAATCGTTTTCAATGGTAACAGACTTGATCGCTCTTCAGTCTGTGGTGTTTTCTCTGTGTGGTTCCTGTGAGAGCTCTAAAGGGACAGGTAGGAATGATGGGACGGTCTGATAAGACAAATTCAATAGCTAAATATTGAAAACCAAAGGCTAAATCTGGCTACTTTCTCAGATGACTAGATGCAGTTATGCTTCTAGATCAGAAATAAATTTTTCTGGTATATGCCAACAAGTTGAGATCTAGAAACTCCATTATCTCAAACATATACATAATCTTAAACAGAAAAATTTTCTATGATTTAAATGATATCTTTAACGAATGCTGATCAATGACACTTATGTTTAAGACCTCTTTACTACAATGTAATCCTTAGATGAAAAATACAGTAAAACACCTTATTCCCACTATAGTTACTGGAGTAGTTATCTTTACTCCTGTGCTATCCCTATAATGACAATATAATTTGGGGCTTCATTTGAAAATCACTTAGGAAACAGCTGTGGGATGACAGCCTCAGGATCATAGACTCAGGCTTTCAGAAACCATGTTAGCTTGATGTATTTTTTATTTAAGTAAATTGTACCGTCTTCATCTATGCCTAAAAATGCTGGTCCCTAATGTGACTATCTAGATGTGATAACAGAGACAAAGGAGAGAGAACCACTTAAGAAGGCTTACACTCTTTATTCTACAGGTTTAAGGTTAATTCTATTAATCTTTCCAACACCAGGAATCAGTGTACCTTTGAAGAACAGTTTTCCTCAGTGACATAGACATCTCAGTGATTGGTCACAGGAACCCTGACCTCATCCCAATAGAATTTAGGGATTCTAAAGGACAATCAGGACTCCCAGAGAATAGAGAGTTATGTATTTTAGAGAAAACTCTCTCAAATGCGTGAGGATCAAAAGTTCAAAAGTAGTCAGGAGAGACAAGTGTCAATGTGGTTTTAAAACATATCTCTTCACTCCATCCCTATGCAGTCATTCATGGGGTGAGGGTGGGTGTGTGGGAATTGAAGGGGTGATCCCTACTAACATAGGCAATTCAATTAAGATGAATCATTCTAATCACTTATTTGACTGAAATGGCCTTATTAATAAGAAGATAAAAATCTTTCCAGTTGTATCAAAATAACTAATTTGGTTTCAAATTATATTAAGCAATATAGTTTCAAATTACATTAAATAATATAATGCCAACAGAAAAAAGGAGACAATTACATGGTTATATAGACAAGAATTACAGTTTCTGAAAGCACATAAATCTTACTGTAGGATATATTTATCCATATCAAAATCATTCACTTTTCAGCTGCCTCTATGGCTTACAATAAAAAAGGGATTATGTTACATACGGAAACCTCAAAAACCATAAATCCCAAATAGTGCCGGGCAAATAATCTGCAAAAAGAATACCCATGAATACTCTGTGTATTTATTTTAATACATTCAGTTCAATATGGTTGTTTTCTTTCTAATTAAAGAGCAATTTATATTTATATTTATCTTCCTCAGAAGTAGTAACAGAGCTTACCCTGGTAATACACATTGTGGGGAAGAAGGGGAAATAATTGAACCCAAGGCTATCTCAAATAATGCAAAAGGTATCATTTGATAATTTGTGGTAGATCTTATAAGACAGACTATAAACAACTGCTGGATTTAAAAGTCACAGAGGCATAGCTCTAGAGTTCATATAGTGGGATCATAAGAGGGTAACAACTTTCCCCAGAGTCAAGAGAAAATGCTATCCATTAGAATTAAGTTGAACTTAACTCTATAACCATTTCTAGAAATAACCAGACCTCTAAGCAGGTTCATGTGTATTCTTATCCTTTCTCTGCATCTGGACCTGAGTTGGGGTGAGGTGATAAGAGTGGTTTTTCAGACCAATTGGCCTATCTATCTGGTTTATGGGTATAGTGAATATCCCTAGTGACTGGTATATGAGTAGATCCCAAACCAGCTAAATCCTTGAATTCTGCTCTGACTCAGCTAGTATCCTGCTCTGCAAACTTAAACTCTCTGGGCTTCTGTTTCTTCATCTTAAAATTGAAGAAAAATGGAATACTTCATGCTTAAGGTCAACCTCCAGTTCCAAATTCTTAATCAGAAAAATTATGGCAGGTTTAAGAAAGTAATTAATGTTCAACAGAATTAAAATCAAAGAGACTTGCTGAGGTAAGCAACAAAATTTGCAAAGGACAATGTAAGGTTCATTTCTTTTAGACTGGATGAATTGGTGCTAGTATTTATGTGTGAACTTGAAAAATATAAGTGTTTTTAATAAATTAAATCTAAAAAGAAGGCATTTAAAATTATTAGCTGCTTATCAGCATGAAACACAATGAACATTGAAGTGTGAGATTTTTCCAGTGAAATATTAAACTTTCACTAACAATGCCATCATTTCTTTTCCCCTCTGTGATCACACCATCTCCCAGGCACAATTTTAGGTTTAGCAGTCTTAAAACTTGGTGAGATTAGGAAAGCTGAGCAGGCAAATCAAATGATTAAGTTTAAAAAAGTTTTACAGGTATTCAAGCATTGAGAAAGCTTAATTAAACTTAATGAAGAATTTAAAATAGAAGTGAAAATTAAAGCAGTAGGAAATGTTGAAGAAAAAAATTACTATTCTGTTGAAAAAAATCCAGGAAGAGCCACAGGGAACTGATGCTAATTATCATTGATTGAGGAATTGACTCTGGCAAATGCAGGAAGTGACCCAAAGAAACAAAACTGAGGAAATGGGGCCAAAAAAGTAAGTGGAAAGGACATTTATAAAATGGAGGGTGTAATGTAGATTTTACTTTTCTGGCAAAATATTGATTCTGCTTAAATATGTTTTATATAACTTTCACATTATCATAAAGACAATCATAATATACTTAGTTTTTTATATTCATTCATCATTCCATAATGTACTCATTCTTTCAACATTATACTTGAAACTCAGCCTTTCAGATCATCTGATTGAGTTCTGTGCCACTAGCTTCTCTACTCACCTATCCTATGAACCTGGATCTCAATTGCACCCCATAATCTTATAAAATAAAATAGAAAGTTTAAAACATCTCATCCTTCTTGGTCCCAAATTGTTATTCATCTTGAACTGAGCTTATCTCTGACTGATACTATTTATCTATAAATGAGCACATGAGATGGCATTTTCTTGGATATGTGATTGCAAACATATTAGGCATTTGAATCAGTGTGACTGTTTTAATTTATCAAATAATGTCCAACATGATATTAGAAACCAAATAGCTGGTCCAAATCTAAAGCAGGTACTATATTTTCTCCACCACAACAGGAATTATTAAACCAGCCACATGTGGTTTAACTGACTCCCAAAATGGATACATTTTCAAAGCATGACACAAGGGAAAAATATAGCATTAAAATCACGTTCCAGGCTAACCATATTTACAGAAACGCACAAAAAATTGGTTAACCTTGGTACTCTCTCCAATTGTGGGAAAGAGATATTGTGTTCAGCCATTTCGTCATAGTTGGCAATGTAACATAAATATCAAAATCTATCTTACATAGTCTAACAATCATCAAATTCAGGGAACTGCTCACTAAGCTTTTAGTATTTGCTTTCTTTTTGGGGGGAAGGGGAAAGATTACAAATTATAGACTAGAAATAATAACCATAAAATAATACCAAGAGACATTAAATACCAGAGTTTTGGGGATTTGGAGAGTAGGGTAAGATGACCAGAGTTAATTGCTAAGGAATTGTGCACCACTCAAGTTTTCTTCTGGCAGTCAAAACAGTGAGGAATGTGAGGGAAGGCATAGTCAAAAAGGAAACTTGACTGCCTCGGGTACCTGCTAGGCATGCAAATTGGTGAGGGATCTAACAGCTATGACCCTTGTTCATGTTATTTTGAAAGCAAGATCTACCAAGCAGAACAGCAGCCATTAGAAAGGGGTCTGAGTTGGGGCAGAGAGGGAATATCTCTCTATATTGGAAATGCTTACCTTCACAGACAAGGTGTGTTTGTCATTAATAATAAAAAGATAAAAATGTGCTGCCTCTCATCAGTAAGCAACTGCCTTTGAAGGCTATGTGTATTCAGGGAAACAAAAGCATCCACTTCTGATATCAGTTGCAGGGGCTACCCTTTGACAACAGATTGAGGCATTAGCAGGGAACCCAAATGAAAAGTCCTTATGCACAAAGCACAGTGGCTATGATTTAGTAATGCTCATGCAGCAACTTGTATTTACTGAGTGCTACGATGGTTTCTATTATGTATTCTTCAAGACAAATCCATGAGGTATTATCTCCACTTTTTTTTAAGGTGAAGAAAATAAGACATTGAGTAGTTAATATGGAATCATAGAGATTGAGTCAGATTGTGCCTGTACACACAAAAAAACAACCTTTTGCAAAGGAAAAATAAACCTCAGATGCTTGCTTGACATTAAATAGAACTGAATTTTTTTTTAGCATTAAAACTTCCACCTCAAAAAAATGTTACATACAATATTCAAATTTATAAATAGCAACTATATCATATTAGTAGACATTTTAAATATAAATTTCCAACATTTCCTACTTATTAGGGCAATCAATGTTTTTATGAACAGAAAAATTTAAATGAGAGACCATGGATAATAATTCTAGGCTTATATCACTCAGCATATGTGAAATTCAGAACTTCTGAACTCCAGAGACCATAAGACTGCTATCTATAGGGGGACAATGTTTGCCTAAACCTATTAGAAAATATAAATTCAGTAAAACTGATATGTGTGTATAAAAATAATGCCATAGTGTATAAGCTGGAGGTGCACCTGAATCCTTGAATTCAGCTGTATAGTAAGCTGTTCAGAAGTCAGAGGAGAAACTTCCACAGGGTGATATAAAGGGTGCAGGAAAGAAGACCTGTGGCACATGAGAAAAAAAAATTCCTCCCTAATCCTCATTATAGATATGTCTTCTGTAAAGCAGGAAACAACAAACCAAAATTAAGAGAAGAGATGCTTATAGTTATTTTAATTTTTTAAGAAGAAACAACAGCGTAAAGCTGATGACCTGGTGGCTGAAATGGGCTTAGCAACTAAGGAAGAATTTAATGAAACTAGAGCTTTTAAAGGACACATGAGTTCAAAAGGAGAAAAAGAAAAATAAAGAGAAGCAGGCAGAAAGAACAGGTGAGATTCGGCTGAGTGAAGTTGATGGCATAATGTATGCTGAGGCCACACAATTTCTGAGGGTGGTCCAGGAGCCACAGGCTGAGAGTTATGGCTCATGGCGTTGCTGACAGCAGTTCTGAACAAAAGCTAAATGTGTGTGAACTCGGATTCCAGAAAGGATAAGGTCATGCTTCTCTAGGGACCAAAAATAATATAAAGAAAATGGCATGGCCTTGGACTTGAAGGAGAAAGTGAAATGAATTACAAAGAAGGACAGGAACTAATGTCTGGAACCAATGAACAGGACTGGATGAGCAGAGAATGGTCAGACTTGGAAGGGACCTAAGAGAGCCTCAAATCCAAGAAATATGGGGATGATAAATTTGAGGCACACATATCACCTGTTAGCTCTGTCCACAGACTACTCAATGCTTCAAACCTGGACTATCCAGATTTGTGAAATAGAAAATTAAGCTATTACAAATGGCGGTGGGAACCTGCCTGGGGTAGTGTTTCTGTTAAATGAGAAAGTGCATATAATTGAACTTTGTAAACTAAAAATAACTAGAAAAGGAAAATAATATTCTAAAGTGGCTTTGGATTTGAGTGCTTGTGTATATATACATTTACATATATATGTATTTTTTCCTAAATATAAATGTGACATGTGCATTATAGAATATTTGGAAGATAAGATAAAAAGATAAAAAAATGGAAAGAAAAATATTTAACCTTAAACCTTTCATTTAGAAATGACAATTGCTGACAGACTGGTGTATAACACATCAGTTTTTATTCATATGCACATCTGTGCCTTGTTTATAAGTAAAATTGGGACCCTTTTACTTTCTTTTTACTTGGCAATAAGTATACAAAGTATACATTGTATACTTTGCCATTTCATTATATTTTTAAAATATTATTTTAAAGACTACATTAAACTCTACCCTTTTAATCAATTCCTTAAAGCTAAAAACTTAGATATCTAAATTTCCACTATTTCAAATAAAGTTGTGGATTAATGTCCTTAATTTTATTTGCATTTATTTGATTACAAGTAAGATTAATCATTTTTCATGTTTTGGGCCATTTATACTTCTTTCTTGTATTGCCTTCATATTACTATCCATTTTTCTCCTGAAGTATTAAGCTTTTATAAGAGTTCTCTATGTTAAATATATTAATCCATCCTCTGTCATATGTATTTAAATTATCATTGATGTGTCTCATATAATTTATGATATTGCCTTCAATATAGAAGGATTTATGTTTTTATGCAGTTAAATATTTTCCTTCATGGTTTTTGTTTTAGTTGTCAAATTTTCAAAGATCTCCTTATGCTACAATTACATATTCAGCAGTAGCTTCATTTAATTCTTTCCAAGCATACTGGTTAAGAGCTTGGAGATTGGAAGCCATGCCTAGTACTTACCTTAATCTTGTGCTCTATTCTGCCTCCATTGATCTGAGGGTTAATTTGATGCATGCCTTAATTTCTTCATCATAAAATGTGATTAATAATAATATTGCCTCATAGGGCAGTTAAAAGTAATAAATGGGATAATCCATGTAAAGTGCATGGCATAATGTCTGGCACATAAAATAATAAACCCTAGGGATTACTTAATTCTCTAAAACGTATTAACATTATTTTGGAGAATATGATACAAATGAATCTAAATTTAGTTTTTCCAAATTTGTGCTAATGCTATATTTTGAATAATACATATTGTGTCTCACTAATTTAAAATGCTACCTCTATTACATACCAAATGATTACAGGTGTTTGGATACGCTTCTACACTTTTTATTGAAGTCCATTGATCTTCCTGGCTAGTAATGTAACTCTGCTACAATATTAAAATCAGTATGGCTGAATAATGTTTTAATTACTTTTAGTGCAATTATCCCTACATAATTATTCTTTTTTCAAAAAATACCCTTGACTAATCAGGCTGCCAAAACTCCCAGTTAAAGTTCCAAGAGGGAATTAACAAAAGTATACGAAAACGTCATTCCTCCAAAGAGCACTCCAAGTGCTCCCTCTAAATATTTTTAGGGAAAGTCCAAGGTGAACTTTTCTTCCTAAATCCTACCTCACCCCTAATCACTTCCTAAGTTCTGTCCAGTAGAGTATAAAAGTGAACATCAACTATATAAAACAAATAAACAAAAAAACCCAGATTTTAAAATGTATCCCTGTAAAGCCTTTAATGACCACATTGGAGAATACATTGAGCCTCCTGAATCACTCCCTAAACCCAGCCCTGGGGATCCTGAGGACTTTGACTTGTCCCAGGATGATGGTCAGCCAGTCTTAACAGATCCTGCTTCATCAGCAAGAAACCAAACACCTGCAGAGCCTGAGAATGGATAGTCCAAGAGCCAACTCTTCCTTGTAGTTCTTCTGCCCCACAGAGAATGAGTCATGGGGTTCTTATCTGCCTCACTCAGTTGGTCAGTCACCTCTCCTTTGAGAAGGAAGAAAATGAAGTGGAAATACAGAGGACCAGAAGTGTTATTGACATACTTCTCGTTCCAAGAAGGCAGATTCAAAATCCCCTCATAGAAACAGAAGGAAAAAAGGAGTTCCATAGCAACTTGTCCACATCAGCATGCCATTTTAATGAGAGAAAGTTCCCATGTCTTCACAGTGGCCTGATTTCTGCCCTGTCTCATGTTTAACAATGCTAAGTCCCTGTGTGCAAAGCATGTTTTGATAGATGAGTTGGAAAGCATTGTGCTTAACTGTTACAATACCATGCCCACGTTCCTACTCTGCTCAGTTTTAATTTCACAATAAATACCTTCAGACTTTCCAAATTGCCCTAAATTTACATTTTGTAACAGGTTCTTTGGGTTCCTTTACTTTCCCTAGGGATTGGTAGGCTTAAAGGAAAATAAAACTGCAAAGGGATCTCTTAATAGAAATGTGTAAATTATGCTGAAAGTCATAGAATAAGCAATGAGAAAACCGCTATTTTTCAAATTAATTCTGGCCATCAAGTAGATTGGGAGTGTGAAAATGACAGAAACCATAGGTAAAAGTGTCTATGACATCTTAAGCCTCATGAGAGCTAGTGAGAGGAATATTAAGTTTAATCAGATGTATAGAAGCCAGGAAAGGAGCCTTCAAAAGTCCTGATAAAGGGGAGGATGAAACCACAGCTGAGACTCTGAAATGGAAGAAGGCTCAAGAGGTTTATTAGTCTATTCAGAAAGAAATTTCAATTTTTTTTCTGCAAATCATTTAGGAAACAAAGAAAAAGGAAGGAAGGTACATCTAAAGAGACCAATAGGAATCTCTGATGACCTCAAATTTCATGAGGATTTGTGTAAACAGTAGAAGGACAAATAGTAAAAAGGAGAATGTTTGCTAAAATATAGTCAGTTAAGCTTAAAAGCATAAGGCTTGAAAAAATATATATGGCAGAAAAAAAATATAGTCCCCTTCTCTCCCTCCTTTTTTTCTGTTTAAAGTGACATTCAGTGCAAGAAAAGTCATAAAGGCAAATATCTTGGTGGTTTCATCACAGAGGGAATGATTAATGAATGTTTGGGGTTGGTGAATGGATGCTACTCTACTCAATTTTTTCTGTCATAGAGAACAACTGTCACTTAAAGATGGTTGGGGCTAATGTTAGCAGGAAGCTAGGCATGAAGCTAGACAGGTGGGACTATAAAAGGCACTTTAGCTCTGAAGGAATTAAGATTCTCAGCCATGTTATGGGTGGTCACTTGCCCTGGTTTGCCTGAGATAGTCCCAGTTTATGCCTGCCTTTCTGGCATAATCATTAATAGATCTCCTTGCCCTTTTAAAACTATCTTTATTTGGATGACAAGTGGCATGGTCATCTTTAACATATATCAGCATTCTAAGAATACTGCACATTTTATTATTTTCAACAATCTTTGAGAATCCATGGCAAATCGAAGTGGTCCTGTAATATGCAATTGAGCAGATATTCTAATTTTCAAAGGTGGAACTAAGGAATTTGTTGGTATATCTAGACTAAAGAATATAGACTTGATAATCTGAGGAACAGATTATCATATAGATGTTTGTGATGACTGAGAGAGAGAAAGCAGCTACTAACAGGGAACATGGGCTCATAAAGGCTAAATTAAGTGACAGCCACCTTAATTCCTTCTTCATTAGGGCTACTGCAGTATATTCATGGGATTTATGTAGATAGATCATAAGTGGACTTTATCAAGACCTCAGACAAAGATCTTCTTAATATTCTTGAAGTTAAGGATGGAAATATGAATTGTCATACAGTTTGATATATTTTAATTTGTTGAATGACTATTTCGAATAGCGTTGACTAATGTTCACTGATGAGCAATGTTAATTCTGCCCTTGGCACTGTCCTTTTCAATATTTTTCTCATCAAATTGGATTAAGGCATGCTGATCAGTTACATCTGATGCATGGCAATAACAGATACTAAGATGACAAAGTCAGGATCCAAAATTATCTCATCAGACTCAGAAAATGATCCAAGTCTAAAAAATTAAATTTCATGGGGTAAAACAATTTCATAGGGAAAAAGTATTTTCTAAAAACTGGTTGCACAAAAATAAGAAAAGACATGAGATTATGAAAAAGAAATAAAGGTTTTTTTATAGTTGATGAATTTGCCACAAAAGCATTAATATCAACATTAAGAGACTGATATATCAATTCTACTCTGAGCCCAGCATGTAACACCCAAAATAACATGTTCCACCCTGGGAACTTCAGCTCAAGCAAGATAGTGGCAAACTGGGAACTATACAAAAAATAATCAGAGAGTAAATTCTAACAGTAGTTTTAAAAAAGAATAAAAACAACAATGATAATAATAACACAAATTTTCAATCCCTTTTCTGCAGTTCTGAAATCCAAAATGTTTGAAAACCAAAATATATTTAATTCAATTTTTTCCAAACCCTGACCCGAAATAAACCAAGAGAAGGTATCTATAGTCTTTATCTATTCCAACTTAGTGCACATATTCATTTTTTTATGATGTTAAGACGCTTATTACATACAGAGCAGATATGTGGGTTCACTTGCAGGGCCAAAGCCGGAGGAGAGTCATCACCTGGGCCCTTTTCCCCCAGTTGTGCCCACCCAGCTAGCCCCTGAGTCACTTCACAATCCTGTGGGAACAGACAAGGAACCTGATGACAGTGGAGGTGGCAGGGTGGTAGGGAGAAGCCTGCAGCCATACATGAGTGCAGGCCAGGGTGGCCAGCTGGGCTCATAAGACAGCTCCCCGAGATCTGTGCTTCTCTAGTGGGAGGGGGTCGGCTGCTTGCTCAGGGCCTCGTGGAGCAGGAGGCCTCTGCGTAGGAAGGTGAGGAAGAGGCCAGCAAGGCCCACCCACCCAGGGAGGGCGGTCCAGGGTAGCCCCTGTCCCTTACACATGCCCAGAACCTGGCTGGAGGTGGCTCCTTAGCCCTTTTGGACCTCTGCTGGGCAGCCTCTTTCATCAACTACTCTCAGAGTAGCACACATTCATGTTAATTTGTATAAATGTTAATGTGCTTGATTATGGGAATCTGCCCTATGCTCCACTGGTGATATTACATAATACCGCCAGTGTATCTCTATGTTGCCTTTTAAATAAAAATCCAATAGTAGAAATTTTAAAATACATCTATCTCAAGGATTTGGGGTAAAGAATTTTGACCTAATAATAATGATAATAATAACAATAGCTAACACAAAATTAGCATTTATTATGTGTCAAGCACTGTTCTAGGCACTTTACACAATACATATTAATTAATTTAATTCTCACAATAACCTGGGATGTATGTACTATTATTATTATTATTATCCTCACTTTACAATTAAGTAAACTGAAGCACAGAGATTTGCCCAAAGCCACATACTAATAAGTGCAAATCTTATCTGGGAAAAGATACAATTTGAATGGTAATATGAGAGTTGATGGTTGTCTTCAGGTTGAAAGATTGTACATGGAGTAAAAGGAAGCCTATAAAGGTAGAACTTACTTGGAGTGCCATTGCAGAATATTCTTAAAATGTGTTCCAGCTTCCAGAAATATACCTTGAAATAGGGAAATAGGTCTGTTTTGCACGAGTGGTCTCCCTTTGTAATTTTAGAAGGAAAAGGTGCCAGTTGATGAGGGAGAACCAAAACAGAAAATAATTTATTTTGTAATTGATCAAACCACAATTCCCTAAAACCACAACAATGCAGAACTGGGGCTTTTAGAGGAGAAGAGAATAAGAACCTGACAACTGATCTCCAGGATTCAAAGTTAAAGAGATAGTGGAAGGAAGTAAAACTTAACCCTAATAGAAATAGAGAAATAGGTATAGGCTGGTGACCCAGGCCCAAGTCAAGGATCTAAGGGCAAAACTGTTGGACACAGCTTCTGACTAATGCTAAAAAATCTGTGGATACAAGACACTGTGAGGAGACTTTGTGGCACAACATCTGAGCATGTTTATGTAAACCAAGGGTCCACCATGATGTCCCACAGCATCCAGACCAACAAGGGGATCACCATGGCAGAGGACAGGATGCAAGACAATGTGAGGCCATGAAAAGCAGCAACAGTGGAGTGTTAGACCTTTGCTTCCCTCTTCACCTGTTGTTGGAAGTAGACACCATGCCCTGTGTGGACTGAGTATACTTCCAACATACCTGGACAATTTAGGAGAAAAGACCTCCAATGGGTGACAATGAACTTACAGGATATAAAGAGATGCCTTGCAAAGTAGGTCCCTTTGAGGTGGCTGTGTTATACATCATGGGTAGGGACAAATTCTGTGATGTCACACAAGGAATGGGTTTTACAGAGAAAGGGAAAATGTACAGACAGGTTCAGCAAGCAGAGAAGCCCTGGGTCACCATCCTCCCACTGTCTTTACAGAGAGGTGTGGGGGGCCTGAGAAAGCTACCAGATATACAGTGTAGGTTCCTATTCCTTTTCCTTTTAAAAGGCAAGTTCATGCCTGCCAATTTTGTCATGGTAGATGCTGAGTTTTAATAACTGCTAACTTAGTTGTTATTTTGAGTGTTTTAATCCCTCCAAATGTGCTGCACCAAATTCTAACATTCAGAAGCATGTCTTGAATATAAAAGTTTAGGGAGATATTAGTGGGAGAAGTAGACTATATGACCTGTAACATACTTTCCAACTTGGAGTCTTTGGTTTTATGAGATGCTCTGCAGAAGTACTGTATATTATTAATATTTCTCCTAATCTTTTTTGGCATTCTATTAGCCTTCTTCACTGATACTGCACAGTGACTCGAGAACTTAAATGTATCAATATAGACCTTTTTTCAATTCTATTAACTGATTCAGTGCAATATAAACTACACTCCAAGTGAACATCATTTCTATCTAACTCAAACAATTCAATCTCTTACGATTCTTATTCCATCTCTCAACCTGCTTGCCTCTTCCCATTTATTTCCTTCCCCTACTCACACTGCAGACTCAACAAAATCCATACTCCAGCTCCACCGTACTACTTACCAGAGATTTAATAATCCCCAAATAGCAACAGAGTGGATTTATAGCTGTCTGTGTCATAACAACTGAGGAATATAAAAGGAAGTATGTTTTTCCCTAGTCATAATCCTTAAATGCAGGTGATAACATTTTCTGTGATCTGTTTGGAATTCTTTCTCTCCTAAATAAGAGGGTACATTGTCTTCCTGCAATGAGTACTCACACCCCTGAATTTGTATCTATAGAAACACACAGTAAGTTTGTATCTATACTCAAAAGAATCTCAATGGTGCTAACTTCACATTAGTTATCATGTTCAGTCAGACTGCTGAATGGGTCAAACGTAGGTTTCTAGGATACCTATCTATCATAAGCTATGTACTGGAAAAATAATTAGATGTAGGGCCTGGCCTCCAAGCACTACCAGTATAAAAATAAAGAATAACTATAATTTAATGAAATGAGTCTATTAAAGAGAAAAAGTGCAATTGGCCAGCCCAAGAAGGTTATGTGGCCCTCAGACACAAAGAAACATTTGTTTTGAGTGAGCTACCATGACAACAAGAAAGGCTGCAGACCATGTAGCCAAATTACATAGCTGAAAGTCACCTAGCAATTGTCATTAGCTTTACACATACCCAAGCACAAAATCTGGATAAGGAAAAGTAATTGGAAAATAAAAAGAATCAGAATTCTGGTCACCTTTCTAGGCTGGGAGCTAAAGTACAGAGATGTGCCACAAATGCAGAGACCCATGGGCGAAGATACTGACCCCTTCAGTCATCTTCAGGGTGTGGTATGAAGAGGAGAAAGGAACTTCTAGGCCAGTCACTTCAGGCCTCAAATAGCCTGTTATAGACTGAATATCTGTTTCCCCCACACCAAAATTCATATGTTGGAATCTTAACCTTGAATGTGATTGTGTTGGGAGGTAGGTCCTTTGGGAAGCACATAGGTCAAGTTATTAGTGGCTGTCTTTGGTTTGATGTAACATTGATGTAACCCAAACATTAGCAAAAATTTAGATTTTATATTTAACACTGGAATTTAATCATTTCTTTTTATAAGCTAATTCTGGGGATTAAGATTTACATAGATCTAAAAAAAAGATACTTCTGCTCTTTGTATTTTTTTTTATACCCAGGACATACATGTTATATGTTTAATAGTTGGTAAGTAGATATAGTGTTCTTAATTCAAAGAAAACAATCAAAGAACACCATGAAGTAATCTGATTTTGAAGTGTCTTTGGTCACATTGCAACTGTTGAGCAGCTCAAGTTTTTCATTCATCAAGAGCCATAGAGTGCAATATTTGTGTGAAGTTGGGAGGAAAAATGGGTTGGTGCTAAAAGATTCTTTAATCTAGAAGAGGGGGAAAAAAATAAAGTAGATTTTTCTGAAAGGGAAATATCTTTATCCAAGCTTCTTAAAGCACTTTTGAAGCAGCAGCTCTCCTCTTTCTGATAAACTAAGAGCACTTGTTAGAAGTACTCTGTCCCAGAAAAATTTTATTTTGTAAACGATTTTCCATTGAGTGTACTCAGCTGCCTGGAGGCTTAGCAGCTCCACTGTGCCTGCTGCTTCCTTCTTGCTGATGGACACCCGGGTCGTGGCAATGGTTGCATATAGTATCTCAATTTCAGGAAGAGATTTTTCTAAAATTGACTAACCATAGGGTATCGGAGGGGGGATGGGCTCCAATCAGGCACTAGGTCCTCTCCATTGTTTTAAATTTAGATTACAAAAAAATACTATTGTAACTACTGATTAGAAAATAATTTAAATTCACAAATGTCTTTGTCTGAAACTCTATAAATCATTAATATGAAATTAAAACTTGCCTCTTGAGTACCTTTAGCTAGTCCTGTTTTTCCTTCAATTTCTGCAATTCCTGAGGCTTCTGCCAAGAAAACTCTTCATTACATTGTTTATTCCTATTTTCCTACCATTTTATTCACTTAACCTCCCTTGCCAATTCAGTAAAGATTGTGTGCCACCTTCCAGGGTCTGTGCTAGAGCCAGAATTACAAAGATGAGTAAGCATAGTCCTTCCCTTCAAGGGGTTTATATTCCAATGGAGAATGCACTGCTAGCCCATTTTTTATTAGTTCAATAGTTCATTTTTATACCTCTAAAATTATCACATAAAATATATACACTGCAGAAAGTCTTTCCAAAATGAATGTTTTTATCCATTACTGTTTTTGGATGCATGGGCAAACAATTCATGATTGAAAGCTAGGATTTCCTCTGCTATAACATTTTAAATGAAGATACATTAAGCGAAAATTAATACAGAATTTCAGGGTGGGAAGGACTCTACAGAGAGAGATTTTAATGTGATGTTTTCATCTTACTGATGGAAACCCTAATGCCTAGAGAGTGAAACAACTTTATTTACTCGACACCTATAATTAGAACATCAACCCTAGGCCAGGCAGTAAGGTAGAAGCTGGAAATACAGTGGTGAATAGGACCCACATTACAGGCTGTAATTAACAAGTAATTAAATTATAATTATAATCCTTGCTATACATGAGAAGTCAAGATGTTGAAAGAACATAAAATGGGGTAATGAAAGCCAATCTGCAGATTTAAGAGCTATTTCTCTTACAGGGTCTCATTAATGACGGAACTTAATGAATAGGAGGCTCACCCCAGATGCACAACTGGAACTGAAGCCAACATTTCTTAAGGCAGAAGTGGCATATTCTCTACTATGGCAAGTTTCTAACGGGTGCACCGACAATGAGATTGTGAGCAGAATACTGCCAATCTCACTGCCAGAAGACTGTAAAGGAGAAGTGACTATAAGCTCACCTCTACTTCTTCCTGATCAGCCTGCTCATCCTTCAGTGCAAATGTTGACTATATATTAATATATAACCCACAGTTCTTTGATCAAGAAGTGCTTATTATCATATGTTGAAGTTTCCAAATAACTTGCACTTGCTTTTTAGTTATGTATCTAAATGCCTTTTATGTCCCAGATAAATTATTAAATCAAGTTTGGTTTGCAATAGATGATATTGAAATGGAGAAAATGCAGCATATACACATACATTAAATGTGTGTGTATGTGTTTTTCCAATTATTTCTTTCTGATAGATAGGTCTTGGCCCTCAGTGCCATACAAATACAATCCATTTAACAATGCAAAGTAAGGGAGGAGAGTTTTAGATTTATAACTCCTGTAAGTAACCCATTTATCACTAATATACCCATTTTATCACTGTCTATCTGCCCTGCACTGCTGACTAACATTATTAGTACTGTGCTTTGTTTAGGAGGATGCTAGGAAAACAAATTTTGTGTTGTTTGCCCAGGAATATTTCCTACCACCAACATTTTGGTGATATCCAGATAACTTTGGTCGTAATAAGCAAAGCCCTCAGCCCTTTTCGGAAGCACCTGAAGTGTTTGTCTGGTTGCTCTTTATGTTACCAATTTTCCCTTGTTAATTCCTACTCACACCGCATGTGTGTGTGTTCACCTGAGTGACACTACCACCTTTTTCCTCTTTCCACTACATAGTTGCTTAAAACAAGAAAAACAATTTACTTTTAGAATTTAATGATAAGTGATTCTGGAACTTACAAATAATTACTTTAGAAATATTTGAAGGAACAGTGAGTCTGTAGAAAAAATAAGTGGATGTGCAGCCAGTGCTTTGACTCTTTAATCCCAATATTTATTATGCTTCATCTTCTGCATTCTCACTCTTGCCCCATATACTAATGCAGAACAGCCAGCCCCCTACCACATTCCCCACTATTATTTTAGGATTGTTCAACTGGTATCTCATTATTGAACAAAAGTTGTTCTCTATAGCTGTGGCAGTAGCACCAACCTATTCACCAGCTCTGGCCCCCTTTTGAGAGTGGTCCAGCTCTACTCTCCACAGCTGCTGGTGTGAGTCATGAGAGCTGAATCTCCCTAAGGTGATCTCCTGATCATTCCAAAGCTACCTATGCTACCTTCTAGTAATGACATTTTAACATAAGATTGCAAACTAGCCAGAAAGGACCAGGCATGCATTTTATACTCACATCTATTCCTTATCAGGGAAAAGAAAACTTAGGCTGAAACTCCAAGATTTGAAGATTTGAGGTTTTTGCTCCAAACTGAATGAATTACCAGTGACAGATCAGGGCCCTTGTCTCAGTCCCAAATATACAGACTTCCAGTCAACACATTGATATGTATTTACTTTCAATTGCTAGATAAACATATTTTTAGAGGCAGCTATTGGAAGGATCTCTTTCAGCTAGTAAGTTCAAGGGCACAATAGCTTCAATGATTTTCTCTCATACAATCCATATTTTTAAATTAAAATGATTATGTATCTAGGCAGGTATTCCACAAAAACAAAATTCATTTTTTTAAATGTTGGAAGTTTTTTTTTTTCCTTCCTACTTTACTTACTATATTTATTATTTCTGGTTAGTTATCATGGGTAATCCCCCCACTTTTAAGGGGGTTTTAGTTGGATTTTATGAGGTGTCCCACACCTAATAAATAGAAATAAATTAGCAACTGTTCTAAATATAAAGAGCATCATTCAAAGCCAGAAAGCTTCAAAACTAAACTGGATACATGTATACCCTTATTAGCTTCCAAAGTATTTCTGAATTATGGTATCTTTGTTAGCACTTATCCTCTACCATATAAATGCTTGTACATATGTTTATTTCCCCTCCTAAACTATGTGGTCCCTCAGATCAAGGATAGACATTATGTATTGCTGTGTCCCTAACCTACCAAGTGCCTAATACACTGCAAGCACTAAATATGTGTTGAATAACTGAATGAATAGACAATGAGAGACTAATAATGATATCTGCCCTCTATTAAAAACATAACACATATCAGGCATTGTCTTAGGCATTTTTCATAAATGATATGATTTAATTCACATGACACTGTCAGATAGCTATTATTATCCCTAATTTGCAAAGGGAAGACAGCTTCTTAGAGAGGTTAAGCGACTCAGTAAAGATTACAAATCTCATAGATGACAGTTTTAATTTGAACTCAAGGCTGTCCTATTGAAAGCCTATACTCTTATTCACTAGATCAAGGGCCAGCAAAGTATGTTCTTCACTGTTTTTGCCTGTCACTGTTTTAGCAAATAAAGTTTTATGGCAACTCAGCCTTGCCCACTCGTTTACATATTGTCTGTCTCTGCTTTGGGGCTACAACAGAAATGTTGAGTAGTTGCAACTGAAATGATCTAGCCTGCAAAGCTTAATGTATTTATTACACAGCCCTTTACAGAATAAGTGGGCAATCTCTGTGCTAGGATATGCTGAAGGAGCCGACCACAGTGGTGAGAGGCATGGTGAAGGAAAGGCAGGGAATCCTGCCCAACTGAGGGATGTGGTCTCCACATGTGCTGAGTTCACAATTTTCTCCTACTCCCCATCCTAGCACAAATGGATTATTGTGGAATTGAAAACCACCCAGGCAAGTCCCTAATTTAAATCTAACCAGCCTTAGATTAACATTGATCTTGTCTGCGCTGCTGCCTCATCTCATTTTGTTCCCTGCTTGGTGCTATGGCTAACTTATTCCCAGTGAAGCCTCTGATATTTCAAGCTGAGAGCAGCTAAAGAGCTGAATCTCATGTTAAACAATTAATTAGCCTTTCTAGGGGCAGAGATAAGGTAATAACATTCTTCAGTTGGCAATGAAAAGTGAGAGAGTATTTCAGACCTAGTGGAACTATTTTCCCTTAATCTCTTCTCCTTTTCTCCTAGGAGTATCTTTCTCCCCTCCTTACCTTTCTCTATCTCTACTTAACGTTTCATATGTAGACCTTATAAAATGTCAAGTATTCATTGTACTCATGAAGCAAAATCCAATGCAACTTTCTTAATATTCAACCAAGGGTTTAAATATGTTACATGTTATATGTTACATAAGCAAGATATTTTGCCCAGGCAAGATATTGTTTGCTTTTATTGGAAAGACTTAAGGTCTTTGGATGATGGACAAGTCTTCCTGTCCACTGCTCTTTTCATCCATGAGTGGTGAGTTCATAGTAAATTAAAGGCCTCCTGAGAGAAAGTAAATTTGGACTCTATTCTCTTTTTTGTGGGATAGTTATTAAAACATTTCCAAATTAGACAGGAAATTGTGACCTCCATGTTCTTTCATGGCAACTTGTATTTTTTTTTTCACTACTATATT
>VBSM01003176.1:17710905-17739087 GCA_008086735.1 Cheirogaleus medius | reverse complement strand
GGGGTAGCAGGGAGGGTCTAGGGGGTGGCTAGAAAAAAGATTTTCAAAAAAGGAAGGACTGGCTAGATATAACTCTAATCTGCCAATTTATCCCACTAACAATAGTAGACTACATTTTCACTTGTAATAATGACAATAGCTATTTTAATTATGTTTATGTATACATATACAGTTTACATATATATATATTGATACCAAATATATGGGCAGAAGTCTCTGTATAATCATGAGTAAACTTTTTCTTATGTGTCTGGACTCATCAGGAGGGTGACAGTGGGACAGATCAACTTCTTCAATGTGCCAGCCTTGGATCAAGAAGAGAGCTAGCTAGGTAGAAGAGGCCTCATCCTCTAAAATACTCCTTACAGATTTGATAACGCAAGGAATTTTACTTAATCAGAACTTAATCCTGCAGACTACTCAGATTTTGGTCCTTTAAAATATCAGTGGAACTAAGAATGATAGAAATCTAATTAAAAATTAACTGACATTTAGGTCTTAGTATAAAGCACTGTATCAAGTTCTTTCTCAATGGCAATTGTGGGATAGGATAGAGAGAAGACTAGAGCTTTGGAATTCTGAGGCAGGAAGAAACAGGTGAGGAGGAAAGGGGACTAGAATTAAAGACAGAAATGGAAAATACAACTTTGCCTAATCACAGTGAGAGTCAAGTTCGTCCTATGATAAGGAGTTTGACATGGAAATGAGAAAGCTAACAAACTTTCTCTGAACAACAATCCTGCGTGTATCACTGATATCATAAAAACACCCTTTGAGGAATAGAATTTTAATTTTTACACTGTAGCCTTTGAAATTCTGCTATAATTAGATCAAACTTCAGAACAATCGCAGATAGGCAGACTTGCTGTAGAATGAGAGGTACAAAGAATGGTGAGGAAATGCCTCAGGTTGAGCCTCAAAATCTCTAGTTTCCCCCACCAAGGATAGAGTCCATATCCTTGATGTCAACATTAGGTGATGTGTGTTAAAAATGTTGGGTACAGAGGTGACTGGCTTCAGGACAAGGCATTACTCTCCAGGTGGAAGGTGTGTTCAATATGCCATCTGGGGAGATTG
Source organism: Cheirogaleus medius (assembly GCA_008086735.1). Lineage (NCBI taxonomy): Eukaryota > Metazoa > Chordata > Mammalia > Primates > Cheirogaleidae > Cheirogaleus > Cheirogaleus medius. The sequence goes on along the minus strand of VBSM01003176.1, from coordinate 17,738,010 downwards.
AACTCTTTCAGCAGCACATAATGGAAAAATACTATGACACTAAGCAATAAACTGAGAATATATCAGAATCCCAAAGACTACATCTAATATTGCTTCCTCTAACTGCAGAATATAGAATGTTATACTGTTCCGACTGAAGAAAAAAAAAAAAAAGCCTGCAATTTTCTATCTCTCCCATTGAGGAAGAGTTTCTTACTAACTTCGAATTCAGTTAAGGTTACTTTAACAGAGCTATTCCTCCAGGAGTTGATTCCAGTCAAAGCTCAAATCCTGAGAGACTAAAATAATCACCTTCCAAATATCAATCTTGTAAAACCGAGTCAAGATCAGAAAATTAGTAGGTCATACTTTATGGGTGACTTCTTTTCACAACCTAATGTTTTGCTTATTTAACTATCCTCATTAAATTATTTTAGCATAAAAAATGGTGTTCCCCTTGCCCTACTCCATCCACCCTTCAAACCCTCAATAGGAAAGAGTTGGCTGGAAAAGCAAATAACATAATAATCTCCCCAAACCTCACTAACATTAATTGGATACACCACTTCCCCTAAAGATCACAGTAGTCATTTACTGGAATAAAAAATGATAAGACAGAAAACCAAATTGTCAACATAGGTGCAAAGAATCTACTAATTTACTGGAGGTTGGTGGATAATAGGCAGTGTTATTATTATTAGTATCCCCTTGTGATTCATTTCAAACCAAATTCCTTTTGTTAGCAAAGCCTTTTTCCTGATTATGAAAGTAATAAATGTCCCTTATGGAAAATCAAGGAGATATTAAAAAATGCAAAAAAAAATTTAAAAGTAAAACTGCCACAGATAATCATTGTAATTGATTGGCATTCTTCTTTTAGTCTTTTGGTGTATATAAGAACTATGTATTATACTATGTGTGTGCTTTGCATTTTGTATTTATAAGCATGTTCTTATTTCATTAAATTATTACAAGCATCAATTTTAATGCCTTTATTCAATTTTATTGACATTTCCCCCAACATAAAAAGCTTTAAAAAACTTTATGTGCAAATAAGTTTTTAAAAAATTTTTAACATCACTTCTTAGAGTAAAATTCTTGGAAGTTGTGTTTCTTACTCAAAGGGAAAGAAGAGAATAACTACCAAATTATTTTCTAGACAGTTTATTTTATAATTTATTTAATCTTTTGCCAGCCATATGAAAGAGTACTCTGCTCTTTGTGCCCTCTTATTAACCCAAAATATTTCTTCTGAAAGTATTTTCTAATTTAATGGGTGAAAAATATGTCTTAAGTTATAATATGTTTCATTGATTACTTCTAAGGCCTAATAGTTTTCATAAACGTACCAGTCAAATGTAGTTTCTTGGGTTTTCTTTTTTTAATTTTTCTTTTTTCATTGTAGCTCTCAGCTCTTAAAATGTAGCTTCTTTGGTGAATTGTTGGAATATCCCCTTTGTAGGTTGATATTTTAGGATTTTAAGAGAGGTCGTTAAAAATTTGTATGACCATCATAAATAATCAATATATTAAGCATTTCTCTTAAATTTGAAGGAAATATTTCTCCCAGCTACTTTTATCCTAACTTACCTCATGGTGCTTAAGCCTTTTATTTAGTTAAATCTATTTTTATTTCTCTATGTGATTTTTTTCTCAATTCCTCTCAGTTTAGAAAAATTCTTCCCCTTCTATAGATTAGACATGCACTATCTAAAAATATAGTACTTGCTTTTTAATTATTATTGTTAGAATTAAATGAAACTGAAACTTGTTAATGAAATTAGTTAACAAAATTTTCCATTGCTGACCAGATATTATAAAAAACATTGAACCTATCATGTTTAATAGTGCATAGATTTTCCCAAGCTGGATAACTGTGAAATAGAGGATAACCAATGATTTGAGTGTAACTGTGATTAAACGTTCCAATGTTGGAAGACAGTTTTAATGGAAGCTATTATCTATATTTATAGCAGTTTCATTTTTTACTTCAGCTGTTACTTACTCAGTTTTTTCCTCCTTTTTTGTAATTCATTTGCAAAGTATTCCATTAATTGCCTCATAACTGTCATATCTATAGAATATTGTTAGCATGCCTTAAAGTGATCAAGAAAACTCTTCAGTGTTTAAATATACAAAGTCTTATTTTAGATCTCTGTTTCTCATCTGGATTCTGCTTAGGCAAAACTAGTTAGATTTAATGGTGCTTTCATATATTTGCTATTAAATTATATTAGTCTAGGTCAGTCAGACTCTTGAGATATATTCATTGCTCTAGGCTGCTTGCCTGGACTAGATGTCCATGTAATCTTTTTCCAGCCCCAAAGTCCAGTCAGAGACATTTAATCTGGCCATCAGTGGTCTCTTACCTTGATAATGCCATGTATCTGGTGGTCTGAGTTTAAGAATGCTGAAACAGAATGTGTATGGTCCTGCCTGATGTTGAGCTCTACTCTTTCTCTGCATCCCTAGTCTTGCATCATGGATATCCTAAGCAAAAAAAGTCATGATTTTTAAGGATCTTTGTTTGTAGTAGGATTGCCTAGATGGGGTAGCTTTCCCAAGAAAGAAGAGACATAAAGGGGAGGGATTGAGATACCTACATTCAAGAATAACAATTTCTAGACAGATAGCCAAATCATGATCCAACAAAATACTAGATTAGTAATACATTAAAACATTTTTAAAGAAAATTATGTTTTATTATAAATAAAATGAGGAAAAAAGTGATATCCAGACTGATGTCTTCGATAATTTGGGAAACACCTACTTTCTGCCAAAACTGTATTATGTACTATAGACATGGGGTTAAAAGATACAATTCCTGTTCCCAAGTAGCTTGTAGCATGGAGAGAAGGCTGACTAGGAAACAATGTCAGAGCTTGGAGGCAAGTACTGAATAACAGGGAGAAGATGGAATGGATGCCTAGCTCAGACTGTAAATATCTGGAAGAACTCTGGAGAATGTGCCCTATGAACTGAATTTTAAAGGAAGAAAATTTCAGGCAGAAGGAATAGCATATTAGAAGGCCCAAAGCTATGGGAAAACAGCCTATTTACTTTCTTGAAAGTATTTCAGCAAAGGTCTTAATTGGTCAGTGGCAAGAGATGAAGGATTAGCAGGACCAAATGATTAAGGTTCTTATGTATCTTGATAAGGGTTTTAGATTTTATTTCACGCCAATAAAGAGGTATCGAAGTATTTTAAGTAGTCAGGAGGGTACAATCAGATTTAAGTTGCATTTTAGAAAGATTTCTCTGGCTGCAATTGTGTAAATAATAGAGAAAAATAGGGGGACACATTTGCACAGAAAAGAATAGAGGACCATTTTTAGCAATTCAGGAAAGAAATGAGGAGTTCCTAAGAAGAGACAGTGCTTCTAAAGAAAGATATTAAAGAGCTAAAAGAGGCAAAATATGATGGTTGATTATATGGTTGGATAGATAAAAATAAAATGTAAACAAATGTCTAGGATGCCCCAGTTTTCTGGGTTTGACAACCAGGTAAAATGTGAGAAGATTCATAGAAACAGGGAGCAACAGTGTGAGAGAAGATTTGATTGAAGGTAGATATAATTAGCTTGAGTTACCCATAGAAGTGCACAAGTGGATATTCAGGGCCAGGACTAGAGTGAGGTGAGTGAGGTGAATGAGGTATTCAATTGGGTACAAAATCTGAACAAAAAATTCAGTAACCAAGATAAATACCACTTTAATGAAAAACTTTTTTAAAAAATCAAAATTAAGGCAAAAATCCATAAACAAAGTATTCAAATGTTAAATAATGACAGCATCAGTCACAGTGCCATGCCAAGACATACTGAAGCAAAAGGAAAATCAGTAATAGTGATGCTGGGATATATTGCAGTGATGATGACAATTGAAAGCCCCTACTCTTCAAGAAAGCTAAGACTGAGAATGAGGCAGAAGTCTAAAAGAGTTGTTTTTATTTAGTTCTTTTTGCTTGTATGGAGTAAGAAACTTGAACAGGTTTATTTGCTGAGGTTACGAAGGATTGGCCATGGAAAAGGGACATGGGGATAAAGAAGTCAGAGACCATAGAGGCCCAAACCCAGAAAAAGGAGGTGAGTGGAGAAAAGGAGGTGAGGATGGGAACTGATGTAGATAAGTCACTGAATAAAGGCCTTCAGAACTGAGGGAGCTTCCACCTAGGAAGTGAAACTATATGATGCAACAACCCCTCTTCTGGGTATATACCCAAAGGAAATGAAATCAGCACCTCTTAGAGATACCTGGACTCTCATGTTCATTACAGCACTATTCACAATAGCCAAGTTTATGAAGGTAACCTAAGTGTCCATCACTGAATGAATGGGTAAAGAAAATGTGGAATATATACATAATGGAATATTCTTCAGCCTTAAAAAAGAGGACAATCTTGTCATTTGTGACAAAATGGATAAACCTGAAAGATACCATGTCCCAGGCCCAGAAAGACAAATACTGTATGTTCTCACTTATGTGTGGAATCTAAGAAAAAAAGGTGAACTCATAGAAACAGAGAGTACAACAGTGGTTACAAGGGACAAGGGGGAATGGAGAGATGTACATCAAAGGGTACAAAGTTGCAGTTATGTTAGAATAAGTCCAAAGATCTTATCTACAGCATGAATAATACAATTAATAATATTGTATCATATCCTGGATATCTGCTAAGAGAGAAGATTTCAGGTACTCTTGCCACCAAAGAATTAAGAATATGTTAATTTTCTTGACTGTAGTAATCATTTTACTGTGTATGTATCAAAACATCATGTTGTACACCTTATATATATACAGTAAAAGAAATAAAGTGCTTTTATTGATTGAATAACACGTTAGCATATCTCCCCTCTATGGGTCATTCTTTTTTCTTTGACATGTTTATAACATTTACTTACATCTTTCTATATTTCTTCCCGTCCCTAAATTTAGAGAAATTAGTATGCAATACTTATCTTCCTGTAATCCCCTCTCTTTTGAGCATCAATCAGCAGTTACTAATGTGAAGCTTTAACAAGCGAAGAACAAAGAAGCATTAAAAACACTATTTGCTGAAAATAATAGAAGTGGTGCTTAAGTGCTGCTCACATCTCTTCAAAAATCCTCTTACTCAACCTTCAGGTGGAAATTATACTCAAGGCTTCAACAGCTGGATCCCTAAGTTCACTGAAATCTGCATCTTGGAGCAATTTTTCTGTAAAACAGTTCTTTCCTTTCATTAATATCTACTATAAAGGTGAGAAACAATGCAAGCAAATGCACCAACAAATGTTTGTTGTTCATGGAAGTCAGTTATTCCTTTGTGCATTGCTATTGTTTGAGCGAAGTTACAGAGGTTTATACTAATAGATTAGATTGCAGAACTACCCCTGAGAACTACCTCTCAAACATGCTAAGTATCCAGCCTGACAAATTAAGGAGTCTCCAAGGCTGCTGCTTCTCTGGTCATCTTTAATTAGGCAATACTCTGGCGAAACCTTCACAGTTAATCTTAAGAGTTGTTTTTCTTCTACAGTAAGTTGAAAGGGGAATTTAAAAGTGTATATAGTGGCTTGCTCTTTGTTATAATTTTATTTAGAGGGTTGTGGAGGAAGGATTAGAATATAACAAAATTATTCTATTTCTCCCCCTTTAAGGAAAACTAGAAAAACAAATCATACAATTTCAGGAAAATTAAGAAAGAAGATGCTTATCTTTTATAATATAATGTGTTTTATAAATATTTAATGTATATTAAAATTATATTTCAGCTGCACTAATGTCACAAAACACTCTAGGAATAACAAACTTTATGCTACTCACTAAATATTACTATGCCTTTCTACCACTGGGATTTATGGAAATCAGCACCTCTTAGAGATACCTGGGATTTACTTGGGAGGGAGAGTGTCATGTTATTTCCTATACCTGGAATGACCCAGACTTCTGTGCATGTCAACACTTTATCCATCTGGCACAACCTAGACCATGAGCCCTTTCCTGATCAAGTTATTTTTTCATTAATTTGACAACAGTTATTGACTGCCATAAGTGAATGAGGCAATGAAACAATGAATTAATCAATGTGAGCAGATTCTATGAGCTACATAGTTTTTGACCCCAACAGAGCCTGTTGTAGTGCCTGGAATATTATCAGGCCAGATAAATACTTACCTTATTATTAATTATACATGCACTGCATAAATTGAAATACATTTATATTTATCTTAAGAAATTATCCCTAAATTATGTTAGCTTCTGAAGAGAAAGTGTATCTTTCCAGCAACCTAATTTTTAAATCTTCAAAGGCACTTTCTCTGTAAGGTAAATAAACTGTCTTTGGAATGTGGTGAAAGAAGTTGATAGATAATTTCTGAATGTCTGGTTTTATAATAAGGAGGGTTGCTGTCCTCAAAGTTTAGCAATCACTAGAACCTGAGGGACTTTTATCTAATCTTAACCCTGCACCTGACTGCCAGGCAGAGCTAATCACTTAACCTCCCAATGAATTAATGGGTTCATCTGTAAAACAAGATTGCCATCAGAGGGCATGAAAGGAAAAGACTAATGACGGAATGAGGGTAGATTTAAAGATTCAACAAAGCTATTGAAATTCACAGCAAAGCCATTTTCCATTATTTCCCTAAATTGTGACTGTACTGCTTTTATGAGGAGTGAATTCAATAAAAATAAGCTTATAAGAGTTCTGTAGTGCTAGTTTGTATCTGTTGGACTTATGCTACATGTTGGACTTATGCTACTTGTTTTCAAAAATGTAAAATGTAAAGCATGTTGAAAATACATGATGTTTTCATTAGATGCTGACGGACTCTGAACTCTGATAGACAAAACTACCCCCTATGATTTTGATAAGACTGCTAAATAAAAAAATAGTCCATGCATTTCTTTTTATCATCTTCTTCTATTTCCGTTTTCATTTTTCTATTACATTTTGAATTTGACTTTTCTGTTTCTGCATCTTTGCTTTTTTTTTTTTTTACCCTGAAAAGATTTGAAAGTATTTTTGCAGGCTCCAAGTTACCATTTTCAGTGTCTGATGAGGTTCTCCCTTTGGTGTGTGTCAAACAATTATTTCCAGGCTCCAGATAAGGAGCCAGAGTACCCCAGAAATGCCCTAAGCTCACTAGGGGCTTGCTTGCCTGAGCTGGCTGCATCTCTCTAGTTGCAATGCACATTTTTCGAGACAATAATAAATATTGGCTGAAAAGAGAGTGATGGAAAGGACATTTCTTTAAGACATAAGATTCAGGTCTATTGATGGATAAACTGATTTTTCCCCCCAGGCACTATAAAATCTGTTCAGAGTAAGTAAGCGTTGCTTCAAAGGGGATGGAGGATGTTAACTGAACTGGCACTGGGGCCACAATGAGATAGGAGAAAATCAGAAGCAAGGCACACATTGTTCAGTTAGCTAATAGTTTTATTTTAACCATTGATTCAACCTTACACAATGAAGTTTATCCATTAGAGCTCACGTTAGTAACTGCTGATTGTATTATGTGGGAGGTTGGTATAGAATAGAGAAAACAAGAATTTCACAATATCCAGGCAACTAATGAACATAAAAAGCTGTTTCATATGCCAGTGTCTGAAAGAAACCATTTGGACCTTAAATAAATACAGAAATCAAGAATTCAATGTAATGAAAATAAGGCAGAACACTGAAACAATATTGAATACATCAGGCCTCCACATTCTAGCTATTAATGACCAATTTTTAAGAAAATCAGCTTCAGTAATAAGGCCACATAATGTTTTTATACCTCACTTTTAAATATGTCCTAGCATTTCCTCATTCATTAGATCATTGTATTCTCATAGTCTCATAACCCTGAAATTAAATGTTAATACATTTCAGAGTTTCAAAAGTTGAAAGACATAAATTACATAATTTGATGAGGGTGGTAAAGAGGCCTCTGGAACTCCAGTCTCAGTTTAGTTCATCCTGCCCAAGGCCAATCTCACATGAACCTGTTATATCAGTTAATGAAATAAAGATGCCAATTACATTTATTCTTAAGTTATGTTCAAACAAACAGTTACTTTAGCTCTCAGATGCCTAAAAACCATCCAACAAGATTTCATTTTTAAGCCAGTCATATAAAACAATGGAAGACATAAGGTTGTCTTCTTCCCAAGAGATTTTAAGTATATATGCTCCTAAATGCTAAATTTCTAAAATTGTGTCCTGACAAAGAAGAGGAAATTTGTTTTTCTGCTATATTTTACACATTTTTTCATTACTTGATCCCTCCTTTCCTCCCTCCCTCCCTGTCCTTCCTCTTTTTTCTTTTTTTTTTCTTTTAATAATCATGTATATATAACCAGCAATTACCAAGCTTACAGTGCACTGGGCAGTGTGCTGGGCTCTCCATTGCAAACATTTCAAAGTATAATAAGAGAAACAGGAAGCAATGGAATGAATCAGCTAGTTTGGAATCAGATTAGTCACAGTTGATCCCAGCTGCAGGCTCAGAATGTAGAAGGTGGGCTGCCGTGCGGTTCAATCACATGCAACATGGCACACAGGAGCACAGCATCCTGTCGACTCATACTGCGGCACAATTTATAGCTTTTACCTTAGTTAACGTCAATGATTATATATTTTAGAGGTACTTACCAATCCTTGTACTAAATACAGAGGGGACCTCAGAGACTTCTAGTCTCATGGTTTTCAAATATCACTGTGCACCAGAGTCACTTTTTATAAGGAGCAGATTCTTGAGTTCCCCTAAGAAAATCAGTACCTCCAGAAAAGATGTTTAAAAAAAAATTCATGTTTCTATTAATAATAAATTCTCCAAGTGATTGTTGAGTAGCCTATTTAAAATACTATTGAAAAATCTTAGACTATAACCCGGCTTTTGAATTTTATCATGACAAGATCTAGGCTCAAGTCCAAATAATTCAGAGAGTAAGGTTTTGTGAGAAGTTTTTTAGTCCTTGAAATACTGAAAGAAGTAGAAAATTGTTATTATAGTCCATGTAGCCAAAACCCTTGCCCACCCATTGAGAAATGACAGAGTAAAAAGAGTTGGCCTAGGTAGAGGGTTTTGGATCCCTCTGAGGCAACCTAAGAATATGTGTCTGTCCAATAATAGTGATCATGATAAGTAATTGACTATGTCCTGGTTTGTTTTAGACAGTGCCATTTCATGCCTGCTGTCTCAGTATAATTATTAATATTGCTATCCATTTCTCTCTTAAGAGTGTCCCGTTTGAGCAATAAGTTATATGGTCACCCTAACCATAAGGGAATCTTGTCAGAGACTCAAAAGTGTCCTACCACACAGCAGGACAATGGTAGGAAGGCTCTATCCATTCATTTATTCAATTCAATTCAGTAACACATTTGTGCTAGCATTTATACACACCAAGTTGTGCATAAACAGGGAAAGCCCTCTGCCTCATGGAGTTTACTGCCTAGTGGTGGGAGACTCATACAATATACAAATGAAAAATAAACAAAAAAATGCTAGAGATTATAATAAATGCTATTAAGGGAGTAAACTGGGTGATATAATAGGATTTTATGGGCAGAACAGGTGGGATGGAGAGAGGCCTTCTGGCAGACCATTGTCTGCTTCAACCTCATCTCAGGAATGGAGAACCAAATACCATATATTCTCACTTATCAGTAGGAGCTAAATGATGGGTACACACAGGCACAGAGAGATGTAAAGGTCATTGAAAAACAAGAAAGGGAGAGTTGGGAGCAGAGATGTATGATAAAAACTTACCTATTGGGTACAATGAACACTATTCTGGTGATGAACACAGCAAAAGCCCTCACTTAAGCATTATACAAGGTATCCATGTATCAAAAACACTTGTACTCCCTTAAAATTTTGAAATTAAAAAAAAGATGAAAGATAAGGGTTGGCAAAAATGTGGAGAAGAGGTAACTCTTGTACACAGTTGATGGAAATGAAAATTAATACAATCATGGAAAACAGCATGGAGGTTCCTCATACAATTTAAAAAAAAATTATCATATGATCCAACTATCTCACCTCAAGGTATATTCAAGGGAAATGTAATCACTATATTGAAGAGATATCTGCACTCTCGTGGTAATTGCAGAATTATTCACAACAGCCAAGATATGGAATAAAGCTAAGTGTCTATCAATGAATGAATGAAAAAATATGTCATATATGCACACAGTGGAATACTATTCAGCTTTAAGATTGAAGGTTTAGATTAGATTCCTCTAATGAAAAAATTCTCTATATTATACTGTTTTTTTGTTTTGTTTTGTTTTTGAGACAGAGTCTCATTCTGTTGCCTGGGCTAGAGTGAGTGCCGTGGCATCAGCCTCGCTCACAGCAACCTCAAACTCCTGGGCTCGAGCAATCCTCCTGCCTCAGCCTCCCGAGTAGCTGGGACTACAGGCATGTGCCACCATGCCCGGCTCATTTTTTCTATATATTTTTAGTTGGCCAATTAATTGCTTTCTATTTATAGTAGAGACGGGGTCTCGCTCTTGCTCAGGCTGGTTTCGAACTCCTGAGCTCAAGCGATCCGCCCGCCTCGGCCTCCCAGAGAGCTAGGATTACAGGCGTGAGCCACCGCGCCCGGCCTATATTATACTGTTTTATAACATTTTACCCACAGTAGAACTTCTTTCAAAATTGGAGTCAATCCTCTTGAACCCTGCCACTGCTCTTTATCCACTAAGTTGATGTGTTATAATATTCTAAATCATTTGCTGTCATTTCAACAATGCTCATAGCATCTTCACCAGGAGTAGATTCCATCTGAAGAAACCACTTTCCTTGTTCATTCTCAAGAAGCAACTCATCATTTCAAGTTTCACTAGAATAAAAAAATCCTTTCCAGAAGGTTTTCAATTCACTTTGCCCAATTCCATTAGAAGAATCACTGTACATGGCAGCTATAACCTTATAAAAAGTATTTCTTAAATAATAAGATTGGAAAGTTGAAACTACTCCTTGATCCATGGGCTGCAGAATGGATATTGTGTTAGTAGCCATGAAAATAATATTACTCTCTTTGTACATCTCCATCAAAACTCTCAGGTGACCAGATGCAATGTCAATAAGAAGTAATATTTTGAAAGGAATCTGTTTCCCTGAGCAGTGGATCTCAACAGTTGGTTTGAAATATTCAGTAAACCATGCCATAAATAGATGTGCTGTCATCCAGCCTTTGTTGTTCCATTTATAAATCACAATCAGAGTAGATTTAGCATATTTCTTAAGGTCCCCAAGGTTTTTAGAATGATAAATGAGCATTAGCTTCAACTTAAAATCATCAGTTTCATTAGCCTTTAAGATACTAGTATGTCCTTTGAAGATTTAAAGCCAGACATTTACATTTCCTTTCTAGCTAAGGAAGTCCTAGATGGCATCTTCTTCCAATAGAAGCCTGTTTTGACTCATTGCAAATTTCTTGTTTAGTGTAGCCACCTTCATCAATTATCTTAGCTAGATCTTCTGTATTACCTGCTACAGTTTATACATCAGCAATTGCTGCTTCCTCTTGCCTTTTCTTGTTTTAGAGAGGACTTCCTTTCTTAAACCTCATGAACCCACCTCTGCTAGCTTCCAACTTTTCTTCTGCAGCTACCCCACCTCTCTCAGCCTTCATAGAATTGAAGAGAGTTAGTGTCTTGCTCTGGATTAGACATTCGCTTAAGGGAATATTGTGGCTGGTTTGATCTTCTATCCACACCACTAAAATCTTCTTCATATCAGCAATAAGGCTGTTTCTCTTTCTTATCATTCATGTGTTCACTAGAGTAGCACTTTTAATTTCCTTCAAGAACTTTTTCTTTGCAGTCTCAACTTGGCTAATTGTTTGGCACAAGAGACCTAGCTTTTGGCCTATCTTGTCTTTCAACATGCCTTCCTCACTAACCTTAATCATTTCTAACTTTTGATTTAAAGTGAGAGATGTGTGACTCTTCCTTTCACTTGAACACTTAGAGGTCATTATAGGATTATTAATTTGCCTAATTTCAATATTGTTGTACCTCAGGAACTAGGGAAGTCTGAGGAGAGGGAGAGAGACAGGGGAACAGAAGGTCGATTAAATAGAACACACACCACATTTATTGATTAAGTCTGCCATCTTATATCAGTGCAGTTCATGGTGCCCCAAAACAATTACAATAGTAACACCAAAGGTCATAAATGTTTGATCATAGATCACCATAATAGACATAATAATAATGAAAAAGTTTGAAATATTTCAAGAATTACCAAAATGTGACACAGAGACCAACATTGAGCACAAAATGTTGGAAAAATGGCACTCATAGACTTGCTCAAGTCAGAGTTATCACAAACCTTCAATTTGTTAAAAAAAAAAAAATGAACTTGTTGCAATGCACAATTAAGTATGCCTGTCTGTGAAATAAAAAAAAAATGTTGAACTCATAGATGTACAGAATTGAATGATATTTGCTAAAGGTTAGTGGGTAGGAGAAATGGGCATGTGTTAGTCAAAGGGTACAAATTTTCATTTATATGATGAACAAATCCTAGGGACCTATTGTGCATCATGGGTGATGATGGAACTTGTTAATCAATTTGATTGTGGTAATCATTATACAATGTATACCTATATCTAATCATCATACTATATATCATCAATATATTAGATATTTATTTATTAATTAAACATTTTTAAATAAATAAATGCATAGTCCCTAACATTATGTAGCTCAGAAACTAGCAAACATGTAATTCAATGACAGTATCCACTTATAGAGTGTTAAACTTGTGCCAGATGTTGTGCTCAACATTTTACATACTTAAGTTATTTAATTTTCACAATAAATCTATCAAGTAGGTTCTCTTATGCTCTCGATTTTACACATGAAAAAAACCTAAGGGACAGAAAAGTTGAACAATTTGCTCAAAGTCACTCACTAAATGGTATAACCTGACTTTGAACTCAACAGTCTGGCTCCAAAGCTGTTGCTTTTAACCACAAAATTTTACTATGAAATGTACTAAAGAAAGGTTGCCCAGATGTATATGAGAGCCCAAATGAAGTGCATCATAGGGACTGACTTCATAGAAAAGAGAACTTCCTCTTTTTTATGCATAGCTGACCCTTGAAAGATGTGAAAGTCAGAGACACTGACCCCTGTGTAGTCAGAAACCCCTGTATAAGTTTTGATTTCCTCCAAAACATAACTACTAATAGGCTGTTGACCAGCCTTACTGATAACAGTCAAATAACACACATTTTATAAGTGTATCATATACTGTAGTCTTACAATAAAGTAAGTTATAAAAAAAATGTCATTAAGAAAATCATAATGAAGAGAAAATATATTTACAATACTGTACTGTATTTAGCAATATCCTACGTTTATGTTGTCTGTTTACAAGATGAATCATTCATCTGAAATGATGGGCAACAGCATCTGTAGACCTCAATTTACAGTACTTATCAAGCAATTCAGCTTTTTCTTGTGATGTCATGACTTTTCTCTGCTTCTTGGGAGTGCTTCTAGCATCACTATTCACACTTTGTATGGGTTCCATGGTGTTATTCAAGGTATATGGTATTGCACTAAACATAATGAAAAACATGTGAGTATTGTGAGAGATCACTTTTTACTGAAATATGCAATTTACTAGAGAAAGGAACTGCTGGCATGAAGATGATTAGCATCATAGCCTTTTAAGCAGATACTTATAACACTTGAGTTCACTGTAATAGCAACAGGAAGTGGCTAGGTGGCTAGGAAATGATGATAGTAGTACAGAAGGTACTATAGTTAATTTTATGCAATTATGATTTAATACTATGTTTTTACATTTGTTTATGTTTCTCTTGACTGAGAATAGTACCATGTACAATTGATTGTGTAATTGTTAATGTGTGCAAATTTTGATAAATTTAATCTTTATGATAGTTTTGTGTATATTCTATGGTACTAAATTATAAAATAGACTAGTATATACATATATTTTATACATTCATGACATACCTAACTTTTTCTTAATTTTTAAAATATTTCTAAGCTATATGGCTCATCTGTGAGTTTTTCAAATTGTCGCAAATCTCCAAAACATTTTTCAATGTATTTATTGAAAAAAAAATTTGCATATAAGTGGACCCATGCAGCTCAAACCCATCATGTTCAAGGGTCCATTGTACTTGTTTGTCTCCATTCTTATCTCCCGCAACACCGCTATTCAAATACAACCAGGTCAGCCTCCTATACACATTCTTACAGCTAAAATTTTGCTCTCCTAGGCCGAGCTATGCTATTTCCCTTCTTTTCAGATACTCTTCCTATTCCCTCCAGTGGATTTTATTTTCCATTTCCTTTATGGATAAACACTGATTTTCTCTTTTTTATAGGTTATTAACTTAGTGTGTATTTTCACAGTTGCTTACAATTCAACTCTGTTCACTAATTTTTTCATATGAGTAAATCCTTTTACCTAAACATTTTATTTCACCTAGTCATAAATATATTTGCATCCTCAAAAATAAATAGACATGTAGTAGGTGCTTAATAATAATTTATTTGATATGATTCAATTGGATTAAGAAGCATTTAAATTCAGGTGTACAAACTGAAAAATTTTTCCTCTCTAAAAGGCTAACCTGGTTTCTTTTTCAAAACAGTTTTTTATTTCCCTTACATATAGTCAGGGTCTTAGACTCCTGACTTTGCAGTCTAATTGGCCTAATTTAAAAATCATGTTGGCAGCAACAATTTCTATAACTATCTGCAGTTATGAAGTAGTTATCTAAAGAAGTATATTTGACAGCTAAGTTATTTTTCTCCATAATGCACTGAAATTTAGAAAGGGATCAGTTAGGCTTGTAATATCTACTATTTTTCTATAATACTCTTTGCTCCTCTGTGGCATTTGCCTGTGTCATTCTCCCAGGGTCCTAAAGGTGAGTGCTGCTTGAAAGTATGACTTCATGATGCATTACCTGCCAAATATTTCAGTAATCTATTCCTAAACGCCCCTAGGAAATGTTGGTTCTCATTAACGTCTACCTTCCTATCGTACTCCCTCCTTTGTCTAGAACTTCTCCTGTATTGTGTATCATATCTGTGCCTGTACACAGAAACTTCATGAACCAAGAACTTTCATTCTCCCTAAGGATGTTTTTAAGGATCCCTAATGCACAGCAAGGATTTGAGAATGTTTTAAGGCAGAAGATACAGTATCAGTGAGGAGAAAGAGACTGAGGAAATGGAAGTGATTGAGAGAGGAGAACATGAGAGAAGAGGAAAGGTTATGAACATAAGTGGAGGGGTTATTCTCTAAAAGAGGCCAGTGAGCTCTTCCTCCAGCAATGAAGAGGAATAATAATGCCAAAGGAGCAGAAAGAGGATAAAAGTTTCTCAAATTTTTGGAGATAGATAAAAGTAACTACATAAAAGATGGTCATTGAGAGCCTCTTTAAAATTTTCTTTAAAAACATAAGGACTAAGACAATTTGCTTGAAAGGTGCAGCAAATTTGGAAAACAACTTGGGGCCATCTTCATGAGAAATGCATTTGGGCATCTATAGGAAGGTCATAATTGTGGTGGGATCCCAAGTGAAAGTAATTGGCACTAATGTATGATGGTGTTGGCACTGGAACTCTGTGGCCCTTAGGCAATTCTGGACATGGGAGAGACAGAAAGCATGGGCCATGGAGCTGATCCCAGAGGCAAATAACTCTATAGGACTGGAGATGGAAATAATTGGTTTGACTGACTGATAGGTCCAGAATTGAAGGATGGAGGCTGCAATAGGAACCAGCGAGGCTTGTACAGAACATGCGTGTGAGCTGTCTAGGTACATGAGTGATGACAGTGACAGGGCCCAGCAGACACAGCCATCCTTTTCCCTCCTTTACAGTAGGAGAGAAGGTCAGACTTGGCTGGGACATACAACTATAGCTAAGCTTCCCCAAAAGGAGACAATTAGAAAAAATAATGTAGGTCAGTAACCATGCTTTTCTCTACATACAGTTTCGTTTTTTGTTTGCTTGTTTTAATGCTTAATGTAACTCCATCAGGAAACAATCAGACAAATCTAAAAAAGGGACATTCTCCAAGATAACTGGCCTGGAAAAAATGGTAAAAGGACTGTTCCATATTAAAAAAGACAAAAGACACATAACGATCATATACTATATGTGATTCTTGATTGTATCAAGGTTTGAAAAATAGCTATAAAGTCAGTTTGAGGACAATTGGGGAAATTTTGAACATAGGCTGGGAATTAGCTTATATTACCAACTGATTCAAAATTTGCCACATTTGCTTTATCTATTAATATATATTAATGTATATGGGTTTTTTTCTGAATTATTTATACATAGAATTTCAAGGAGTTATACCTTTTAATGTAACCTATATTTCTACTCCAAAGGACTGTGGTATCTAATATTTGAAAATATATATTATTACATATTACATATTATCAATTTATATATTTGTAAAAAATAAAAATTAACAAAGCAATTGCTTATTTGATCAAAATTAAAGCAGCTTAAATTAATAGCGTTTTGATTAATATGTAAATAATTTTATGGAAAATATATTTACTTAGAAATCATGCTGAAAATATACATTTTAAGATTATCTACATTTATTTGCCAATTTCTAGAAGTAAATCTTTCACACCTACATGTTAGGTGGGTCCCTCAGTGTAAACGGTGATGCCTTTCATAACCTCAGTGTTTTTTCTCTATTCATTTGATCAGTTTTCCAGAGGGAAAGCTAAGCTTGCTCCATATTAGGAGGTTAAAAAAATTGATTATTTAACGATCAGGAGTGTTCATACCTGACAATTTTAGGCTCAAGTTCTGAAACAGGGAAAAATATTTGATTCACAGAAGTTTTGAAATTTGATTCAAAATTTCCACAGACTGGAGTAAGAGTTACAAGAATTTTCAGTGGATGGGCTTTGCCTCTATGCTAGTGAGTTGCACTACTGGCTTAAGGGGGAGGATAGGACTTATCAGAGTAGCATCCAGTGGGTACTTTGCAAGAGCATCGTGATCAAGTGATAGTAGAGGTAGACGTAACCAGATGTGAGATTTACTTTCCATTTACTTTCCAGTTCCAGCCCTCTGGAATTATTTGCCTCAGGGATCAGCTCCATTGTCCATGTTTTCTATCTTTTCCCTGTACAGAATTGCCTGAGGGCCACAGAGTTACAGTGGCTACACCATCATACATTTGTGCCAGCTACTTTCACTTGGGGTCTCACCACAATCATGACCTTCTTATAGGTGCCCAAATGCATTTCTCACGAAGGAGGCCTGAAGTCTTTTTCATAATCTACTGTACTTCCTAAGCAAATAACCCTACTCCCTGCTTCTTTAAGAAAAAAATTTAGGCTCTCTACTGTCATCTTTTGTATAGCTACTTTTATCTGCCTCAAAAAAATTTGAATATATAATCAATATTGTACATTGTGAAAGAATGGAAATTCCTGGGTTTTAGAATCAAACAGATGGGAGTTCAATTCCTAGATTAGCTATTTAAGAGGCAGGAGATTTTGGAAAAGTTATTTAACCTCTGTGATCTTCAAATATTTCACCCACAATACAAGGTGGGTATTATAATAATATATACATTACAAAGTTAGTGTAAAAAACAAATTAATAAATTAGATAATATATAAAAAGTATGTTGCATAATTCTTGACACACAATCAAATTGTGACAGTATGCATTACTCATTTTTAACTTGAGAAATATAGAGGTATACTTTAAAAGTGTTTTTAGCATAAACATAGATTTCACTTTCTAAACAATATTAAGTGGTCAAAGTGAAATGTTTACTCAATAAAGTATTCATCAATATGAAGTTTTTAAACCCATAGTAATTCTGCTACAATTAAATACCAGTAACTGGGGAGGTATGGCTCAGGTATTGTACCAAAAGGAATCATAAAGTAGGTTGTAAATGATTTTGTCAAGCCTTCAGTCCATTCCCATGAAGGTATGCTATTGTAGCCTATGACAGTCAACATGTGTGAAAAATGACAATAAAGGGCCTTGGAACCACTAAGATACCTTACAGAGGTATATTATTGGAAAGCCCTGTGATAGCTGAAGTTTACCCAGGGCTGTGATCCACTCTAGTTCTTAGCTGGGCAATCTTTCTCTGGAAAAATGCCACACAATTCACTAGGCCTCCAGGGAGCTGGGAAATTACAAATAGACAGAGACTCAAGGAGTGGGTGGATTTTTTTTTTCTTCAAAGCAGCAGCTGTTAGAATAAAAGGCAATTTTGAGTCTTAAAAAAAAAATCAAGAAATACAAGGTGTTTACTGATTTCTATAGCAAGTTCTATTTTTTTCTCTTCTCTTACTTCTTCTAATTCCAATGTTATATAATTTTTGAAGCAACAGTCATAGTTTTTGTCAGTGTCCCTAATTCTTAATGTCCCCAGTAAAGGCAGCTGTTATATCCATACATCATAAACACACCCTTTCTTACTTCTACTCCCTTCCTTTTCCTGCTCTCCCACCCTTTCTTCCTTCTTTCTCTCTTCCTTTCTTACGTATATTTAACTCATTTGATCCTCACAAGTTGCCTCTTAAATGAATAGGTGGTTATTAGAGAAGCCGTCTTTCTTCTGACAGATTACCTTCCTGACAAGTGTACTACATGTGAATATAATAAAAGCAAAATTTAATTTTTAATCAAAACCGTTGCTGTGTGTTCATTTGAAAGAGATCACGTAGAAAGCTTAATAACTAAATGACTTCTAAGACCCCCTATACACTACACTGCCTTTACAATGCTAAGATTTCATAATTCTAATTCTAAGAAGTATGCTGATAAAATATAAAAATATTAGTGTTTATAAATAAATCATGAAACTATACTATGGATCTCTTATACAAAACTGAATTTAATACAGGAATAGTAATACTTCCTTGAACAAAGGTATTTCTTTACAATTCTTGCCTAATTTTTACAAATGAGGAAAATGAGGAAAAAGAAATCTTTTTTTTGCATTGGGGTAGAATTTTCATTGGCATTGCTAAGAAGAGTTTGGGGAGATTCAGAGCTTTCCGATGGCTTCTGAGCAAACTGCTTTTAAAGTGTTTGTCATGCTGCCTCCCTTCACTTTTTTCTTCTAGCAAACACAGGGATTAAAGGTCAGTGTGTTGGTCATTCTACTGTCATCACAACATAGAATGTTTTCTGCTCCCTTGAGCTGCTATCTCATCAGTACTAAGAGCTTGACCCTATACCCCAACAGTATATAGGATATACCTGTCTTTAAAATGTGTGAACCGAATTTTATCTGCACTGATTTTTCTTTTTATCCTTTGATCTGTCACTATTTCTTCACAATGTCAAAACCCTCAGAGCTTGCCTTGAATGGTGATCAAACTCAAAGGCACATAATTTTGGATCTGATCCTGAATCTACACAATCTAAAACCTTTTCAATTCATACTCAAACCCTGCACTTTGTCTTACAATAGTGAAGTCCAGCCATCACTAAAACACTGCTTTCTCCTGTAAGCTTTTTAAAGAATGCACATAATGAGGTTATAAAGAAAGGAAACATTCCTTTCACCAATTGTACTATAATACACGTATCTAAAGAAATGTGTCCTTCTGTGCCCCCTCAAAGATTAAATCTTTTCTTGGTCTTGTTGTCATTGCCCAGAACACTTATTTTTAAATTCTTCTTTGGAATTGACTTCAAAGATAGTTTCCGACTTTCATCAGAAGATCAACATCACCAATTTATTTTCACAGGACAATCAATTTGCCTAATATATTTTCTTCCTCTTATTTTCTCTCTTTATTTCTGTCTACTTAGCCTTGACCTCTGCTTCACTCCTTTGCCTAGTGATTCACTTTTATTTAACAAACATTCATTGAAAATCAAGCTCTGTCTGTGAACAGGACTTTTCCCTACAACTGTGCTAAATTGTATTGTCAAAAACTTCCTCCATCTCTCTCTACCCCATTCTCCTACTTCTGAAGGAGAAACACTACTAATAGAGCCTCTTTTCTTTCTTAGCCCTAATCTTCACCTCAGTGCTGTTCTGACTTTTTGGTTGTTGCTATTTGCTTTTTGAAGATTGAGCTAGAACCAGACCTCCTAACCCCAGAATTTGAAGGCAGAGCTGTACCAGTGAACACCTTAGGGGAAGCACATCAGGAGATGGCTAATTGATACATATATATCTGATAAAATTAGGACCCTAACTTCATAACATGAACCATCAGAAGATACTGTGCCATCAAATCTGCATTTAAACCATATTTCCTTAACTTCACTCCTGAGCACCATGCTTTTTGTCTTATTTCCAGTTGGATCTCTACCTGAATGCCCTATGAGGAACTCAACCCACACATCCAAAAGTAAATGCATTTTCTTTCTACAGACATGCTCTTCCTCTTATATTTATTTTCATAAACACTTTCATCACCTAAAAGAAAACGAGTTGTACTATATTCTATTTTGTTTCTCCTTCCATCTAGTAAAGCATTACCAAGTGCCATAGAATCCATCCGTACATCATTCTTGAATCAGCCCCAGGTTACCTCCTAACCACAGCTCTCATCATCATCCTCTGGGTGTTTGTCATTGCCTTTTATTAACAGATCTTCCTACTTTCACGATTCTCTCTCTCCAATCAATCCTTCGAGGAACAATGAAAATGATTTTTCTAAAAGACAAACTATTCATGTCACTCTATAACCTAAAATATCTTTGTTGCTTCCTATAGCCTTGAAGGTAATTTTCAAACTATTTTATATTGCTTATATTTTGATCCCAGCTAATTCTATCCTTCTCTCACTAAATTAAGCAAGCACAACCAAGAATGCATTCATGAGAACATCTCTCTCTTCTCATCTTCTGTCATTTTTTGATCAGTCTTCTTATGTATTACAATAATAATTAGTGGTTCATCTCTATCACAGCATTATCACTCTATAATTTGTTTGTTTGAATAAACTTAATAACCCTTAAAGACAGGGGAAATCATCCAACTTTTGATATGGTGCCGTGGTAGGCAGAATAATGGCCCCTTCAAAGATGTCCAGGTCCTAATTGACAGAACTCATGAATATATTATGTCACACAGCAGAGAGGAATTAAGGTTATAATCAGTAGCTAATTCAGTATATCTTGGATTATCTAGGTGAGCCCAGTGTAATCACAAGGTACTTAGATATGAAATAGGGATTCCATCTTTGCTGACTTTGAAGACTAAGGAAGAGGGCCCTGGGCCAAGGGATGTGGGTGATGTCTAAGAGCTGGAAAAGGCAAGAAAATGGATTTTTTCCTAGAGCCTCCAGAAAGTAATACCAGCATACCTGCTGACACCAGTGAGACCCATTTTGGATTTCTGACCTTAGTAACTGTAAGACAGGAATTTATGATTTTGTAGCCACAAAGATTGTGGTAATTTGTTACAACAGGCATAGGAAGTGAATACAGTGTTCATTTGATTATCCCACTGGTTCCAAAAATCATGTGTCTCTCCATATATATTTATATATATATATATATCACTACACATAATGATTACACATTTCTGTATGAACAACATTCTCTTTAACTTTGGTAATTTTGCTAATTTCAGGTTACATATAAGGCATAAGACATGAAAGATAAGATATATATATATATATATATATAAGACTCAAGGGTGGAAATGCTTATAAATACAATTTTCAATGGTTTTTTAAAAAGTTGTAAGTAGATGGCCCTATGGCAAGGACAACAAACGGAGAAAACAGACCAACACAAAGAAAGAATAGTGACATAAAAATGATTCACATGTGATCTTCCCAGTCACTCATTTCAATTCTTAACCAGAAAATCCATTACAAACATGAAGCCCACCTAAGACAAGATTGAACTAAAGTTGCCTTTACCAGTTATTAATAGCCCTAGAAGAAAGAACCACAGTTAATATCTAGGCCATTTCCTGGTATCAAAATCACCTTCTGAGACCCCCCACTTCAATTTCCTTATATAGTTTAGATAGGCTAGAGAGAAGAAAAAAAATTCTTCTGACTTACAGAACAACAACAAATTTCCTCATATAATAGTGCAGGGCTAGTGTTCAGGACAATGGGGCAGCTCTCCTCCACAGAGCCATTCAAGGACCCAGCATGATGATTCCCTTCTAAAATATTTAACTCCAAAGATCACCTTGGTGTCCTGATGTCAGTCACTGGAGGATGGGAAGCATGAGGAAGTATGTGGGAGGGTTTTATGCTTCCTCTGGAGGGACACGGGCACACTTACACACAAGGGAGGCTTAGAAATACAGTCTAGCCGATGCCCATGAAGAAGGATAAATTAGCAGACAGCCAGTGGTGCTGGACACAGCCTCACAGTGTGAAGGAACAGGTTAAAGACCAGGATCAGTGGGGGGAGGTGAGAGTCTAAAGAAGTTAGGATAATAGAGGAATTTCTGAAATTAGTTTCAAGAAGAACGAAGTAGAACTAATCATCTCTGATATCTGTCTGAATATCCCTGGAGCATTAAGGGGCTGGACTTCCTCCATTTTCCAGCAAAAGGCTCTAAATTATGTGTGCAGCCACCTTTTCACAAACAGATGTCCCATGGAAGTGGAAGCTGCACCTGGGATGATATACAGATGAGCAAAGTAAGGCCAGGCTGCCTATCTTGCAGGCCCTCCTTGGAGGGTACTTTTCCCTTTATTAAAAGAACTGATCCCCCTGCTTCCACAGGAATAGATAGAAATTAAAGGGCTGTAAGAACTCTCCCTGGCCTGCCCCCTTATCTAGATGAAAACAGATCCAACACTGCTGGTGGCTGTCAAGAATATGGTATAAAAGGGTAGGGGAAACACCTTCACAATTATGCCTACTTCATGAAACCTCCTTCATTTCTTCATTTCACCCATTTTTATTTTTTATTTTTTCACATCATCTCTATTCCACACAGAGATTTCACCCATTTTTAGAAATTCTGTCAATTGATGATTCCCTTTTGCTGGTAACTGTTGACTTCATTGAAAAGTTGCTCCCAATCTGCACTTTCACCCAGTAGAACAGGCCAGGGGTAGAAAAGAGAGGTCCCTCCAAACTGATCTGGTTTAAAGAATGAGAAAGACAAGAATTGAAGACCCCCACTCGATACTAGAATTCAGAACATGATGGAATCAGAAAAATGTCTCAGGAATTTGTAGTTATTAATCCTCAGAGGTCAACAACAAAAAAATCTTCACTTTAGGCAAGACGATAACTGGTCAAAGAGATTAAGGGAATCAGTATTCATGTTAGCAGCAACACTTTGGGCAGCTTTGGACTTGTAGGTGTGGGCAAATGAAAGTGCAGCTATAATAGTGGTCTGCAGAGAACTTTGAGCATGTCTCAGTGAAAAGTAAGAATGCAAATGTCAGGAAGGTTTTAAGAGAAATTTTACTATTAATTATAGCTTGGTGTGAGTCATCTACGGCAATTACTTTCTCCTAACATCTACCTAAGTTGAGCCACTATAAACTATGGGTGAAAAATGAGAAAACTGGAGAATTTAGGTCAGGTTATAAATAACACAAGTGATTAGAAATAAAAAAAGGAAAAACACCAGAAACTGTTAATTTTTCTAAAGGTAGGGCCTATGTAAAGGCAGATGCCACCCCTGGCCTCTAGGAGGTTACATTCACATAGAGGGTATACATGCTTAAACAGGTGTCTATGTGAGGTGATTAAGTTAATATATTTTTGTAATTTCTCAGGCTAGAGATATCTTCATTCTCTGGAATCCTACTCTTAACGGTTAGGCAGGGGTCCTCAAACTTTTAAAACAGGGGGCCAGTTCACTGTCCCTCAGACCGTTGGAGAGTGCACACTGTGGGCCCGGGACGAGTTGGCTGCTAAGCAGGACAGGCAGCGACGGCAAAAACACCCGGCGGGCAGGATACATATGGCCTGCGGGCCATAGTTTGAGGACGCCTAGAGGAAGGAATCCACCTCAGCTACCAGTGAAAGTTATCTTTAATGAGATGTGTGAGTCTAGCCAATTGGTCACCAAACTGTATCTCTTTTCCTCCTGGGCAGGCAGCTATATTTCCCAGCATCCCTTGTAGTTAGGTACATTCTGGACTGAGTTCTGCCAATGGAATATGAGCAGAAGTGTTTCATGATACTTCCCAGTTTGGCTCTGAAAGTTTTCCTGGTGGATTTCCCATGCTGTCTCTCTTTCCTCATTGGTTAGCCAGGTGCAAAGATCCAGTAGAGAACCTCATGACCTTAGAGGATGGCAAAGTCACTATGTAAAACAAACTTGAGTCCCTGAATGACTGCATGGTGCAAAATGTTTTCTCTCAGCCTCACTAACCTGGGACTGTGACATCCATTAAAAAATCAAACTTTCTCATGTTAATTCACTGATATTCTGGCATTGCTTATTACAACAATTGATTATCCTGACAAATATGTATGGTTATCTTAAGGATGCTTCATGGTGATCCACTAATGTTATCTCCTTTATGGTTGTGAAAATGTATAACTTAAAAACACTTTTGTTTACAGCACATTTTAAGTTATATGCCTGAAAAGTGACAACTGAAAATATGTAAAATAAGTTTCTATTTGAGAAAAAAAATGATTTGGGGATTTTGATTGTTTTAATACATCTCCTCTATCTTCAAAACTGATTTTAAGTAGCACTTTAAAAAGAAGTAAAAAATCATTGGTTTGGGGAAGATACAGAAATGAAATAAACAAGATAGCCAAAGTTATTTGAATGAATACACATTCTTATATGCAGCTGGAAACAATACCTCATGTCAGGCTTTACAGCCTTTGGCAGGGAAATCTGCAGCCTTAAGGCCACATGTGGCCTTCTAGGTCCGTAAGTGTGGCCTTTTGACTGGATCCAAATTTTACAGAACAAATCCTTTTATTTTTATTAATAAATTTTTTGTCTTTTATGTTTTTATTTTACTTTTAAAATTAACATATTTAAAATACCAAAGAATAAAAGTAAATTGGAAGGAAATAATCCTCCCAGATTGACCAGCACAATTAGAAAATTACTAAGCCATAAAGGCTAAATTGACAGCTGCTACCCTCATGATATAGTTCTAACTCCCCCCGCCCCTAATGGCTCCACTATCAAATGAGGCTGGTTGGCAAGAGTTTATGGGGGTCGAGTATGCCTGTCTGTTATCAGCTTTTGACGATAGTGAACTATGTTTCTGTTTGAAGTGGAATTTGTGAATAGTTGCACAGCTCGACAGTATTTTTTAATTCTGTCTGCTTAACAGCTCATCGTGTCAAAAAAGACCAAGAGAACACTAAGGGAAGAAAACAGATTTTTTAATGAGGATTGGGAATTGCAATATTATCTTGTTTCTGCTAAAGATAAGATGATTTGTTTGCTTCATGATACTGCAATATTAACATTAAAGAAATTCAATGCTCATCAGCATTATAACACTCATAAGGACCACAAATATTTTAAATTAGAGGAAGAGGCACAAAAGATTGTATTGCAGAAATTAAAAGACAAAAAGCAAAAGCAAAGTAAATTCTTTCAAACAGCACTAAGACCTGGAAATAATGCCACTGAAGCAACTTATAAAGTAGCTTATATACTTGGGAAAAAAGGGAAGCCATTCAGTGATGTAGAAATTGTGAAAGAATGCATTGTCGAAGTTGTAAGATGCTTAGACCCCAATAACATTTCAAAGTACAAACAACTGCTCTTTCAAGGAGAACCATAACTGACTGCCAGCACGTATTAGCCTTCAACTTAATAGAACAACGTGATGCAATACTTCAAAAGGAAAATATATATTATTCAATTGCTTTGGATGAGTCAACTGATACTACTGACTTGGTGTAGGTTTTATACTTCATTCAGATTTTCTTTGATATGAAGAGTTACTCGTTTTGGGCATTCTTGCAAACAGCACATGAGGAACAGATATCTTCAACAATTTTTAACATGAATGTTGTGAAGTTCAACTGAATTTGGTAAATGTAGTGAGCGTATGTACAGATGGTGCACCTTCCATGACAGAAAAACCTAAAGGATTTATTGCACAGATTTAATAAATATGTATTAACATATTCAGATGCTCTCATTTCTTTTCATTGTATCTTACACCAGCAAAATCTCTGCGCTAAAGCTACTATTTTAAGTAACACTTTGCAACAGGTTATAAATAATGTTAACAATATTCATGCAAATGCAACACAGCACCATCAGGTTCATAACATGCTAAAGTTGAAGGATGAGGTACTCAATGTGGATTTGCCTTATCATTCTAAAGTGTGTTGGCTATTGCAGGGACAGGTGTTAGCCAAAATTTTATCTCTGCAAGTACAGATAAATCTTATGAAGAATAGAATCAGCGATGTGAATTATTGAAAGAAAATTTCTACAGGAATGCAGCATTTCTGTGTGATATGTTCAATCAAAATGACTTGAATATTTCCTTGCAAAGTAAAATTAAGTCTATATATGGTATGTGGCAAAAAAATACAAGCATTTCAAAAAAAGCTATCTTGTTTCAAAACACTTCTTCAAAAGGAAATTTGGATGAACATTTTTCTCATTTAGCAAAGGTCATTGATGAGCAGGATGATATATGAGAATCAGTTGAAAAATATGCATTTCCATTGCCCATTTTTTAAAGGGGTTGTTTGATTTTTTCTTGGTAATTCTTTTAAGTTCTAGATATATTCTCGTTATTAGGCCTTTATCTGAAGTGTAGAGGGCAAATATTTTCTCCCACTCTGTGGGTTGTCTATTTGCTCTAATGATAGTTTCTTTAGCTGTGCAGAAACTTTTTAATTTGATCAGATCCCATTTGTTTATTTTTGATGCGGCAGTGATTGCCTTGGGGGTCTTCCTCAGAAATTCTTTGCCTAGACCAATATCTCATAGGGTTTTCCCCACATCTTCTAGGATTCTTAAGGTTTCATGCCTTAGGTTCAGAAACTTCTCCAAAGGAGACAGAATAATGGCCTGCAAACATATAAAATATACTCAACATCTCTAATCATCAGAGAAATGCAAATCAAAACCACAATGAGATACCACCTAACCCCTGCGAGAATAGCCTGTATCAGGAAATCCCAAAACAACGAATGTTGGCGAGGATGTGGAGAGACAGGAATACTCTTACACTGCTGGTGGGACT
>VBSM01003176.1:17683592-17710805 GCA_008086735.1 Cheirogaleus medius | reverse complement strand
ACTGACTGATTTAAACTATGATTCTCAAAAAGTTGTAGTGTTCACCAAGGATGGAAGGGGAGACTCACATCTTAGGGATGTAACGTACATTGTCCAGGGGAAGGGATTACCTCTAACCCTCCTTAGGGAGAGGCAAAGGTATATAATGTAATCAAAATGTCAAAAAAAAACAAAACTTTTATCGGGTGGTGGACTGGTGGGAGGGGGGAGGAGGGGAAAGGTGTATATGGACATAATTGGTGAGGTGCGCACTACCTGAGGGTTGGACACGCTTGAAGCTCTGGCACCATGGGGTGGGGGAGGTGTGGCAGGGGTAATATATGTATCCCCAACAATACTTGTACCCCCATAATAAAAAAAATAGAAAATAAATAAAAAGAAAAATATGCAGCTGTTTTAGACATATGAATTGGCGAACACATTGAAAGGTTTACTGACTTTGAGAATCATGATATCACTCTCACATTGGCATTTCAGCCTCACCTAGTTGATATTACCAAGGCACCTAAAGAACTACAAATGCCATTGATTGAGCTCTCAGTAGATGACATTTTGAAGTCATTGATGCTAAGAAAGATCCAACTGAAATACAGAATAATGCCGTAGCATACCCATGCCTCCAGCAATATGCCCAAAAATGCTTTCTTGCTTTCCAACCACTTATTGCTGTGAATCTGCATTCTCCTACCTAACTGAAATCAAGATGTCCTTAAGGTCACAAATGACTGATACTCATCTAGAGGATCAACTGAAACTGCAGACCTCCATGCTGCAACTGAATATTCAAATGCTTTCCAACAAAAAGCAGACATAACAAAGTCATTAAAAGGTTAGTTAACTTTAAAATTAACAAATAGTTTTCTATTTTTGAAATTATTAAGTATATAGTAGTTAGATTTTTACAAATAATGGACATTTTTAAGTATATCTAATTGAACTTTTTTGAATACAGACTTATTTGATTACAGCTAAATTAATGTGGCCTTCCAACATGAAAAGGTTCCCCACCCCTAGTCTGTGGGTTTTGTCAGATGAAGTACATGCTGTGAAAAAGAATTACAAAGGAAATGACAACAGCAGATGTTTACTCAAGATGACTAGAAATGTTTCTGAAAGCATCAAAGTGCACAGTCTATGAGTTATCAACAGACAGGTAGGTTGTGTCCAGCCTTCAGATTTGCATTTTCAGACAAAGTTGGCAGCTCCAAGGATAATCTCATTATACTCAATAATGAAACAAAGTTATCTGCTCTCCATGACACCTTTAACTTAGATTGTCAATAATCACATACATAAATATATATGATAAATGCATATTTCAATACAGGGCATCCCTCTTTACAATTTGGAGTGCAAAGAACATGCCCCAGTCAGGCCCCAGATTGTGATGCTCAGGACCTCATGAATAGCAGCAGGATGCCCTGTCTGTCCCTTCTAAGACTTACCCAACCCAGGTTACAGGTCCACCATCTCTATAGTAATAATAGCCTTAATAGTAAGGCTGGGAGTGGGGGCAATACAGAAGAATCCAATCTGGACCACTCCTAGTCTAATGCACTGACTGCAGCAGGAGGTCCACTGGCTCCCAGTAGAGACAGTGAATGATCTAGAAGTTAAGAATCTACACTTGTGAGGCAGACTCAACCAATTACCAGGTTGGACATTTAAATGTGCCCGTCTATGATTCATTTTCTTCATCTGTTAAATGGCAATAATATTTTCTCATAGCATTTTTGTAAAAATATAATTAATATATGTTAATCTCTTTTGAAAGAGTGATACATAGCAAACTTGTGCCGGCTGCTATCATCGCCATCATCATCATTCATGATTAGGTTTTAAAAAATGGTAGTGGGTAGGTCAGTCCCCAGGTTTACTGACAATCACAGAGCCCTTATTCTGTGATTCTTTGAGGGTAGCCAAGCCCCCACTTCAGTGGCTTGCCTGCCAGACTGGCCAGGATACTCCCAGTCAAAGGTTCTTTGGTAGGCTAACCCAGACTCTTTCACAGGCAAGTGGATTCAGACTCCAACAAGGGTGTCTGTCACAAGTCTGTGCCTGTGTGGACAGGTGGTCCACTGCTCTGGGCTATGGAGATTCTCCCTGACAGGGTGGTCTCAATCCTCCATGTGACCAGTTCTTTCTGTCATGTACTCCCCCTCCTGGCCCAGAAACAAGGCTTAGGCCCCAGTCCTATTGCCATTACCTTCCTGAAAGTCCGTTCAGAAACTGATGGCCCTTCCCTCCCACAGAGCTTGAGTCCATTCTAATTTAGAACACGGAAGAGGACTTGGAGATTATCTGCCCCTACTTTCCAGAAAAATCCTCAGATTTTTATGAGAGTTGGTAGATCTTACTGTAGATATATACGAAGATGAAAAAAGTGTTTTTTTTTTTAAATCTGTAAATATAAGCCCAGCAAACCTCCCACTCTGAAGAAAATTCTAATGAAACCAAAACTGGCCATCCAGGATTTGCTCTAAGAGGGTTTTGAAATAACTAGTTTCTGGTTTTCATGAGTAATATGTCACTGCTCATAAAATATATTGTCAAGCACTTTAAAATATAAATTTATATATTCTCTATGTATCATTTTCCTCTTTAATAAAATAAAATCCTACCAAAGTATATCACAGCACTTGACTGTCTATGTTCCAATGACTATATAACATAAACATTTTCACATAACTTTACAAATATATAATATATATAATTATATAGTCATAAAAATCAAATAATTTAAACTATTATCTAAATGTATTCAAACAAAATATTTACATAGTTAAATATATAATGATGCATAGATAGAATATATTTGCATATTAATATATATCAATATATAAATTCAATAAGACAGTATTTAAGTAATCTATATACTTTTGAGGGTTTGGGTATGAAACTTGTGAGTGCATTAAGAATACACTTTAAAAAACTCTAATCATTGATATTTATAAATTAATATATGAAATCCATATAAATTTAGAAAAACAATATTTGATTCAGAGTTTTATTATTTTGGAATAATATAGATTTTTAAATATAATGCTTGAATTTATAGCAGTTTAAATGAAAAACCTAGCTTTACTGAAGTAGTACAATGGTTTTTTTTTTAAAACTTAATAAAATAAGTTATCATTTAGGTAGATGTCTCTGATACAGACTTTTCCAATTTCCTATAACTATAAACATTAAGAAACAATGAAAAACAAATAAATATCTAAAGCAAGTATGAACAGCAAGCCTAATTCCAGGATCTGGAAAGAATTTTAAAATGACTTAAAGTGGATTTAAAAGTATACCTGGTGGTGTGCCCAGAAAAGAAAACACCTGCTTACCTGAAATGATGAAAAAAAAAGCCCCCAAACCCCATAGGTCCTCCCCTGTTGTTTCCTTCCCCATGCCTCATATCTAACCCCACAACTTTCAAGATGTGATGAATTTTTGACAACTTGAAAACTGAGTAGCTGGGCATTGAGGCCAGATGTGAGTATTTAGTTAGTAGTTTCTCACTAGTATTATGGAGTAGTACTAGTATGT
Organism: Cheirogaleus medius; assembly: GCA_008086735.1. Lineage (NCBI taxonomy): Eukaryota > Metazoa > Chordata > Mammalia > Primates > Cheirogaleidae > Cheirogaleus > Cheirogaleus medius. The sequence continues at coordinate 17,707,268 of VBSM01003176.1, read as the reverse complement.
ACACTTGAGCACAATTACCTCTGAGATTACATTATTAGGGCTAGCATTCTGATAAAATTTACTCATTCGGAAAGAGATAAAGGTAACTCTATCTAGCACAATGGAAATGGCACAAACTCCTGAAGACAAAAGGGAAGTGAGTTATGTATGTGAACATCGTTTAAAGAAATGCCAGGAAGAAAATAATTGTTGGGAACCTGTCTACTCCACAGCTGCTGCTTTTTGAGGCAACATGAGTAATCCATCTCCACCAATACCCACCCAGCACGCGTGCGCGCACACACACACACACACACACACGCACAGCCATTAGTGTTCTCTTCACAGATCCATTAGGGAACTGCAGCACGTGGGTAGCAAATCCAAGGGGGAGAAATACATGAACCAAGGCCATTCTCACAGTGCTGTGCCTACAGCACTGCTGGGGATGCTGTCTGTGCATAACCACTAATTTCCCTTTGCTTCCAGAAGAAATATAGACCCCAGCTGGCTGGCTCACAGTGGGAGTAGGAGAAAAGACCCCATTGCAGAGCAGTAATGATGCAGAAAAGGAAAGCTTCCTAGATACTAACTTTGTGCTCCAATTGCCTTCTGAATCTGTGAAAGACCAAAGGAGTAGAGACAGAATCTCAGAAATGCAACATACCCACACTGTCTCTGGAGAGGCTGCCCCTTTTACACAAATGTACAAACAAGAAAGTAAAAATACATAGCACCTTTGAAAAACACCCCAAACCAAGGAAAAATAACTTGATTCTGAAAAGTCATAGAAAGAGAAGAGCTTTGGAAACATTTCAATAGGGGAGCTAGATGAACATTTTAGAAAAGTGATTAACTCAACAGGCACAAGAAGGAACAGCATCAATAATGTAGGAGCACAAGACATAGGAAGGCTTCCTGCTAGCTCCTTGGCCCCATGTGAAGTGGCCCCAGCTGCCTATCCTCCTTCTCTGTACACACCCTGGGCTAGCCATCCTGGGCTGGCCACCCTGCTGAGGAGGAGACCTTAAACATGCTAGACATCCTCCTGTCTTTCCTGAGATAATTCCTAGCCTCACCTACTCATTTCATTCTGGCCTCTCTTCACATACAGCCTCTTCAGAAATACCTTCCCTTGACCACCCTGTTTAAATAGCAGCTTCCTTCACTCTTTACCGCCTCACCCTGCCATAAAATCTTCACAGCCGTTGAGTGCAATGGCAGCCCATCACAGTGTTTAAGGGCTGATTCTGTCACCTTCTGGCTGTGTGACATTAAGCAAGCTACTTACCCTTTGTTTGATTCATTTTTCTCATTTGGTACCAACTGTAGCCAACAGTATCAGTGCCCCACCCTCTCAGCACTCCCAATTCCTGTGCATTCAGATGGCTTCAAACTGCAAGTACCCATGATCTTGAGCCAGAAGGTGTCTTCTGGGCCTAGGAACATACTCAGCCTTTGTGCTAGGCAGGCCAGAAGTGTCAAGGAGTTAAAACTCCAGGGAACAGCCTTTACATTAGGATGAGTGAGAATTTGAAGATAAATATCTCAGCTTCCTTACCCCTTGGGTGGAACAATTGAGGCCACTTCTAGACCAGAGGTCTGCAATTGAACTGAGCCCCAGTTGTCCACAGCCCATACACCTTATAATAGCCTTCTTCTACTTTCCTTCCATGTTTTAGTTCTCTACTCCCTTACCAGCTCTTCCTGGGATCACTTTCCACTCAAACTGCTTGTACTCATACGCTAGTCTCAAGGTTTGCCTCTGAATGAACCAACAACATCTACATTATAGGGTAATGGGGTAGATTAAATGAGTTGATATAAGCAAGTACATAAAATAGTGCCTGGGACACAGTAAGTATTTAGCAAGTATTAATTTTATCATTCATAGGTATCTTAGTGTCTACAACAATGCTTGGTAAAAAGTACATGTTTAATGAATACTTTTTTGCTATAAAATGTCTATAAAAGGGCAGTAGTATTAGAGAAAAGGGAGGTGAGACAGATAAAGAACCATAATGAAAAAAATTATGTGGTGGTTCTATTATAATTCATATTAAAGGACAGTAAAGGCCTGAGATGACATGAAAAAAAAAATCATGTTACAAATATAGAAGCAGACTTGATAGGATACTCCAGAATATACAGAAAAGAGACAAGGATATAAAAGTGACCAAAATGAATATGATAAATGTAGAGGACAAAGAGCAAAATTCAAACCTAAGAACTTTAGGAATTCTTGAGGCAGAAATCAAAAATTCTCTTTAAGAATGGTAATAATAACCAATAGGCTTAATATTTTAAAGTGAGGAGGAGGGGTATGCAGATCTAAAGTCCTAAGTATCTACAGAAAAAAAAATGAGAAAATCTATTAAAGGGCAATTTCTACCTTCTTCATTTACTACATAGCTCCCTGCAAAAAAAGTGAGCACTCATCTGTTAGATGGAGCCTAGGACATTCTTTGGCCACGTTTTTCTAATGGTAGTAAGAAATGTGTTTCTGTGCCACAAAAGAGAGGAAACCTCACCAAATTCTCACTTCCCACTTCCATGTGGTAGGAGACTCCTAGAGCTTGGCCCTTTGGAGTAGGTATCATCCTTGGTGTGGCGGGGTGCATTTATGGATTCTAGAATCCAGCATAGGGGAAGTAGCAAGCAGATAAGTTCACTAAGCTCCACAACAGAAATTCTATTTTCCAGTTTAGGAATTCCACATTTGGCAGATCCTAGGTGCTTGACTAACCCTAAATGACATGACACATTACTTTGCATGTGATTACCTTGTTTCTCCTGTGATTTTTCCCACATCCAAGATCTCAGAGATAAGAACTTATTGTTGATAAATGCATACATGTATTCATATAAATCATAAATATATTTCCCATGAGATAATAAAAATATATAATTTTCTCATTTTCTATGATATCTAATATCTGTATAGAGAAAATAACTCAACAATTACGTATATTATTTGTATTAAGAACAGAAGTGTTTGTTTTTTTCTTTTTCAAATGAGATTTTCACAGAACAATACTGTAAGGGCTTCTTCGAAATAAGAAATAAGAAATAATAGGTAAGGGGAAGAAAGAAATAGGGAGAAATTTGTAAAAGGATACAAAATTACAGCCAGATAGGAGGAATGAGTTCTAATGTTCTATACCACTGCAAGATGACTACAGTTAACAATAATATGTTATATAGTTTCAAACAGCTAGAAGAAAGTTATTGAATGTTTCCAACACAAAGAAAAGATAAGTGTTAGAGATAAGGGATAATTATCCTAATTACCTTTATCTGATTACCACACATTATATATATCAAAACATCACTATGAATATGTACAGTTATTATTTGTCAATTAAAAAAGTGCTGATGCAGAAATAAGTAAACAGGTAAATAAATAAAAATAAATAAGAGATAATATATATTTCTTATTAGAGGGATATGACATCATTCAATGTCAGAGAAATTGTGATAGGGTATAAAGTGTCTAAAAAGTTACCATAATGTATAAAATAAAAGTACCTCAGCATAAAAGTACCACCAAAAACCTAATTAATTAAAAGTGTCAGTAGTTATTTCTTTTATATAGTTATTAGCCAAATTTAATCTGCAGCCAGAACAAATATTATCATTGTATGTTCTTTCACAATATTAAATGTTTAATACAATTTCAACTAATTTAAATAAAGAAACTGAAAAATTACAGGCAGATTATTAATACTGATAAAAGACTAGTTGTAAAAGAACATCTGTTATAAAAATTAAAAGGTCCATGAAGAAATCTAAGAAATTATTAAAAGTCATCTATATCCATTCAGAGCAATAGAAAATATATGTAAGTTATCTAAAAAAATTTGAAGTGTCCAATTAACCAGTTATTTGTATTCTTTTGAATTTTGCATCTTCTGTGAAGTTCACTTAGAGAGGTACTAGTAAAATCTATCCATATCCTAATTTATGAGAAGATACATTAGTGAAGTCATCCTCTCTAAATACAGTCAACTAGAGTATGAAAGAAAAAAACATTTTTGTCTGTTTAATCAAAATTGTAAATATAGCATGTAGACATTTTTATAAAGCAGATCGAAATATAATCATCCATCCTACTTTGTATAGTCCATTTGAGTTAGTAATTTTTGCTTAGGTGAAACTCTGATGAAATACGTTATAGCACACCTAGGCAATAAAAAAGTAGTACCTGTATAAGGAAAATACTTTCACTTTGCTTTATCACTGTTAAATTTTTTAAAATGAGAAATACTTCCTATTGAATTATTGTCTTCTGTACCAAAATTTCAAAGAATAAGAATATTAATTTTCTTAATAATAGTTTGGGAATAAAGAATAATACAATTTATTTTAAGGCATATTCAAACTAAATCAATTATGTTTAGATAATCTTAGTGATTGACTTTTTTTCTTCACTAACTCACTTATAAAGAGCATTGCCCTTTCTGATAAAGTAAATAAAAATGTTAGAACAATTAAAGGACATTTTTCACTGACTGATTTGTCCTAACAGAAGTTGTAATAAAAGAAAGATAAGCAAAGGACAAATTTTTCTTGCTTTTACTTTGTTAAAATATTTCTTCACTTAATTATATATAATATGCATGAAATTGATAACATAATAAAATAATGTATAATTATGTCAGGCTATATGTTTGGAAATGAGCAGTGTTTCTTTCTTTCTAATTAAAAAAAATAACTAGCTAAGAAAAAGATGAAAATAAAGGAAAGCCATATAACTCAGTCTCATTTATAAATATGAATACAAAAATTTCTCAATATTAAATATTAAGTGATATTAAATCTAACATATTAAAGGGACAATAACCATATCTAAGAGATACTTATTTCACAAATTAAATCATGGTTAGACATTAGGAAAAATTTAATAAATGCATTAATAAATTAAAGGACAAACATATATTGTCATGTTGATAGGTGACAAAAACGCATTTGACAAAATCATATTGTACGATATTTTTACAAAAACTTTAAATTAGAAATAGATTTTAGCATAGTCAACAGTAATCATCAGAGATCAACAGCAAGCATTATACTGCAAAAAAATTGCAGTATTAGAGGCATTCTCGTTAATGTTAGGGTCAAAACAAAATGTCCAGTATCACAATCAGTGTTCCATGTCATTCCAAATGTCCTAACCAATGCATTAAGTAAAAGAAATTAAAAAAATAAATTGAATCATTTAAAATTCCACTAGAAGCAGTTAGTAAATAAAAATGCTATTTAAACATTCTTATTTTTAAAATATTATTAACTTTCCAATATACCTACAATGCAAATATGAGACACTGATAAACTAAGTGATAATTTGCCAGAACTACATTAAAATTTATAATATACTACTGAAAGACACACAAGTTAAATAAAAAATATATTCATTGCTCCCCTGTACAGATACAGTATTCTCTCTAAGTTGATCTTCAAATTGAGCCTATTTCTAAAGAAAATCTCAGTTAATTTTGGAGAGAAACTTTATAAATTGTATTTAAATGTATAAGAATAGAGCCAAGAAAATTTTGAAAGCCATACTAATGGTGGTGACTTGTCCTACTAGATGTTAACATATATATTGCAATATCTAAAATACTGATAAACTAACACCAAAATATAGTCATATCAATGAACTAAAAAACTCATAAACAAATCCAAAAAATGTAATAATATAATGTATGATTAAAATGGCATCTCAAATCATTAAAAAAATTGAGGGGTTATTCTATAAATAAGATTGAATGATGGCTATAAAGAAATTAATGTTAAACATCTATTTTGGATCTTACAATATAAAGTGAAGATAAATTAAATGTTTTATTATAAAAAATGAGATCATGAATAAACTACAAGAAAATGTATATTTTAATAGTCCTGAAAGCATACTATACCTATTTTCTAGTTTAAAATTAATTTCCTAATTCAAAGATCAAAGTGTAAACAGAACAAATGGAGAAATAAACTTATCAGATAGGAGTAAAACAAAAGAATTTATTGACATCTGCACCTTCAGCACCAAAGAAGAGAAAGATATTTGGTAGTAAGAACTCAAGGCAAGGATTGTTTATTTAAATTTTATTTATTTAGAGGAGAGTTTGTAGTACAGAAAAAGAAAAATCTTATTGAAAATAATATTTTAGGCTAATCAAGGCCTTTCACAGGAGATTTTCCACAGTACTGTTAATACGTATTTCTAAGCATACCATAACAACAGAAAGCATAGAGGAAAAGCTTTGATGGATGTGCCTTCACAATTTGTTTAAATTGCTATAGGGCAGGTAACACCAAACATGAAAAGATCAATTACAGAAATAAGGTTGTAAAACATATGTCAGACAATGGTTGATGTACTTAGTCTGAAAAAGTTCTTACAAATCAAGAGGAGAGAGAGAAACACTCCAAAAGAAAAATAAGCAAATAAACAAGCAATTTGCAAAAGAAAAAATACAATTGGCTAATTAGTATATAAAAATTGTCCAGCTTAGGAATCAATGATATGCAAATTAAAATAATAATAAAAATAAGTTCACCTCTGATATTGATAAAGATGAAAAATAATAATATCCCATTTTGGTGAATGCATGAAAAGACAGGTAAATTTACCCACGACTACTATGTCTAAAACTATGAAGGGCAATTTGATAATATCTATCAAGAATTTTAAAGGCAGCAATTATATATCTAAAAATTTTTCCTAGGAAAATAATTAAACAAGTAAATTGTTGTCATCTTCTTCGTATACAAAGGATACCATGTTATTACCAAGATTCTGATGAATTTATTTTTCCAGAATGAAAAGCTATTTACTATTGTAAAGACCCTGTCCTCAAAGTACACTAAAATCAAGAAAACACAAAGACTCTTTTTTAGATGGCACCCACAATTCAAAAGCTCTAATCACAAGAACAAAGAGAGACACAGAATAAAAGAGACAGATGAAGACAATGTGAGTCCCATTTGTGCACCTGTGGGGAATGGGTTCTCTGGAACACTAAAAATCTGGAAGCAGAAACAAGGACACCTGGGCACTAACTATCTTTCCCTGGATGATATGAAGCTTTGCTAATGCTAAATTCGATTCAAGAACCAGAAGAGCCCACTATTTGTATACAATACCTTAAACAGAAGTGCACAGATTGTTAATGGTAAGTTCTTCCAGAAGGCTGATGTAAGCTCTGGGTACAAAAGACTCATAGCTCAGCACAAATTGAGCATTTTCCTGCATCAACCACCACTCTACTTAGTATGGGCAACATTAACAGCAATTCTGTGTTCTATTCCAGAACCAGGGGCCAGGAAATCCTCTTACAAAATGTGATGTGTTAAATCAGAAACTTAAACTAACTTACAACACATGTGCATGTATGGTCTCTTCTCACTAACTGGAAATATGCAACACCTTTACAATTATGTACCTATTGAAATCCTAGCTTATTTTCAATTTGTTAAGCTATGTATAAACATAACCCCTTAAAATAGGGATCAAAAGTGTCCTAGAATTTGTAAACATAACCTGCTGAACCAAGCAAAAGCATTTCCATTTGTCATGCTTGATACATCCAGCCCATCCTATAATTTGGGCAAGGTTATTCATTAATTATGTGTGTCAATGTTATGAGTCTCTAATTGCAAACTGGATGTTTTTGTATCCCTCTCATTATATTTAGGGTAGAAAGTGCTTTAAATATTTCTAACCTTTGCTACTGCATATCCTCTGAGGCTATGTAATGCCAAAATATCTTAATAGAAATGGAAAAGTGGAGTCGGTCACTACTCTAAATAGCTTTTCCATACAAAACCAAATATGCTTATGTTTCTAAATACCTAAAGATTTGTCTCATTGGAAAATCTTTAAGTCAATGTGTTGGCATCAGCAATGCTTTCGAGTTTCTTCAAGATTCACAATTATGTTCCAACTTAGTACTATTTGTATAAAATATAGTCTTTCTCATTTCCCCAAAGATAACCTCTCACATGATATTAAATTTAACACTAGACTAAAAATTCACCAGTATGTAATTTTTCCATTCCCTTTTTATGCAATCGCCAGATTTACAAAAAGCTGTTTTAAATGCCTATTAATTAATTTTTTCATTCATTCATCAAACATTTATTGAGCACTACTTAGCTAAGCACTGAAATAAGCCCTGAGAATATAAAGTCAAATAGGTCATGACTCCTACCCTCAAAAAAATTATAGTCTAGGATGGAGGCAGATAAGTATATTAGCAATTCAATTGCAGTATGGTAAGTGCTACCTACTGATTAAGATGCATGCAGGTGGAACATTGAAATTAGACTAACATTAATTAGGATAATCTCAAGCCAGGGAAGGCTTTTTAAACTTAATCTGAGTTTTGAAAAATGAGGAGTAAAAGGTGATATGTCAAATATAGGATAAATATCCAGGAAAAGGAACAATTTATGAGTTATCATAAAGGTGGGACATAGCATGATACATTTGCAGAATCACAAGTCCAGCGTAGCCAGAGTAAAGAGTATATGCAGTAGAAAGATGGAAGAAAAGAACCTTTTCAGGAAAGGTGTGATGTACTAAGCCAAGCAGTTAGGATATGATGCTAAAAACCATAGGGAACCATTCATGGCCTTTCAGAAAGAGGAAAATACGACAATATAAGTGTTTTGAAAACAAGTCCTCTGGATGCTGTATAGAAGACACATTGGAAAAAGAGCCCACTAGAGAGAGGGAAGACAAATGTTATTGCAATAATCCAGACAAGAAATTTCAATAGCTTTAATTAAGGTAGGAGTGATCTAGTGGGGAGAATGGATTTGGAATATATTTCAGTACTGGTGAAATACTGTAAATAGGTTTAAGAGTCTGAACTGATTGTAGTTTTCTGACTTGGAGGACCGAGTGGATGCTGTTTAACTTACTAAGATGAGAAATTGAAGAAAAGGAATGGTATGGAATCAGAATTAATAAGCCTAATTTTGAATTTGGTGAGCTCAACATCCAAGTGGATCAGTGCAGGATGAAGTTGGATAAGTGAAAGGTCGAGGTCAAGGATATGGAAATCACCTGTATTGAAGAAATACTTGAAGCTATAGAAGTAGTCATGATTACTGGGAACGGGGTCGGGGATGCAGAAAGAAGAAAAGAACCAGCATAGACATCCGGGAAACTCTAAGTTAAAGGGAGAGCAGTACACAGGCTATAAATATTTAATTGCTGGAAGAGGAAGAGGAGGAGGAAATGGGAGAGGGACAGATTCACAGAAGCTGATGAAAAACTTCAAGAAGGGAAAGTGTCTCAGATGTTTCAGAGAGATCACTTAGGATGAGCAAGACAAATTTTCAGAGCCTTTAGCAATGTGCAAATCAGATCTGAAGGAAATGGTAAGGATAGAAAGAGAAGGAGAAGGAACCAGATTCCAGGAGGCTAAGGAGGGAAATGGGCAATATGGATATAGTGTAGGCCAGTTTTTCAAATAGTTTGTCAGAAAAGACAAAAAAAGATACAGACATCCCCATAACAACCACTAAATTTAAAATGACTAATTATTATCATATCTAATTCTTTCAAGACACAGATTTTGGCAGATCTTTTTGAATTAGAAATGATGTATTTTGGAAACAATTTTAATGGAATGGAAGATAAGTGTTTTTTTCCACTCAACTCTGATGCCAAAAGTTCTAATAAAGTAGTAGCAGTAGCAGGAGTAGCAGCTGGGAATTAGAGTGAATCACCTTGAGATTCCTTCCAAAGTTACTCAAAATTGTATTTGTACACATGCATGCCATACACACAAAATATAAGTTATCTTATTAGAATGTAAATAAATATGTAATATTCATTTCATTACATCTTATATCTCTCTTAAGACCATGATGTTTTATTTAGTCAACTGATATTTAAGAGCAGTAGTTTAGATCAATTCTTCCCAAGAGATTTAAATCATTGCTCTCAACTTTTCTACCATAATCTTCTTTCACTATTCCTTTTTTAGACTAGTAATCCTCCCACTACTCCTTTGTATAATTATTTTTCGTTCTTACTTATGTTTGTTTCTAAATCTAATTCAACATCGGCTATAAATTACAATCATATGCCATATAACAAATTTGATCTATGACAAGACTACATATGTGATGGTGGTCCCATAAGATTATAATACTGTATTTTTACTGTATTTTTTTAGTTTAGATATGTTTAGATACACAAATACGTATCATGTTATAATTGCTTACAGTATTCAGTATAGTAACATGCTGCACAGAGTTTTAGCCTAGAAGCAATAGGCTACACCATATAGCCTATGTGTGTAGTAGGCTATACATATCATCTAGGTTTGTGTAAGTGCCTCTTTGATGTTTGTACAGTGGTGAAATCATCTAAGAACATATTTCTCGGAATATGTCCCCAATGGTAAATGATGCATGACTATATTGATAATTATGATGGTTTACATTTATACAGCATTTTTCACCCTGAGAGATCCCAAAGGACCTTTCCAAACAATGCACTTCCCACATAAATAAATGCCAGGTGACATCTAAGATGATAAAAACAGCCAGCTACAAAATTAACATGCTGTTTACCTAGTTCCTGAATAATGAAGATGCTTCACAAAACTCAAGTTAATATCAATTTCAGGAGAAGCTCCACTGAAAAACATGCCACAAGCTGATATAACCTCTGATTATTAACACAGGGCCATTTTTTGTCCACTGACAAATAACTTATATCAAGTCAAATTGAATTAGGTTCACCAAAAAATCAATGGCATTTCAAAAAGTCTTAAGTAAATGCAGGTACTTTATGTATACTTTAAATAAAATCTTTCTTTCTTATACTATAAGCTTTTACTGCTAAACAGGGAACTCCGTGCTAATAGCTGACACAACAGGTGGCCCCCAAGTCACAAACTGAGACTCAAATAAGCACTCCTTCACTGACCTTGAACAAACCATTTACACTGTCAACCTTACTTTCATAAGTCTGAAAGAAAATTCTATTATTTCTGACTTGAACTCAGCAATTCTTGATTTGAAAGACTGTGAAAGTATGCTGAAAGATTCTTCTAGCCACAGATGGCTTATGCAGCATAGTCTTGTCCTAAACCTTCATGTTATTTCAGGGATGTATGTCAACCAGCCATAATAGGTAGTAACTTAGAATTTCAAGAAAATACTGAATGATAATGATAGGCATTTGCTATCAGAGAAACCATGATTGATAGCTACCTTCAGTAAAGTACATAAGATGTTAGTAACCTAATAACCGAAAATGTATCTTCATATACAAAACTGATTTTACTACGAAAATGAAAAGTGGAAAAGTTGGGGAACTTATGAGTTAGTGATAATAAAATCAATAAGGGCCACTGATTAATCCTTTATATAGAAAATGATAGCAAGTGTAAAACTAGTACACGCTTATATGGTAAAACTTTATTTCTACAGATTAAATGGAGGTTAGTAATTATTACTGAGGACATATGTACCAGATAATATGCTAAATGTATTATTAATACATTGTTTATCTCATAGGATCCTCATAACTACTATATTAAGTAGTTACAGTAGAGTCCTAAATTTGTTAGGAGTATATTAACATACGTTTGCAAATTGCTAAATTTTCAAATATGGAAATTTTCATTCAGGCTTCTGGTCTTTAAAACCACATTCATGTTTAAATCAATTATTTCTTGTACATATATATCTCCTACATTTCAATTTGCACTAAAGCTTGATTTTCTTTGAGTTTTTTTCAAAGACTACAGCATTTACTGAAACAGTTTCAGGAATAATTTTCCCTAGTATCTGCATATGGAGCTTATGGCAGAACTAGTCATATCTTGGATCTAAACAAGTATAGAATTTGACATTTTACTCTTTAATTTGTCCCAACTTCTATTTGCTAGGAATCATTATTTTATTAGATCTCTCCCATTTTTTTTTCTTTTCCATCACCATTACCAGCAGTTGGCTTTCTTTTCAGGCTTTATAAAATACGTTTATAAAGAAATAGAGATTATTATAGCTTTAAGAGAAATCTGGATAATTGATTATGCTCACTTGCTAGCTAAGGGATTCAACTGCTATAAAGCACTTGGCTGACTACACATCATGGAACTTGGAAGTTGCTCTCAAATATACAAACATGCGAGTGCTAGATACATGAAATGGACAGAGTCAATTTTATTGTAACTACATTTACAGAAAAGAGGAAACTAAAGCTCTGTTAAACTAAGTAATATACCCTAGCTACAAATTCAGTAATTGAGGATGCCTATCAAATGAAGTGTGAAAAACTACAAAGCCTGTAGTTTTTCTTTTGCAACACAGCATTTCCAGTCTGGCCAGTCTGACATAATAAATGATCTGAATTCTTGAAACTACTTTAATAAAAACTATTTTCACTATCGTTTTTATTAAAACAAAAAAAATTTAAAAACAGACTTCTAGTCCTGATACAGAAACTAACCAGTTTTGAGGTTTTAGGTAGTATCTTTACCTTTCTGGTATTCAATTTCTTCATCTACAAAAATTAATAATTTGTCAGGTTTTAATGAGTATCAAAGTCCTAAGACTCTATAAAAACATTGCTAAATATTTTCATGACCAGGGAAATCTGTGTTTTTATTTTTTAATTTTTTTTATAGTTTATTCAACATCATTTAATTAAAAGGCCATCTTCCCCTCTTTCCCTGTATTGCAGTAAAACATTTATGATAAATCAGATGATCGTATATATGGGGGTCTATGGGGGTCTTCAGATTACCTATTCTGTTTCATTGTCCTATTTGTTTATTATTATACCAATACCAGAATGTTCTCTTTTATTACAAAATATTAAGGGGTTAAAATGTTTTGTTACATGGATAAAGGACTTTTGGTGTGCCCATCACCAGAATAGTGTTCACTGCACCTAATAGCTATGTTTTTATGCCTCATCCCCTCCTAGCCTCTCTCCTTTGTGGTTTCCAATGTTCTTCACACCTCTTTGTGCCTGTATGTGTCCATTGTTTAGCTCCCAATTATTAGAGAATACAAATGGTGTTTGTCCATTCCTAAGATATTTCACTTAGGATAATGATCTCCATTTCCATCCAAGTTACTGAAAATGACATTATTGTATTTTTTTATGGCTGAGTAGTACTCCATGGGTTGTTTGTGTGTGTGTGTGTGTGTGTGTCACATTTTATTGTCTGCTCACAAAATGATGGGCATTTGAGTTGATTCCACATCTTTGCAGTTGTAAATTGTCCTGCAATAAATATTTGATTGAAGGTGTCTTTCTGATAAAATGGCTTCTTTTCCTTTGGGTAGATACCTAGTAGTGGTATTGCTGGATCAAATGGAAAGTCTACACTTATTTCTTTGAGGAATCTTCACACTATTTTATATAGAGGTTGCACTAATTTGCAGTCAAACCAAGAGTAAGTATTCTTTTCTCTCTGCATTCATGCCGCATCTATTGTGTTTAGACTTTTTAATAATGGCCTTTCTGACAGGAGGAAGGGGATATCTCATTATGGTTTTAATTGCATTTCCATAATGATTAGTGATGCAGAGAATTTTTTCATATGTTTGTTGATTATTTATCTATTGTTTTAAAAACTTCTGTTCATGTCATTTGCCCACTTTTTAATGGAGCTGTTTTTTGTTTTGTTTTGTTTTGTTTTCTTGCTGATTTGTGTTCTTTGTAGATTCTGGATATTATCCCTTTATCAGACATATAGTTTGGGAATATTTTCTCCCATTGTGTAGGTTGTCTATTTACTCTTTTGATCATTTATTTTGCTGTGCAGAAGATTTTTCATTTAATTAAGTCCAATTTATTTATTTTTGTTGTTGCTGTATTTGAATTTGGGGACTTAGTTATAAATTCTTTGCCTCGGGTGATATCTAGAAGAGTTTTTCCTATATTTTCTAATGGAATTCTTATGGGTTCGTGCCTTACATTTTAGTCTTTGATCCATCTTGAATTAATTTTTGTATGTGGCAAGAGATAGGGGCCCTCTTTCATTCTTCTTCCTGTGCCTGCCTATTCAGTTTTTCCAGCACCATTTTGTGAATACGGATTTCTTTTCCCAGTGTATGTTGTTGTCACTTTGTTGAAGATCGGCTGGTTGTAGGTAGATGCATTCTCTATTCTGTTCCATTGGTCTATATCTCTATTTTTTTTTACCAATCCATTGCTGTTTTTGTTACTATAGCCTTGTAGTATAATTTGGAGTCAGGTAATGTGATGCCACCAAATTTGTTCTTTTTGTTTGAGATTGCTTTTGCTATCTGGGCTCTTATTTGCTTTCAAATGAAGCACAGAATTATTTTTTTCTAGATCTGTGAAATATGACATCAGTATTTTGATGAGGATTGCATTGAATCTGTAAATCACTTTGGGTAGTATTGATATTTTAATGATTCTACCTATGTTGATTCTACCAATCCATGAGCTGGGATTGGATAGATGGGTAGGATTGGGTACCTGGGATTTTTTTTTTCATTTGTTTGTGTCATCTATGATTTCTTCCATCAGTGTTTTGTAGTTCTCCTGTACAGATCTTTCACTTCTTTGGTTAAGTATGTTCCTAAGTATTTTATTTTCTTAGTAGCTACCGTAAATAATATTGAGGCCTTGACTTGACTTTCAGTTTGACTGTTATTAGTTTATATTGTAGAAATGCTACTCATTTGTGTACATTGATTTTGTAACCTTAAACTTTGCTGAATTTATTTATCAGTTATACGAGTCTTTCAGTGGAGTCCATAGGGTTTTCCAAATATAAGATCATATCATCAGGAAACAGGGATAGTTTGACCTCCTCTTTCCCAATATGGATACCCTTTGTTTCTTTCTCTTGCCTGATTGCTCTGGCTAGGACTTTCAGCACTGTGTTGAATAGAAGTGGCACCCTTGTCTTGTACCAGTTCTTAGGGAAAATGCTTTCAACTTTTTCCCATTCAGCATGATGTTGGCTATTGGGTTTGTCATACATGACTTTTGTAATTTTGGGGTATGTTTCTTCTATGCCTAGTTTCTTGAGGGTTTTTATCATAAAAGCATTTTGGATTTTATCAAATGCATGTTCTACATCTGTTGAGATGATCATATAATCTTTCTTTTTGCTTCAGTTTATGTGATGAATCATGTCTGCCTCGGGATGAAACCCACTTGATCATGGTGAATTATCTTTTTGATATGCTATTGAATTTGATTTGCTCATATTTTCTTGAGAGTTTTTGCATCTATATTCATAAGGGATATTGGTCTATAGTTTTCTTTTTTTGTGTTATATTCTTTCCTGGCTTTGATATCAAGGTGATTTGGGATTAATAAAATGAGTTAGGGAGGATTGCCTCCTTCCTGATGTTACAGAATAATTTCTGTAAGATAGATACCAGTTCTTCTTTGGATGTCTGGTAGAATTTGGCTGTGAAGCCATATGGTCTCCGGCTTTGTTTTGTTGGGAGATTTTTTATTACTGCTTCAGTCTCACTACTAATTATTGGCCTGTTCAGGATTTCTATTTCTTCCTGAATGAGTCTTGGGAGGTTGTGTGTTTCCAGGAATTTATCCATTTCCTCTACATTTTCTAATTTGTGTGCATAAGGGTTTTCCTAGTATTCATGAATGATATTTTGTATTATTGTGGTATCAGTTAAAATGTCTCCTTTTTTATTTCTTATTAGGCTTATTTGAGTACTTTATCTTCTATTTCTGGTTAATATGGCTAGTGGTCTATCAATTTTGTTCACCTTTTCAAAGAACCAACTTTCTGTTTCATTGATTTTTTGTATAATTTTTTTGTTTCCATTTCATTTATTTCTGCTATTTTATATTTATTTTCTTCCAGTGATTGGGGTTTGGTTTGCTCTTATTTTTCTAGTTCCTTGAGATGTGACATTAGGTTGTTATTTTAGAATCTTTCTGTTTTTAATGTAGGTTTTTAAAGGTATGAATTTTCCCCTGACAACTGCTTTTGCTGTATTCCATGGATATTGAAAGGTTGTATTCCCTTTGTCATTCACTTTGAGAAATTTTTTGATTCCCATCTTAATTTCATCATTGACCCAAGGATCATTCAGCAGCAGGTTGTTTAATTTCCTTGACTTTCTATAGATTTGAGTGTTTCTCTTTGAATCAATTTTTAGTTTTATTCCACTGTACTCTGAGATGATACATGGTATAATTATGTATTGTTTTTAATTGGCTGAGACTTGTTTTGTGGCCTAAGATATAATCAATCTTGGAGAATGTCCCAAGTGCTGATGGGAAGAATTTATGTTCAGTAATTTTGGTGTAGAATGTTCTGTAAATTTCTGTTAGGTCCATTTGTTCTTGAGTCCTGTTTAAGTCCAATGTTTCTTTATTGATTTTCTGCTTTGTTGATCTGTTTGGCTCTCTGAATGTTGAAATCTTCAACAAATACAACACTACTGTTTATTTCTTTGCTTAGATCCAATAGAATTTGCTTTATGAATCTTGGAGCTCCTTTGTTAAGTGTACTTATATTTAGGATTGTTATGTACTCTTGTTGAATTGCTCCATTTAACATTGTATAATGATCACCTTCATCTTTTCTTACCATTGTTGACTCAAAGTCTATTTTATCTGATACAATAATGGCTACACCTGCTTCCTTTTGTTTTCCATTTGCATGGAATATTTTTTCCGCCCCCTTACCTTGAGTCTGTGCAAGTTCTTGGGAATTCAATGCGTTTCTTAGAGACAGTATGTACTTGGATTGTTTTTTCATCCACTTAGCCAGTGTATGTCTTTTAAGTGAGGCATTAAGATCATTTGTGTATAGTGATATTATTGATATGTGGGAAACTGTTCTTCATGTTTGATGCTAACTGGTTGTTTTGTTTTGTGCTATTGTTTGATAAGAGCTGTGAGCTTTAACTCGTTGGTGTTTAATACTTTAGTAACTTTCTCATTTTTTTCATTGATGGCCTGAAATTTTTTTTTTTGGCCTCTTTATGTTGATTTTCAACTTTTTCTTCAATCCCATTCATCTTATTTGCCATTGATATTCTGAATTCCATTGCTGACATTTCCACAATTTTCTTTTGGTTGATGTCCATTGCTGTAGATCCATTGTGATCCATTAGGAGTGTCAAACTAGCTTGTTTTTTCATGTTGCCAGAGTTCTTTTGCTGGTTTCTTCTCACCTGAAACCTCTTTTCTCTGTTTAGGGCAGATAGGTTTGCAACCAACTTGTTCTCTTTTGCTGGGAACTCTCTTACTTAGTGAGAAGGAGAAGTTCCCAGATGGCACTTTTGTGACCTACTCTGGGAGACTGACCTGGCAGGAGATGGGTGGATGCACTGAGAGCCTGTAATGGAGTTGTTCTGTATTGTCCCATTCCCCTGTGATTAGTCCAAACTGGTGCTGGATGATCTTTGTGATCTTCATTCGAAGTGGTGGCTTTTTCCCTTGTCAGGCCACTGTTGGAAGCTCAAGTGGGATGCTGGGTAAGTCTCTCTCAACAGAGGCTGAAATTGTGGAAGATTGTTCTGCCTGGGTATCCCCAGGTGGTGACAGTGGCAACTGGGTAAGGCTACCTAGGCAATTGTCATGGGTGTCAGGCCTGTGGGCATTCACAGAAGCTTGGCACAAGTTCAATGGTGGCTCAGGGCTAGTGGGTCCCTGGAGGAGCATTGGACTGTGGGTATGGTTCCTGCCAGGCAGCAGGTGGGACGGGAGGCAAATCCAAGGGTTCTGGCGGCAGCAGGAGAGCCTCAGGGCAGAGCTGCAGGACTGGTAGCAGCACAGAATCCATGTGATTGGGGTTGTGTGGTCAGAGAGCAGTGAAGGAACCACGAGGGCCTAGCCATGGTGTTGGGTGGCAATGCGGAAGCCTCAGGGGCAGGGCTATGGTGCTGGGCAGCAGCACAGGAGCCTTGGGGCCAATGCCATAGTTCCATGGGGCAGTGTAGACTCCTATCGGGGAAACTGTGGGGCCTGGTGGCAGCACCAAAACTACAGGGACAGAACTGCAGGCTGGGTGGCAGTGTCGGGATCATGGGGGTGGGGCTGTAGGGCTGGGCCACTGAGCACATGAGGCACTCCTCCTGCCCAGGCACCACAAAGGCCATTGCTACAGGGCTTCTCAGGTGATGTCTTTGGGTCTTGTCCTGTTCAAATCCCCATAGTGGGGAGGGATGCTTGGCTCCCAGTTATGGAGCATGCAAGAATGTCTGCTTTCCCTGCTCCCTCCCTGGCCTAGCTGGAGTGATGTAGAGGTGGCTACATCAAAGCCAAGCCCTATGTAGACCTGACACCCAGTACACCCTGACACCCTGATCCTGTCATGAGCTTAGAATGACATCAGTTACAGTGACGTGGGAACGAACCAAAGATACCGGTTCCCTGCTGTGCCCGCTTTCCAGTGCAATGTCTCTACACAGACTCCAAGTAGCTCCCCAATCAGTCTGGAGGTCTGCAGTGGTAGTCAGGCCCTCCTCACAACTTGAGTCACAGTGTCCATAGGGGGAGCATGGAGTCCCAGGTTTCTCTCATCCTGTCCTTCCCCACATGTGGATGCTTCCCCCAAGTACCTTCCAGTCTTGCCAAGTGGATCACCCTGTCACCTTCTTCTTCACTCTAATTGTCCCCTGTCACTTATCCAATGATTAACAATGCCCTCTCCAAGAAGGCCCATCCATAGGTGGGCATCCACCTGCAACTTTCAATCCCTTTCTTGAGAGTATTTGTATGGGCTGCTTCTGGGCAACCATCTTGCCCCTTTCCTCAACCCTGTGTTTTTATTTCTATGCAAGTATTAATATGTCCTACAAAGTAACTAAGAGGGTTTGGGTTTTTTCTTTTTTTCATTTAATTAGGTCAAATGCCCCTCATGCAATTAAATTACAATGTTAATGTGCTTACTAAGCACTTGTGCCATAAACAGTTTAAGAATGAACTTCAGTTCAGTCTACATCTAAATCATTTTGATTTTACTTTAATTCAAATATTTTAATGTTTGAAGAATGCACATTCACTATAAGCAGAATACATAACTGAATTGTCCTGGATCTATTCACATATAGGCATCTTTCTTTACACCTAACTAGGGAAACCTTGCCTTGGATTAATAGAATTTTCTCACTTGTCCCTTGATATCTCCCTAAGTTATCACACTCTCTAGAACAGTATTTCTCAAACCAGACTGCATGTAATAAGCATAGTATATGTGGAATTTTCATATAGATGATGAATTGAGGTGCACAAAGGCTATCTAACTTGCTAAGATTATAGAGCTTTGAATAAAACCAATGATATATGGCTAGAGAAACCCGGCTTTTCACTATTGCACTATTTGCTTCAATCAAGAAGTTTTAGAAAACATATTATTGGGGAGTACCTGAGATATGCTGAATCAGAATTCCAAGAATGTGCATGTGTGCATGTGTGCTTGCATGTGAGTATGTTCAATGTTCCCATGCTGATTCTAATGAGGTTGTTTCCAAAGCATGGAAATCACTAACCTAGCCTACCTGCTAAAAACAACAGAAAAACAAAAACAAAGCTGTTTGCAAATAGAGGAAGGGAATCATCTTACCAGCCAAGCATTTAGTTTTTTGTTGAGAAGACTATCACACAATAACTTCACTTAATTCAGAGAGCACATAACATGCCTGAAGAGCACAGAATTTTGTAAGCATCACTTGGTCTCCTTTCTGCTTATGCTGAGAACAGGCCAGGATTTTTTCTTGCAACTGTAGTCCTAAATGTGGGAGAAGAACTAAAATGTTCTCAGGAAGACCTGTTCAACATAAGCTGACAGCATGATGTCATGGAAAGAACAAATGTCATGAGGAGCACAACAAATAGAGGCTAAAATCTTAGCTTTGCCATTTGTGACAGCGTAAGAATGCAGGTAAATTATTTCATCTCCCTGAGCCTTAGTTTCCTTATTTATAAAATGGCAATAATAGGAGCCACTTCCACAAGGTTGTGGGAGGCAGTACAGCATGGTGTTTAAGAGTAGATTCAAATCCCAACTCTCACCTACTTTTAAGATTAAGTTACTCATCTGTAAAATGGAGATTTCAAGATTGCCAACCTCAGACAGTGATGAGGAGAAGGATTAAATTAGACAACACATGAATTACTGTCATCCCTCCATATACTCCTGGTATAGCTTCCAGGACATACACCCCTATACCAAAATCTATAATATTCAAGTCCCAAAATTGGCTGTGCAGAACCCATGGATAGGAAAAGTCAACCCTCCATATAGGCAGAGAGGTTTCACTTCATTGATCACTGTATTTTCCATCTCCACCAGGTTGACAAAAATCTACCTATAAGTGGATCTGCCCCGTTCAAACTCATGTTGTTCAAGGGTCAATTGTGTTGTTATTATTATAATTACTGCAATAATTAAACCTTTGTAATAAAACTGGACAAATAAAGGATTTTTAAGTCTTATTGTCTCATTTTTTTAACCTTTTATTCCAGGTAGAACAGCAGGAAAAACCATCCACATTGGCTATACTCAAAAGCCGTACACCATCAGAGAGATTGAAAAAGCAAGAGAAAAAAAGCCACTTGAAGGTATGTTTTAGGACTGTAAAATAGTCCTGAAACAATGTTCAAATTCTCTTGATTTGGGAATTAAAAGATACCTGGTCAGGCATTTCAGTGATTAACCTCTGCTTATTATCACGGTGCCACCCCAACCACCTAGGACACTACTTATAAGGCCAGCCTTCCCAGCCACCTCTCTCTCTGCCCACTGCCAACTCACCATTAATCAACCCTGACAAGTATTTTGCCCTCAATGCCCGGATTCTTATCCCTTCCTTCTGTCTGGAATATGACCTACAAACCACATCCCCACCCAGCAAAATCAAACTTTCTCCCATAAGATCTGATCAAATGCATTTGTTTTTCTTCTAAATTTCTCAGTCAGAATGTATCATTCTTTGCACCAAGCTCCAATAGAATAATCCTTCTATTATTAATTCTAGTCACTAATTCACGCTGACATATTTTGATAATTGCCTATTTATAGAGCTAGCTTTCCTCTAAATTTGAAGTTTCCACAGGGAAGAGTCTATCTTATATATCTTCATTTTTCCCCCAAATAAGTTGACCTTCTGTCTTGTATATGGTAGGTATTCAACACAAATTTGTTGAAATATTTATGCACTGGAGACAGCCACAAATGGAGCCCCAAACTCATCTCAATCACTGGGTGCCTGTCATGATGCCTTTAACTCAGTATCAGATATACTAAATAAAAGTGTGCTATGAAAAATAAAGCATAAAGTATTTAATATGTGTAAAAAAGACTAGTGCATTACTGAGCCTGAGGTATAGGCAGTAAGATTTCAGTGAATAGATGCAACTAATTGGCAGTTTTAAAAGCCATTCT
Organism: Cheirogaleus medius; assembly: GCA_008086735.1. Classification (NCBI taxonomy): domain Eukaryota; kingdom Metazoa; phylum Chordata; class Mammalia; order Primates; family Cheirogaleidae; genus Cheirogaleus; species Cheirogaleus medius. The sequence continues at coordinate 17,685,900 of VBSM01003176.1, read as the reverse complement.
CCCATATAAAGATATTATAGTTTAATGTGATGTAATGCAGACCCAATAAAACCTCCACCATTTTCATTTTTAAATACCTGAAGACAAACAAGGCAATGTCCCAAGAACAGAGAGTGATTTTAAGTGCATGTGCTAGTAAAATGATCCACTTTTCACATCGTACCCTACACTGACCATTTTGACACATTTTTAAAACTATAGTAAATTAGCTTTCAACCATAATCCTACAGCAATTAAAAACAATCAAAAAGGAATCTGTACCTGGAGTGAAAATTCAGAGGAAATGCAACCATGGCTAAACATAATATGTTCTCTACCTTGGTATCCCTTAAAAAAATTATACCAAAATGAGGTATTGAAGTTTTCAAATAAAATAATATTTGGGCTGCTTCTCTAACATTATAGCTTACCTATGTGTTTTATAATAGTTTTTTTGTCCTCCTTCATACAATAGTACTTATGAAGAGATCTAATTTAAGAATAGTGGTTCTCAAGATAGTCCACAGACCCCTGGGGGTCCCTAAAACCCTTTGAAGTGATAAGGAAGGTGAAATCCATTTTTATAATAATATTAAAATTATAGTTGCCTTTTTCATTGTTTTGATAATTGCATTTATGCTAAAAACAAAAAAAAATGCAATAGTGGGAAAATTGCTGACATTTTACAATGAAGTAGGCACTGGTGCCAAACTATACTAATAGTCATTATATTCCTCACTGCTACAAACATACAGTAAATAAGAAACTTGCTAGTTTCACTTAAGAATGGCCTAGATGAAGAAGTAAAATTTATTGATTATTAAAATCTTTATGCTTGAATAAAAAACTTAACATTCTGTATGATGAAATGTAAAGTACACATAAAACACGATTTTACAGGCCAAAATACAATGGTTGACTCTGTGGTGTGAGGAGGAATATTTGTATCATTTAAGTTGTGAGCTGAACGAGATACCTTGTTAATGGAATATCATTTATACTTGAAAAAACTACTGACATATTAACCATGGTTACTAAGACTTCAGTGTCTGGAAGACTTTTCTCAAAAATGAACTATGTGAAGCTGTTAGGTCAAGAAAAAACTGACAGAATTTTTTGCCAATGATAAAATTTGAGCTTTCAAGTAAAATCAATATTTTGGAAATTTATATCCTCCCCAAATCTAATAAGGCTTTTCTTATCAGACTGTTCTGAGTACATTGGTGGTAATATTAACAAATGTAATGTTTTTATTATTATAAAATGTTCCAGCATTTGAAAGAGGTACCTAATTCAGTGAACCAATATATTTCCAAATATTTCAAAAGCTCCTACAGTTAAAAGATCTATTCAAAGCACAACATAGAAAGGTAGATTTTAAGTTTATTGAATAATCTCAGATTCTATATTGGAACTAACCTTTATAAAACAATATTTGTCAGGTTTTTGCTTAGTATCATATTATCTGAAAAGGCTATTAAACACAGTTATTTCACAACTACATATCTGTATGAGGCCAGATTTTCTTTATATTCTTCAGCCAGAACTTAATATTGCAACAGATTGAATGCAGTAGAAGATACGAGGATCCCTTTCATCTCTCTCAATTTTCTCTTTCTTTCAGTATGATTTCAAGTAATAAAACCATACAAATACAATTGAAAAACATAAACTTTCTCCAAATTCAATTCCTCTTCATCTCCCTTTTGCTTTCCAGAGATAAACGCTATCTAGGTAGTTATCATTCCTATGCACATTTTTATTAATTTTGTATAATGTTTGTATATATAAAAACATATAGTATGTATTAACCTTTATATAATACTATATTGTGCTTATAATATATCATTCTACAACTAGCTTATATCACTTATGTTTTCTAGATTTACCCATGTTGGCTAAAATTAAAATGACTGAAAACATCAAGTGTTGGAGGAGAGTGGAGCAACTGGAACTGTCATGTATTGCTGTTAGGGATTCAAAATGGTACAGACACTTTAGAAAACAGTTTGGCAGTTTCTTATAAAGTTAAACATATTCTTATCATACAATATAGAAATTTTACTGTGAAGTTCTTACTCAAGAGAAACAAAAGTATATGTCCTCACAAAGAGTTGTACTTGAACATTAATAAAAGCTTTATTTATAATTGAAAAAACTGGAAACAATCCAAATGTCTACCAACTAATGAATGGATAAATACATTGTGATATACTCATACCAAAAACAAAAGAAGGCAATGAAGACCTACAGACAGACACTACGACATAGGCAAATTTCAAAAACTTGTGCTAAGCGAAAGGAACCAGACATAAAAATTACAAAATGT
>VBSM01003176.1:17655711-17667004 GCA_008086735.1 Cheirogaleus medius | reverse complement strand
TCAAACAATCCACCTGCCTCAGCTTCCCAGAGTGCTAGGATTACAGGCGTGAGCTACCACCCCAGGCTGGGAAATGCAAATGAAAACCACAATGAGGTACTACCTTCCCTCAGATAGAATGGCTCTTATTAAACAGTCCAGAAACAATAGATGCTGGCATGGATGCAGAGAGCAAAGAATGCTTATACACTTTTGGTGGAACTGCAAATTAGTACAACCTCTATGGGAAACAGTATGGAGATTCCGCAAAGAACGACCTACCATTTGATCCAGCAATCCCACTACTGAGTATCTACCCAAAGGAAAATAAGTCATTTTATCAAAAAGATACCTGCACTCAAATGTTTATTGCAGCACAATTCACAATTGCAAAGATATGGAATCAACTCAAGTGTCCATCAATTCATGAGTGGATTAACAAAATGTGGTATATGTATACCATGGAATTCTACTCAGCCATAAAAAAAGAATGCCTTAATGCCTTTTGCAACAATTTGGATGGAACTGAATAATGTTATCCTAAGTAAAGTATCTGAAGAATGGAAAAACAAGCACCACATATACTCACTATTAAATTGGAACTAACCAATGAGCACACATGTGCACAGAGGGAAGTAAAATCCAGTGAAACTCAAGCAGGAGAGAGGGAGAAGAAGGGGAGGGGCAAAAACCTACCTAACGAGTACAATGAACACTATCTGGATGATAGGTTCATTTATAGCCCTGACTCAAGTATTACAAAAGCGGTCCATGTAACCAAAAACATTTGTACTCCTATAATATTTTGAAATAAAAAAATTATGCTTAAATGTTAAATGTTTGATAGGAATAATTTTTTCTTTGAAATTATTTTAGTTATTTTTACTTTTATTCTCATAATTTAAATATAAAATATTTTTTAATATTCCAGAAAATATTGTTTTCTTGTTTCTATTGGAATAAAACTAAGCCTGAATATAGACTTACTTAGACATGATCAACATTTTTTCCTGTAATTAGCTCTTCTACCAATAAATAAAGAATGACTGGCTCTCCACTTTTTCAAATGTGTTGTATGTCTCTCAATAAATTTTTCTTCATATTGGTCTTTCATACTTTTTGGTTCAATTTATTCCAACATATTTTAAATTTTTTTGTAAAGGAAACCAAGTTCCGTTTCCCATATATTAGTTATTGATTTCTTCCTACTATGTACAAAAGCTCTTAATGTTTTAATGTTAATTTTATATTCAATCATCTTTCTAAAATAAGTACTTTTATCTTGATATCAAATCATTTGGAAGTAATTGTAAAACTATTTTTTTCCATTTTTAATAGTAATATTTGTCATTTTTGCTTCATGTTTAATCGTATTGGTTAAAATGTATAGAATATTATTAACAGTGGTGGTAGGTCTAATCCATATCTTTGATAGGAATAACTATAAATATATAATTGGTTATAGACTAAAAAAGATGTACTTTATCATGTTAAACATTTATTCCATTTCTAGTTTGTTTTGTACTCATAACAGAAATGAAAGTTATATTTCAATCAAATGGCTTTACATTACCATATGAAATGTTTATCATTGTCTTATTTGATCTATTAGCATGATTGTGGTACATTTCCCAATATTAAACCATATTTATTTCTCTTAGATTAAAGGTATTTTATGCAAACAAATTTGTATCAAAATCAGACTATAGGGTTCAGAGACTCTTATAATTGTGCATTTGGAAATTTTTCATTAAGTCTTTGAAATCAGTAAAGTTTCTAAAGAAAAGAAAATGCTGGTAAAATTCCATTCTATACCAGTCTCAATGATCTGGCAAATGTTTCCATATTTCTTTAGAATATTGAGCATTGAAGTACTTAGATCTCTACTCATTGCTAAGTTTAGGGAAGTTGCTTCATTCCTCTTGGTGTTAGGAAATTCAACCACAATATGAGGGCTTACATTACCTAATTCCAAAGTTTATTCTTTTCACAGATTCTATGTGATTCTTTTATTTATTTTTTTGCAGGGGAGAGAGAAGAGGGGGATTAAGGATAAAAATGTACCTATCAGGTACAATGTACACTATTCTGGTGACAGGTACACTGAAAATCTTGACTTTAACATGATACAATCCATCATGTAACAAAAAACACTTATAACTTGTAAATGTTTTGAAATTAAAAAATAAAACAAAGCAAACAAAAAAGATTCTATGCTATGTGATTCATAATTATATCTCCTTCAGCCTAACAAAAACTCACATTCCTAAAGAAGCAATGAGATTCAAGGACCCAGGCATCACTTCTCTCTCAGGTTTCCATCTCTCTGCTTACTCTTTAAACTTTCCCCATAAGTCACTTATAGAAACTTTCTAAATATCCCCTTCATCCACAGGCAGTGACTCATGACAACCAAAGACAACCAAGTAACCAAGTTTATACTACTTCCTCCTGGCCACTGATAATTTGGAACAGGTTTGACAAACAAGTTTGGCTAGTGAGATTCAAGCTTCCAAGAAGTTGGAATTTTATACACACACACACACACACACACACACACATTCTTAGCAGGTGTCCTGAACAAGAATAGTCTAATTCTATAAATCTATAAATGCAGACCTTCTGATACCCTGTGGAGCTAAAAGTAGAGAAAACCAATATAAAGAGAACCAGATGAAGTAGACAGAGAGAGTGATGTAAGGCTTTCTGACAGGTTTTTCTTTCTTAGAACCAGTTCTTTTCTTAGATTCTTTTATATTCTGCCATAGGGTTTCCTGATGTATGTTCATAAATTCTTCCTTTTAGCTTAATTAAGCAAGCTTAAGGTGGTTTCTTAAGTTGGTTACATACAATCGAACAATCCCGATTGATATGCCATTATGCTTGATCTGCAATGACATGAGCTCAACTACAGAGAAAAGCAGTAGGGAGCTATCTCTGAAATTCTATCCAACACTGTTTCTTTATGATAAATAAAGTTCTCATAGCAACAGAAAATCTTTGATTCTATTACAAGATGTACAGTATTAATATTTTATTGCCTATAGACCAGTCTGGAGTAAGGAATTGACATAGTTGCTTAAGTTCTTGAAATATTTGAACAACTGTTCTTTATGGTTTTCTTTTGATAAATCTTAGAATTTCAAAAAAATATAGAAATAGCATTTTGTTCAAATAAAAATAAAGTAACCCCAAAAGGAAAGTCTTTGTTTCCCTCTGGCTTCCCAAGTAAAAAGGAAAGGTTGAGAAAACTTGTAAGGGAAAACATTAATAATTCTGGATACACTATGATTCAGAACATGCTGAAAATGCAGATGCAGAAGATAGTTCAGGTAAATTTTTCCAGTGATTTAGAAAAATAGTTTGAGTGATTAAATTCAATTAAACCACCGTTGTAGCTTATGTCTTTGACGCCAAATAGTACTTTGTAGCTTAGAAGTTTGACTAAATATTTCAGCTTTAGCTACTTGTTTTTTATAGAACAAATGTGGACTGAAATACTAATTGTTTATCATTCTAAATTCTAATATGTACTTTACTTTATCAATTAAATGATACCATGGAATAAGCATGATCTTTTAAACCAAGTATCTTTAAACAATTGAATAAGTAGGTATACCACCTACCTGGTTACAATCTCAGCAAGATTAAATTTTAAACATAATTCCCTTTAATTTTATACCAATGGTATGTGCAGTATCCAGTTGTTCTGCTGCTTCACTTCCTGCTACGATAAACTGAAAAAGTTTTCCTCCACATCAATGATATAGTTTTATTAACTCAAACTAAAAGGGACCACAAAAAGCAATGTGTCCTGATATCTTATTAATGTCAAAAAGAACCGATTTAACAACAATTTTATCTATACACAAAGTGTTCTTTGGGACAGCCACTATTCCATATCTAAATAGACATTTCTAAATAATTCCATCCAATGGGTCAATTTTTTTTTTCATTACTTGACAGTCCATTCTGTAGCTCACTGATCCCGACAGAAAATCTGGAAGGCCACACTGGAAGGCCACAATTGGCAGTTGCCTCATAAAGCTCATTCTTTGACAACTGGTGGAAGCTATGCGAAAAACCTTCCAGTATATAATATTATTTGTTGTCCTGTAGAGTAAACAGCTCTAAGTCTAGTCAAGCACACCTAGGTTCTTCAAGAGATTAAAAACTGGTCCTGAGAAAACCTTGGTTTGGCCAAGGGACCCCTTGAACTTCCAATCCTTGGGAAAAGGGTTGGTTGTCCCACTGGGTGAGAACACTGGCCATCACCAACACAACTCCCTCAACTGGGATGCAATTAACAACATAAAATAGTTGTTTGCTAGGCTCCCAACAGAGAACACAAACTCCAGACCACTTATAATTCCTATTAAATCCCCAAGAGCAATAATATATAAGTCTGTGGATTGGAAGTGTGCTTCATAAAGCCACTGGGACCCTTCAAGGTACCTCCAAGAATGGTAAGTAGGATTAGAAGAGTGGATTGGCCAGGACTATGCCAATTCCTCCAACCCAACAATTCTTATTTTAACTGATTGAAATGTTAGATGTCTGAGTGGATTGTTTCTCAAGGCAGAATTTTAAGCAGTGTATAAAGGAGGTACACTTCACTTATTCTTCAGACAGTGTGGTACATCCCCATATCATCAGAGCTCAAAAGAGTCATAAATCTGGATCAAGGAAGATTAGTATCCTCCTCCTTGAAAATACCTTTAATGAAATATCCTTCAGTGTAACAAGCATTGCATTTCTTAACTTTGATTGTGGGTACATATGCAAAACAGCCAGAAAAGGCTTCTGCTTTTGCTGTAAAATTTTTTTAAATAGCACTGCTCATTTGGCTGTCGATGTCCCATATGACACCTTTCTTTTGGAAATAATTTCCAAGAAAATTCATTCTCTCCTGAAAAATAGGTAGGCTTGCTTCCATCATATAATGAAAATTATGAATCCCATTGCAAATATCTTTATATTTTGACTGTTTAATAACCTAAAAGCTTAATTTAATCCTTTATCTGGTTACCATATTTATTTCTTCCTCCTTTAATAGTTTTGATAGTACATTTATATTGGGATAGCTCTATGTGTCTTTTTATTATAAACAGGCAAGATATTAATAATGAACACTAATAGATAAGCCAATAATGAAATAAAAAGTTGACGAATATCTTGAAAGTTGCTAAAAATCAAGAAAATTGTATGTTCCCTGGTAGTTTGCTTATGTTCAGGTCTCTTACCCTGTATCATCAACTATTGGAACATAGACAAGTCTCAAGCCCAGTAAAATTTGGAGATTTCCAAATAGCTCAAAGAGATTCTCTTTTAAGTTTACACATTAAAATTCATTTATTTTCCACAACCTTCCTTTGAGTTATACTTACTCTTGTGTTACTATCAGACATAGTTCTACCATGCTTCAATAGGTTCCAGTTGCTTTCATAATGAAGAACAAAATTTAAAAATGGCCTATATGACCTTATATGGTCTATTTGGCCCTGCCCGTTACCCTACTCTTATCTTAGGCACCCACCGCCTCTTCTTCCCTAGATTAGGGAAGTATTCCCTATCATAAACTCTAAGTCCAGCATACTTCCCTTTTCTGCACTTGTTGCAGATTACATAATTATACTTTTATATGATTATTTGATTAATATCTAACTTCTCCAGGAAATTCTAAAACCCATGACTGTGTTGTCTATTTTCACCAGTAATGTATCATTAGCACCTGTCCTAAAGAAATGCACAGCCACAGAAACAACAGTCTGATAATGTAGAAGGGAGAAAAAAACCTATAAAAAGTGGACAAAAGAAGTCAGAAATCATTGGAGTCTAGAGGCAAATCATCTTAAGAGCCATTACATTAGGGCATTCTTTAATAGTCTTTAATAGCATCATTATTACTACAGTATGATATTATAATTGAAGTCATCACAGAAGGGTCAGGTTTTGATCTATGATTAAGATAAAAGAGAAATTAGTAATTTGCCTTTAAAATGCTTTCATCCAGTGCTTCTTTAGAAGCTTTCCCTGTCTTCTGGAGGTGAGCTTCAGTTCTGGAGAAATTTTGCTTTTTTCTTCCCATCTCCTAACGAACAATATGGGATAAGGGAAGTGTTCCCCAACCCCACATTAGGGTAAATAACCTTATATCATAACGCTCTTTTGTTCAATTTGATAATGGCATGAAAATTATTTGCCAAGTCCCCTTAGTGTTCATATTTTTAACAAAAGGATTAATGTTATGTAATGTTTCACAAAAATTCTCCTGGAGACAAGGATACAGTATGTTGAATGTAAACCAAATTCTGTCTTATGCTGCCTGAGAAAAGCAAGAAAAAAGAAGTTTCCACTTGAATTCTAAATTGAAGATGACCTTGTGCTTTTTTGAGAAAGGCTGGAAGCTGAGGTCACTGGAGTGTATTATGATAGACAGTGCAGTGCTGTGTGTGGCTTGGAGGCATGTCCATTTTGTGGATTACAGCCAAACCAAAAGAATTAGACAGCTCAGAGCATTCTGTCATTTCATTTGAAAATAATGGTCAAAGTCATGGGCAGAAACCATTACAACTTTCATGAAAGAACAGCAGCATTCAATAATTTCATCACTTCAGACAGGCAGTTCAGCTATTCTCAACCAAATACCATGAATCCAGCATATTCTGTATCAGTTTCTTGTGACAGTCACAGAAGCAACATTTCTGCTTTTACAGTAGGAAAATCCCATCTACAATGCATTGTATGCAGCTCTTTTCTTCCAATTGACTAAATCATTGAGAAAAATACAAGGAAAGAGAAGATGACGCAAACTTAACACTCTCGAGTATAAACATGTAGCAACTCCATCCATTTTCTTCAAGTCAATTTACTGTTTAAAAACCTTAAAATCAGTTTCAAAACAAAATATCTATAATCTCTTCTCTAAGAACAGCACACATACACCAAAAAATTTCAAAGAAATCTAATCTGTTGTCAATGGGGTCAAGGAAGTCTTCTAAGTTATTTCTGAAATAGTGATATTTAAGTAGAACATTTTGATTGATAGAGGCTTATTTTTAACTTTTGCTTCTTTCAGGAGCAGATTAATGGTAGCACAAAAAATATGTTTGAGATTTAAAAGCAGGTGGAAAAACTCACACTTCTGATTAAAAAGGAGAACTGCTTCTAATCCTATGCTTGCTTTCTACTCTGCCTGAGTATCTTCTATATATAGGGGGGAAAAAACACACCCTGTCACTTCTAAAGTATTTAGAGACAAAAAAAAAAAAGTTGTAACTTACCATTAAAATTTACAGCCCGAATATAACCAAGGAGCTCTTTCCCATCAATGGTACTCATTCGTGGACAAAGGCCAATGTATCCAGGGCAGAGATCTTTGTGCATATTGTGCAGAGCATACGCCATGGAATATACTGCATCAATTACAAATTGGACCTTTCCTTCCTGCTCGTAAGATGAATCTCGAGCAATTCTCTCCAGCCCTGTAAAAGAAAAAGAAAATCATCAATTGATGTTAGATTTCATTAAAATATGCCATTAGAGCTAAGATTTCTATCATTTGAGGCACACTTAATGAGACACAACTATTTTCTTTTACTTCTGATTACTTTAGTCCTGTACTTACTGAGTCAGGGTTTTAAAATGGGTATTGAATTTTTTATTTGGAAAGAGTAGAAACTATTTCATTAGCAATGAAAAGACATAAAGTAAATAAAAAGTATATTGTCATTATCTTTATTTCCACCTTATTGAGTCCTATTATAATGTACATTCTAGTAATTCATAATATTTGGGGAGTAGTGTGATCTTTTAAGTAAAATGTGTAGAATGTCATTCTTTCCATCTACCTCAGTTCCAGGGGCATAATTTAATTAGTGACCCAAAGTAAGGTCTTTCACCTCCAGTCCCACCCCTCAAATCTGTTCTTGTTTTAAATGTGCTCTATTGGGGAATCTTTTTGTAACTATTATATGACAATTTTCCCTTATGTGACCATGGTTATCTTTAAAAAAATTATTCAATTTATTTTCTTTTTGAACACAATTTTCTATTTAAATTATCTAATAAAAAGACGTAGATCTCAAAATGAATGTCATTCAAAATCATTGCACCTGTGTTTAGGCGTATTTAGGGCTGAGAATTGGCATTGGAGATTACCTTTAAATTAGTGTTTATAATTTAATATGTAATAGGAACTGAGAATTTAAAAATGGAAGACAAATTAGAGGCCAGCTATCATCCAACAATCTCATTTTGAAGATGAAGAAACTGTGTAACTCATGGAGATTATAATCACATGGGGCACATAGGGCAGATTTGGGAAGATTCTTAGGTCTCAAACTGCAAGCCTAATATTCTCTCAGTCCTTGGAACAATTTGGTGGATGTCAAGAATGTTGATCACACAAGAAATAATTAAAGAAAGGACATCAAGGGCTTACTAAGGGAATGAAGAAGGATCTCCTATCATTTCCACATAGCCCCACCCTCAAACCTTACACAACCGGTGACACTTGGATAGACCAAAAGGAAGTACTTTAAGTTTTCTCATGGATATTAGTTACCTTTAATAAATCATCTTTAAATTCAACAATGTATTTTCTCAACGCCAATGCATATAACCTCTAAATTTAGAGAGTTAAATTTAAATAAATGGTTGTTTTATATTTGGGTATTTATAGCATGATAAAACCAGACCTTCTTATCTAGATAAAGGTAGTGATCCATATATTCATTTTTATTCAACCAATCACTGGACAATGTTTTTTCTGGTCTCAATAACTTGTGACACTGTTCTTTTAGATGCTGTTGGTTGGTGTTCTAGCCTCTGCAGTCTGTCATGGTGCTGAATTCTGCTCCTCCCCTTTTGGCATGACTTTTCGGATTTTTCTCATGTCTCAACTTTCCATTCTCTAAGGATGAGTCTCTTTTCCCCCAATCTCATAATCTATTCATTCTCAACACCGTCAACTATTACTATCTCTATGGTCTAGAAGTATAAATTATAATCTAAAATATTGGTTATAGAGTCCAAAATATTGTTTTAAATTTCTAGAAATTTATAGAAATCAATTTAACTGATTTTGTAAGCTCGCTTTTTAGAAAATTAGTTTTCTGAGCCTGTGTTGTCATGTAATTGCCAGGCCCACATTTTTAATTGCCTAGTATATCTCTATGTAGTCTGCTTCCATGCAAAACATAATATATCTAAAACAAAGCTATCATTGTAGGAAATTACATCATTATTTCTTTAAAACTTCCTATTTAGGGTGTTGCAGCTTTGGGAGCACAAAGATACTAGTTCTCACAAAAAGTATTTTCAAGGTGCCAAAGGAATATTGTCTCCTTCAACCTACCTTACCCACATGACCTAAGCTAAATCCATGAATATATGGGGACAATATCCTCTCCATGTCTTTCTACTACACTTTTGTTCCCTCGGTCCTAGGATGGCCTTGCTTCTGTCCAGAACCTCATCAAGTTACCTGTATAAACACCACTTTCAGTTTCTGCCTAAAATTTCTCTCCCATAGTTTTAACCATAAAGTACACAGTTCATAAAATTGAAGAATGGTCACAGAAACTAAAGAGATTCCTTTTTTTTTTTCTTTATAGACTCTTATCTGGTGACCAACTCCTCTGGTTAATCCAGGATTGAGGGGTCTCTCAGGACATGGGAGCAAAGCCTGGAGAGTCATTGGGAAACCAGGATGTTTGCTTGAAAGGTAAGAGGTAAGAGGTAAGTGGTAAGGAAGTGGTAAGAGGTAAGTGACAAGGAAATTTAGTGATAAAAGACTGAAATAACTACTGTTGGGATCAGTCCCTAGGTCTAGATGGATATCTCTGTGTTTCATTTGTTTTGTATCGCTGACCTTGATAACTGAAAATGTAGGCTATGATGCCCAGAGGAGTTGTCCCCACACATGATTATCTCCTGGAGTAAGATCCCTCAGTATTACTCTAGACTTGCTTGGTCAGAGTTTCCTGATTTGGGAGCATGAAGAATCTGTCATTTCAAAAAAACTCCCCAAGGAATTCTGATAACAACCAGCCTAGTCTGTGAACCAGCTTTTGGATACCACTTTTTCTCCAATACAACAATTCTTAAAAATACCAGTATAATCTTTTTAATGTGTTGTTGAATTCAGTTTGTTATAGTCAGCAATAAGTTAGGGTATACTTTAAAGTAACCAAGAGAATGGAATTGGAATGTTCCTAACACAAAGAAACAAAAATGCTTGAGGTGATAGATACCCCAATTACCCTGATTTGATTAATACACATTGTATGCCTGTATCAAAACATCACATGTACCCATAATATATGCAACTATTATGTACCCATAATAATTAAAAATAAAAAAAATTTTAAATACCAGTATAAATCTACTGTTAAGAGAATTTTATGGCATTGAAGTATCATAATAAGAACAATTCTTTTATGCACAACTATAAGAAAACCTAAACACATCCTTCTCTTTTTCCCATCAGATGAACCTTAGGAATCCTAGAAGAAGATGTAGGGAAAACACTATCAGACATTTGTCTAGGCAAAGAATTTTTGAGGAAGACCCCCAAGGCAATCACTGCAGCATCAAAAATAAACAAATGGGATCTGATCAAATTAAAAAGTTTTTTCACAGCCAAGGAAACTATCATTAGAGCAAATAGACAACCCACAGAATGGGAGAAAATATTTGCTCTCTACACCTCTGATAAAGGTCTAATAACAAGAATCTATCTAGAACTCAAAAGAATTAACAAGAAAAAAGCAAACAACCCCATCAAGAAATGGGCAACAGAAATGAACAGAAACTTCTCCAAAGAAGACAGAATAATGGCCTGCAAACATATAAAAACATCTCAACATCTCTAATCATCAGAGAAATGCAAATCAAAACCACAATGAGATACCACCTAACCCCAGTGAGAATGGCCTGTATCAGGAAATCCCAAATCAATAAATGCTGGCAAGGATGTGGAGAGACAAGAACACTTTTACACTGCTGGTGGGACTGAAAATTAGTGCAACCTTTGTGGAAAAGAATTTGGAGATACCTCAAACAGATAGAAATAGAAATACCATTCTACCCAGCAATAGCATTGTCAGGCATCTACCCAAAAGAGCATACGACATTCTATTATAAAGACATCTGCACCCAAATGTTTATGGTGGCACAATTCACTATTGCAAGGACATGGAAACAACCCAAGTGCCTGTCAATTCATGAGTGGATACTCAAAATTTGGTATTTGCTGACAATGGAATATTACTCAATTCTAAGAAACGACAGCAAACTAGCACCATTTATG
>VBSM01003176.1:17642819-17654881 GCA_008086735.1 Cheirogaleus medius | reverse complement strand
TATACATACATAATGAGTGAGATGTGCAACGTCTGGGGGATGGTCATGCTTGAAACTCTGGCTCAAGGGGGGAGGGAGGCATGGGCAATATACGCAACCTTAATATTTGTACCCCCATAATATGCTGAAATTAAAAAAAAAGAATCAACTTCCTATGTTATTGATAATACTAAAAAAAAATATTTACATTTTTACCATTTAAACTATGTTCTTGGCTAGTTATGAACAATTCTTTTGAGTGAAGATTAAATATACTCCACTTTGTACATTTTTTCTTTTAAAGTAAAATTTCAGAAGTCTGTCTAGTGACTGGTGTCACATGTGATTCGATGGGCACTGTAAGATTTGCCCATAAATCGATATAAGCATGTAGTGACAAACTAAAAGTCTGAACACTATTACCATTTCTCAGTTTAAAAATAAATCAGTTCTTTTCATGATGTTTAGACAATACATTTTTCTGTTCCTTAACACTTCAACTTCATGATGACACTTAAGATTTTACAGCAGCTAGAGCTTGCTCCTCACTTTCTATATCTGATTCTCTCATTCATCTAAAATAGGAGTTTAGGAAGCTGATGGTGACTCATCAACCTAATTGGCTGTAAAATTTCATTATGCTATAGTTTCTAAAGTTAGTGTTAACGTATTGCTATAAAATACTAAATATTATCAAAGGCTGTATGTCAGCCATCTATTTAAAATATTATTGATTGTAAAGTTGCAATGTGTTTTAGTGTATAGCTTAAAATTAACAACATATAGCAAAGTGTTTGCACTGTGGGAGATGAAGTCAGCCTCATAAATTTTATAGCAAGATTGTTTTACATTTTCATTAATGAAATCTAAAACTTCTGACTGTATCTCATGTTCCTGGAAAACATAGTAAGTTCTTATTGGTCCAAGAAATACCACATGGACTTCAGTTAAGGTCTTTTGCACACCACAGTGTATCATCTTGGGTTTTGTTCTTTATTAGTAAAAAAGGCAAATTGGCTTAAGTCTGCAAAATGTTGTGTATGTTACAGTGTGATTTCCTAAGATGAGCCTGACAGGAATTTTAAATTATTTGACTGACACATTATTGTTGCAGAGCTTTGCTTTCTAAGAGTTTCCCATTTCTCAGGATATAATTCAGTTTTCTAAATTGAAATGTCAGAGGGTTGGGTTTTTTTTCCCTGAAATTAGGCATATAAAGCTTCCAATATTAATATAATGATGATCCAATAAACAGTTGGTCAATTCAGGACAAAAAAAATGGAAGTCATATCAGTTATTTTATTCCCAAAAAAACCAAACACCCAGTTGGTTGCCTTTTTTATGATCTCCTTAGCTTGGGGTATAAATAATCCCACACTCTAAATGTGTAGATTAAGAAGTATTTTTTTAGTTTCTCCCTGAAGTTTTTCTTGAGTATGCAGCAACTAGTTTAAGTAATTAAGTCATTTTCTTAGAGTTGCTGTAGAGAGAATGGCAAGAAGGTAGAAGAGAATTTATGAACCTTGTATGAATAAATACATTTATGCATATAGGCCCAGATGTAAAAGTCATTCTGAATTCCACAAGAGCACCATATGCCTCCCTACTGATAACCAGGAACAAGACTGTCACGCTCTACATTGTGTTTTTCCCAATATGTTATAACTGCATAGTGCAGTGACTTTTAAATCAGTGGGAACCACACCAAGAACTGCACTGCACACTAAAGAGTAATTGCTATGAAGCTGACAACCATAGGTCATCTTTTACTGAATTTAAGTTGATTTGGGTTCCAGGATAAATTAGGGGGAACATAGGAAAAAACATGAGCATGTTCAATTGTATAGAAATATCTCCTGAGCACTAGAATACAGACATAAAAAGTGTGCACCTCCCACATTGAAAAGAAATGAAAACATAGGCCCTAAGATAAAGTAGAAAGTCAAACTGACTAATGGAAGCAGCTGGCTATGGGAGAAAGAGAATGGAACAGTCAGGTAGACCTGGATTCAGGTCCTAGCTGGGCAACTTAGAAAGCAAGTGGCCTTGGACACATTCCTGGGCCTTCAACTGAGAAAAGGACCTCTGTGAGGGGGTCCCCCAACTCTTCAATCTTTTCTGCTGGTACCCCCCACCTCACTCTGCTCCACTCTTAGGTCCTTAAATATTACATGAGGTCTCCAAACTGCAGGGTTTTTTGGTTTGTTTGTTTTTGCTTTTTTAAGCACAAAAGTCCTTTCTGACAAACCGCAGGTCTTCACTCACCTCTTCACTCTGTTCATGCTCTTCATTTTTTGCCTAGATGCTTTCAAGCCTCAGGTAAGATGTCACCTTAAATCAGTTAATGTTTGATGATTTTTTCTCCAATTTAACAGCCTTGATTATATCATAGAACATCATAAATACTACGCTTAAATACTGAATATTTTTCACTTGAAACAGAGAGCCATGATCAATATTTAAAATTGTGGTGGGATAAAGAATGTGAATTGAAGAAAACATAGGTTGAGGCCGGGCGCGGTGGCTCACGCCTGTAATCCTAGCACTCTGGGAGGCCGAGGTGGGTGGATAGCTCAAGGTCAGGAGTTCGAAACCAGCCTGACCAAGAGCGAGACCCCGTCTCTAAAAAAAAAAAACATAGGTTGAAGGTAGAGATAGGATGGGAGGCAGGTCATGCAGAGAATGGGAGAAAGGATGAAACAATAGAAATGAAAATGAAGGAATGAGAGAAAATTTATTTTAGATGCCCAATGGACAGATCCTAACCACCTGATTAAATATGGTTTTAAAGGTCAGGGTTTTGAAGCTAGGTAGTAGAAAAATGGTGCCAGGAACAAGTTTGGAAAAGCAGGTGAAGAAGAAGGTTCAATTAATGATATCTCCCAAATTGTATCAAGACCCCAATTAAAAGGCACAATTTTTAATATTCTGTGGTATTTATTACATCCTCTAACATGGTATCATATAAATGTGTTGAATTATTTAAAGAATATAAAGTCCAAATGTTTAAAGTCATCATGTAACAATAATGTGGTTGATCATTTTTTGTAACATTGCAAAAATTTAAGCGACTTTGGAGTAGAGTACCTCATACAGTGTGGCGGTAAAATTAATGACCTGAGAAGTTAGACTTGCATCCTAGTTCTAACACTAACTAATTTTTTTACTTTGGGCAAATTATGATCTCTCTGGCATTTGTTTACATCTCAATAAAAATTAAAGAATTGAACAAGATGATCTGTCAAAGCCCCTTCAGCTCTAAATTTCTGGATTCTAGGGCATGTTCTCTTGTTTCTTACTGCTCCCTCCTTATACTCTCTGAGATCACTTGAAGATAACATAAGGGTGTGTCTGAACAATCACCAATGAACCAATTTTCCAAAACAGTATGGAATATCTTGTTACCTGGGCTACTGCGGAGACCTGGAAATTCTGCACTAAGGAAGATACCAAATGTCAGCCTGGGCTATTTTTTCCTTCATTCTCAGTCCTGGTTAACTGTGTCACCACATTTTTACTATTCTTAGACTTAGAGCCATTTATCAAATTTCACCAAAAGGAATAGTTTTTAGTTCTTCTCTTATTCTGATACAATGGTTAAAAGAATCAATTATGGAAAATAAGGTCAGAGAAGTGAAAGGAAAGAGAGTGGGCACAAATAATAAAAATAGTAAGAACACTTCACAAACAGTATCTCTTTAATCCTAAATTATTATTACTCCTCTCCTACAAATAAAGGAACCAAGACTCAAAAAGCCAAATAATTTACCCCAGATTGCCAAGTTATGGTAGTAAATAGTAATTTAAAATCGGGTCTACTTGGCACAAAATCTCTGCCTATAACTTCTATCCTTCCTCCTCCTCTGTGAAATTTTCTTTGATTCTTCCAGCTCAGGTTTACCTTATGCTTCTCCAAACTCCTGTTTAACTTACAGCCATTAGACCCAGTGATTGACTTGTCTCCTAAAATAAATTGTAAACAGAGATTATGTGTGTGTTTGTGCACAAGTTATTCTCTAAAGAGAGTAGTGAAGCAGGAGTTAAAGAATATTGTAAAATAATATAAACTTTTGCTGAAATAATGACTAGTAAGTATAAACAAATATTAACAAATGTCAATACTCATGTTGAAATATACTAAAAAAAGGAAAATTTGTTTCTATAACATATTAAGCATTTTTCTGATTTATAAAAATTTATAATGCTTGTGAATTTCAGGCATCTATTCGTAATAAAATTCCCAAGCAAAAGGACTAGATATTTTTGGTCAAAGCCAAAGGTAATAAAGCTTATACATTTATATTTATAAAAATTATTAAAGTTCTTTAGCTTTGGAGGATATTATGTGTTTGTTTATTAATCTGTAACATTTTTCTTTAAAAAAAAAAAAAAGCTCAGAAGAGAATTTCACACCTAAGGTTCTGCTATGTGGATTCTATAATAGGCTTTGTCAAGGTAGAGAGGGATGTATTGGACTAATGAACTAATTTGAACCTTGGCCTTATTTATTTACAAAGGGCAGAGAAAATTAGAAGATAAGAGTCCTTTGCTGAAAATCACCTGCTCTCTATCTTCTTCTGTAATTCAAATGTAGTGGTAAGAACTGAAGGCTCTTAGCTGCCTGAGGACATTGTAAATCAACCACTGAAGAGCTCTAGATCAGCTCACAATAACTTCACTCCTTTGTGCCAGGCACGAAATGGAAAGTGCTTCAGGCAGGTGCCAGGTGTCCCCTTCAGGTGTTTAAAATTATCATGCAATGCCCTAGGGTTTCTAAAACACTGAAAAACCTAAGGTGAGTGGCAAATAAGATTAAGAGTGTATCTTCAGGCAAAACAACCAGTTTAAAAGAAAGACTTTCAGAAGAGCAATTTATATCATAGAAATCCCAAACCCTAAACAAAGAAAAGGCTATTTGATTAAATTGAATTACTTACATTTTTCTACATAATTACCAGCTCCTACACAAGAGAGACAAATTTTGATTCAAAATAATGCATAAAACTAAAGTTTCTCTCTTTAAAACTTATTAAAGACATTCTGTCCCCATAGAATTTAAATTTTGCCATCACAAATCCTACTTCCTAAAAGCAGACAGGACTTTTAATACTCTCCCCAACCCACTCACCCAATATATAGTTATTACAGACCCTATGACTTGGCTCAGGATTTACCTTTTAAAAATATATTTTATTTTCTCTAATTACAAAAGTAATACACTGTCATAGTAGAAATGTCGAAAATGAAAGCACATAAAGAAGAAAAATAAAGAACCTCTATGAGCCTCCCAACTTAAACACTGTATATTGGTCTGGTGGCTTATAGCATTTCTCTTTGCTGCTTTATTTTTAAACATTTAGGTGATATACTCTTTTTTAATATGTCTATTCTTTTTAATATGCCATATTCACTTCACCTATCATGAGAATTCTCCTATATTGTAGAAAATCGTGGTTTTTAATCTTGTCTTTAATCTTTAATTAAGATTCTTGTCTAATCTTTAATCATTTAATAGATTCAGATTTTTGTGTTTAATTCTTTCTTGATACTAAATGTGATAGTTGGATAAAGATAGAGATTCTAACTTTATGTTTTCCAAATTGTGAATCAATTATCTCAGTACTATTAAATAGACAATCATTTTCCCATTAATTTATATAAAGTCACTTTTAGAATGTCAAATTTTTGTATATTCTTGGATTTATATCTAGACTTTATGCACAAGGCCATTTTTTCTCTTAATGTGCCAATACTACATTTTTTACCATTATTGTGATTTTGTAATGTTACCATTGGTCCACGCAAATTCTATCATTAACTTATTTATTTTAATTTCTTGAGTAGTCTCACTAACCAACTTTAGAATAACTTTAAACTAGTTCAAAAAATTGGAGCTTGTATTAGAATTGCATCCATTTTTTAAATTATTGTGGAAGATTTGACATTGCTACAATACTATCTCCATTTGAAAACATGGAATTTCTGTTTATCCAAATCTTCTTTAGGAATCCTTGGTAAAGATATGTCATTCACATATTTCTTCTTAAGTTAATTCTTCAATATTTCATGTTTTATAGCTCTATAAAATAAGGATGTTTTTCCATTTTATTTTAACTGGTACAATTCATAAATTTCAATTCATTTTTAATGCTTACCATTTTCTTGCTCTCCTCTTATTTAAATGCAATGCATCCTAGAAGGCCCAGATTAAGCCCTCTCTCTTCTATACAAGAAGGAAAAATGCAAAAGAGGATGAGTTGGAAGATCAGACAGAGTAAGATTTACTCTGCCTCTAAGTCTCTTATTCTTCACTCACAAAATGGGAATTTATTACCTATATTACATGGTTGTTGTGAGGATTAAATGATATAATGTGGGGCATCTGGCACATTATGTAGTAAGTAAATGAATACTTTCCCAATTATACAAACAAAAGAAATCACAACAGAAAGTTAAACCCAGTATATATTCATATATTCATTTAATTAAAATGAGGCAGGCAATTTAGTTCAGTGATTTCTGACAACCACCCTGCAACCAAATCTGCCTGGGTTCAAATCTCAATATCACCATTTACTAGTGATGGAGCTTTGACTAAGCCCTTAACCTCCTATGCTTCAGTTTTCTTATCTGTAAAATGGGGATAACGAAAGTATCTCCTCCATAGGGTCACTGTCATAATTACAAGAGTTAATATATATTAGGCAATCTGAAAATAGTAGGTACTATATAAGAGGATGTTATTATTATTATTAACATTTATTAAGTTTGTGTGATATATTAAGCACCAAGCTGGATACAATGATAAACAAAAACTGACCTACTCCCTGAAGTCATGGAGGGCCACTAGCATAGAGTCTGAAAGATAAATAGGAGTGCATCAGGTGAGTCGGGATGTGGAGGCACAGGGGCAGGGTGACAGCAGTGGCAAAGGCTAGAGACAAGGGAATGGGAGCGTACCAGGGTTTGAAATGAGGCCAGTGAGGCTGTGGCAAAGGGAGCAGAAGGTGAGTATGGGGAGGCCTGAGAGGGCCATGGGACCAGGTTATGGGACTGTGCAGACTGCCTGGAGTCACTTTGCCATCCTTCCTAAGAGCAGCCAGAAGCCTTAGGAAAGGAGAAATAACCAGATTTCCAACTTACAAAGAGCACTGAGTCAAGGGAACAGATGGGAAGGAGGAAGGAGGAAGAGTGGATGGGGTAGTCCCATTGGGCGGTGACTTCACAGTTTGGAGTGGAGCATATGGTGTCATGGGCTAAGGTGGTGATGAAGATGGAGAAATATGAATGCACTTGGGATGTACTAGAAGATAAAATGAACAGCATTAGGATATGGGAGCTAAAGCAAAAGGTGATACCAAAAGTGACTTCTAGGTTCCTGGCTTGAGCACCTAGACAGATTCTGGTGCTATTCAATTAAATAGGCAACACTGTCTAGACCAGAAATATAATGCACCACTAGATAGCTGCACATTGGTCTAATGCATGATGAACATGGTAAGTTTATTTAAGACAGGTCAAGGAAATCCCACTATCCTGCACCTCCTAATTGTCTGCTCACTTTGGCACTATAGAAATGTACCCTGCCTGATTTTTAGCATTAATATGTTCAGGTTCAATGTTCCAACACTAGGTTATTATTATTTTCATTATTATTTACAACCCCTCTAGAATATAAATTACAACCCAGGAACTGGAAAAAGAGATGATACAGGAATAGTTTCCAAGATTGTGTTATCGTTCAACAACTGACTTTAATCATTCTATTTGCAATTTACTAATAGTAAATTTGAAACAATAAGTGGATTAGTAAATATGATAGTCTGCTTTAAGTAACATAAGAAAGTAAAACCTTTCTCCTTCCTACCCTCCCTAGTTCCACTTTCCTGTTCCTCTGAACAGACTCTTTTGTTTGAATTTTTGCAACAATGAAGCAATATTACTACAGGAACACGTTATAAGCCTCTAAACATGTAATTAATAAAATAGGAATGTCCATATTAAAATGACCTTAAAAATCATCCTATCTGCTTTGTTTAAGCTACATGACATGATCTATTAATGGTTTGGAAATCAAGGTAGTGGGTTACAAACAGCATAAGAAAACAGAAATCAAGGGCATCCCAAATAATAACAGGAATGTTGCTTCTTGAAGCTTTTCTTTCAGTTGTGAGATGGGTGTGTGTACTGAGTTGCCATAAACAATATATTATTAATCTGGATTGCAGTCAAAACAAAGTTTGAAACTCACTGACCTAGTCCAATTCTCTTATTTTACAAATGGTGAAACAGATCAAGGGACTGAGTGATTTTTTTCAGATCTGACAGCTCATGAAGAGACAGACCCAGGAAGAAAACCCTAATCACCTAAGTCCATGATTCTCTTTTTATATCATATTGCCTCTTTTCAGCCGCATTTTCTCTCCCATTGTAATTGAGTTCCATCGAGGATAAGTAAAACTTAAGGAAATCACTAAATGAGTTTACCCATGATAAATTAAAAGCCTTGAAAGAATAAATAATTATGGGAAGAAATAAATAATAAGAAAGAATGAGTTATGGGAAAGTTCTCTCTTACTCCAATGGGAAACTGTCAGTGAAAACCAACAACAAAGAACTGTGCTTTTTGGCTGAAATGGCAAAAACATAAAAGCAAAGGATTTTATAACAGAAACTTTAAATTAAAAAAAAAACGACCAAAGGTACCTTAAGTATAAGATACATATCCTTTAAATGAAAATTTTAGGTTGCCTGTGTGTAGTACCAGACAACATAGATCAAAAACGAAAACAATTGTTGCCTCTGTACAAAGCGGTTAATCCTCTGGTTGACTGACTGGGATTTTCACTTTTCTTCCCAATTTTAGGGGTCACAGCACAGGTGTAGGTATAATGCCAGTGGCTGATTAAAGCAGGTCGAAATCTGTCTGGGAGAGTTTCTGTGCCATCCTTCATAGGGACAGGGACCAGACAAGATGACCTCTCTTGTTGCCTTCCAATTAATTCAATCAGCCTCTGCTTCCATCAGACACCTTCAGGGATGTAAACTGTATACTGGCTCCAAGTCTTCACCAGGAATCAGTAAACATAGAGGTTGCAGAGTTTAATAAATAAGCAGGATCCATCTTTCATTCATCATTTCTGATTTGCAGCTTATTTCTAAGTATTATTTTCTCCCCCGATAATCTAAAATCCCACGGAAGACAGGGGCTGGATCTAACTCCTTTGAATTCTCACTGGGCCTAACTAGTCTGGTACCCAAATAAATCTTAGGTTAATATCCATGTTATTAAACCAACCTGAACTGAGTTTCTTTCTTAAGAATGATATATAAATAAGATAATCCCAATAAGCTATCCATGAGGTCTCCAACACTTTCACTGTAATATTCAATGAAGTCCCACTCTAGGAAACTATTGCAGGATATAGTAAAGTATTATACATCTGAGAAAACTTTTGTCAAATAAACTAAATCTCTGCCTTTCATTTCTATGTTCAAATAAATGTACATAGAAGACAGAGTCGGTAGAGGTGTTTGTTTTTTGTTTTTTCTCAAATGGACTGGTAGGATAATTTCCATAATAGAGGAAATAGATCATATGAGACTAACTGCATTAGACAATGTTGAAACAACAGATCCAAGATGAGGTAAGTGCTCACATGACAGCTCATTCTAAACCCCTCAAAAATCAAGAACCCATGGCTATATTTCAACACTTCCTAAACAATCAATAAAATATCAGTATTCATTAAGCCGAATTTATTCATAGTGTTGCCTCAGATCAAAAATTGTGGCTTTTGCCTAAGAACTTAGCTTACGATTAAAAGGGAGTGAATTTGCTTGACAAAGCTTTCTTAAAAAAATATAACTAATATAAAATATGGTGTCCTTCAACATTACATATAAACTAGATTATAGCTTATGGTTTGTGTGGGTTCTAGTGGGTTCTACCATGACCTAGAAAACATTCCAAAACAAAAGTAAAATTCTAGCCCATTAAGGACCAAATTAACCACCAAGGATCTGTTCTGGAAATAAACCCTGGTTTCACCTTAAGAGATAGAGTATGACCTATTAGAATCTTGCATTATTATCTTTGTATGCAGATACAAACAAAAAAGGGAAAATATTTTCATCTTTAAACTTTCAATGCATGCATATGCAAAAAAGAATTTAAAATATTTTCATCTTTAAACTTTCATTGCATGCTGGGAATATCAAAACACATTTTTTGAGAAAAATTATAAATAGAAATTTGATAAATTTAGAACCAATGTGAAAATCATAGCCCAAGATGCACTTTAAATTTATTTCTAACAAATCTGCTTTTCTCAGTGTTTTATTTTTGCTCCCCAAATTATGTTACTGGCACCAAGAACTTGGATAGAAAACAGGTATAAAGGGAATATTTAGACATAATGGCTCAAGTGTATAAATGTTTATAAATAGCTTTCTTCCTAGAAGCTGAAAAGAGGAAACCTAACATTTATTGGGATCTATTATGAGCCAACCACCATGCTAGAGTAATTGGACATGTTGTTGCATAATGCTTGCAATCACTCTGTGAGGTAAGTACTATTATTACCCTTTGTAGATAAGAAAACTAAGTCACAGATAGATTAAATACCTGCCCATTATCATAGACTTAATAAGGTATAGAGCCAAGAATCCAAACTGTGTCTGACTATTCAAACTCGTCTTGCTTTTTTCATTATAACTCAAGTCCTGGTTACCAGGTTCTTGGGTAGACCGTTCTAATTAATACCAGCACTCTAAGCACCTAATAACCATTTGGCCTTTGATTTCTATTACAATCTTGTGTGTTCAGCTTCTGTAAAAAGTGGCATTTTTTTTCATTTTTAAAGATGAGAATCTCACTATGTTGCCCAGGATGAAGTGCAGTGGCTATCCACAGGTGGAATCATAGTGCCTTACAGCCTCAAACTCCTGGCTTCAAGTGATTCTCCTGCCTGAGTAGCTGGGACTACCGGCATGGGGCCCCAAGCTCAGCTTGAAGTGGCATTTTTTAATATGTGAGTTTTGGGGTAGTCTTTCAATCAAATAGTTTTAGAAATAAGACAGATTCAGATATTGGAGTCATCTGGTAAACCAGCCTCTCGTTCGGAGCCAAGCTTCTTAGATGTGCATTTATGTTTCTACTTCTTTGTTGCAATGCACATCTTGACTCCTGCAATTTGGCTTCTACCCAGCCACACACCAAGGCTATCTAAACAGAGACCATTAGTTCCGCCTCATACCAATTCATCACTTCTTATGTTGTATTATAGTACTATGATACTTCTTACTTAGTATTAGAACTCATGATTTTTAGCAGGGCATGAACTAACCAGAATAAAGAGTTTACTTTCCAGCCTCCTTTGCAGCTAAATTTAGCTGTCAATAGGATGTAAGCAAATGTATAGTGTGGCAACTTTTAGGAACCTTTCTTACAAGGCCTGGGCATATGCTCTTTGCTTCTTTATCATTTTTCATCCTTTCCTCCATTCTGCTACCTAAACAGCGAATGTGACCACTGAAGCTCTACCTGGCACCTGTAACCAGGAGGAATTAGAGCTATATCCCAGAGATGAAAAAGTAATAAAGAAGCCCAGGTCCCTGAGGCCTAGGTAAAGTAAAGCCACTACACTATTTCTGGACCCTCTAGATTTTACCAGACAGAAAAAATAAGGTTCTATCTTGCTTAAACAAATGTTATTTTCACTCTCTGTTACTTATAGGTGGACATAATACTAAATGATATATGACCATGATCTCTTTGTGTCTAAACCCAAGGACAATAACACACTCTCCACCACATTTTGACTTTTAATGAACAGTAGAAAAAATCATAAAATTTATAATAAAAATCCCTCCTCTTATTAGCTCTGTTATGGCAGATAATAAAGTCTCTTGGTCTCAGAGTCCCCATCAGTAGTGAATGAGGGAAGAATGACCCTCTACTTCAAAGTGTTATAAATAATCAATCAAATAAAAACTACAATTTCTACAGTATTCTTGTGCCATTTTTCACAGAATACAAGTCATTAAGGATTAGAGATTTTTACACATTTAACTTTTTTTTT
>VBSM01003176.1:17614227-17642719 GCA_008086735.1 Cheirogaleus medius | reverse complement strand
TCTTCTATAGTTTCACTTATTCACCAAATTAATGAACATTCTGGTTTTCTTCAAATAAATCAGTTACTGTTTATAAAATAAGCCAGGAAAAAAATAAAAGCCTTTAAAGGCATTCTCCTAGTTGTTGTTTCCAAAATTATCTTTGTATCCTATCTAATTTTATGATTATTTTGTTAATGGTCCACAAGAGCAGGAAGCATGTTTATTTTCATTCATTTTATTTCCAATGCACCTAGTAACACCTAGCAAATGTTAGCATCCTCTAACCCAGGGGTCCCCCAACCTATGGTGAGTTGTATAATTATTTCATTATATATTACAATGTAATAATAATAGAAATAAAGTGCACAATAAATGTAATGCACTTGAATCATGCCCAAACCATCTTCCCCCTCCCCCAGTCTATGGAAAATGTCTTCCAAGAAAACAGACCCTGGTGCCAAAAAGGTTAGGGACAACTGCTCTAACCCATCCTTCCATTCTAGTCATTCCTATAGTAAAGGGTCCTTTCCACCACTATGTAACAGGCCACATCATGGCAACCCCTTGTTCTTTATTTTCTAAGTACAAATCTATAGGCCATTATGTTCCCTAATAAGAACTAGTTATCCTATTCCATACTCTTATAGCCTAATAATGAATGTGATAAATAAATAAGACAGACTCAAAATCTCTCTAAAGTTATTATAGTTACCATGTATGGCCTGTCGATCAGTTGGATGTGTTGATCTAATTTAGAAGATCAGATTAATCTGACAAACGGTTTCTGAACTGTGTGACTATTTTTCACTCTTAGTTAAGTTCACAGTTATTTTCAGCATCATATCCTTTTCATTTTGCGAATTTTTTTGGTCATAATATTGGCTCTTTTCTGCCATATTTAGTACATGTCTTGATTTTGCAGTTCTGGATCATTTTGCTTCTCTAAATAGCCATAATTCTTTCCCCTCATCCCTGCCCACACGGAGATATTAACAACTGCTGATGCTCAAGAGATCACTACACTGAGTATATACTGTCAACAGGCCATCATTTCTGGAATCTATGTCCTCAACAAGTTGTACATAGAAAAGAAACACTAAATTTAGATGGCCATTTATTTCAACTATTCCGAAAATAATCCTCTTCTCAGATCTCTAGGAACCAACAAAAAGAAGAGAGGAAGTGATAATAGCTCCAACCAGATCCTATAGTGTTCCTTTTGTTAGTAATCATTTGAAATTAAATATGAAAACATGTTTAACTTTAAAACAATTTGTTATGTATTGCTCTATTAAAGAAAAGTCTCTTTCTTCAAAAGTAAAAATTCACTGTTAAAAAGTAGATACAGAAAAAAATTAGCAAATTAATTAACTTCTTTCCCAATCTAATTATAAGAAAATACCCCTCAAGACTCCTCTATTCGTATTATATTTATAAAATAGTTTTTATTCTCTTTGACTACTTTTCCAATTTGCATCCCATTTAGTTATTAATTTATTAATTAGTTTGCTACTTTTTGGTTTTGCTATTTTTTAACTTCATAACCTTCCCTTGGCTTGACTTGCTGTGGCATATACTTGTGGATATTCAATAACTTCTTTTATTTCTATTTTTGGATATTCAATAACTTCTTACATATTACTAGGTCTTCATGCACCAATTATGCAACTTCTTTAAGTTAAATTCTACTGGAATGCAATTTTTAGTTAATTTTACTGATATTCAGAGAAATTTCTAAAACTTTTAGTTTGTGATCAACTTCCTTCTCTTAGATGAAAGATATTACCTGAAAATTAAATATATCACAAATGACTAAAAATGAGGAAAAATATCCACCTAGTTGTTTCTATTAATATTTGAAAAATATCAGATTAGAAAATGCACATTGTCTATTTACTTTCTTCAGTGAATTTTTGGTCAAATCCAACAAAAATAGCAAAAGTCATCTTAAAAATGTATAATTATTCTATCATTAAAAAATATTATATATTTATATTTATTGTATTTATTTTTATATTTATTGTATTTCTTGTTCACCCAAAATCATATGTGCTTTTTAACATTTCCCATCCTACTTAAACTACATCTTCTTGATATTTCACTTATTTTAGAGTCTCTCATATATCTCTTATGCCCTGAGCTAAATTGATTTTTTCCTCATCTATTGAAAAGATAAAATAAAATGCAATTATTTTAAATGACATAAAAAAATGAATTCTATTTACCCTACAAATTGGCTCCGTCATAACTGTATAGTTAAATATACAACTAGTAGCAAACCAAGAAGCATTTAGACTAATTAGACCTTGACTCTAGATGAGTTCACAGATTATGCCTATGAGACAGCAATCAGGTTGGTTTGAACAATTTAAAAACAAAAATAATTAATCAACTCATAGAAAGAAAAAATAAACCTGTCCATTGTTTTTCTTTTCAGCTGATATAAATTCAACCTTAATGAAAGATAACCTACTCCTCACATAGAAATAGATTTTTCATATTGTCCAGAGTATATTTGAAACCTTGTAACATATGGCATTCTAACTTTGATACAGCCTTTTCTGAACTACCTATATATTATCAAAAAAAAGAAAGGAGAACCAGAACAAAGAGCAAAGAGGACCACATCAAACACATTGCAAGTGACTATAGATGGGAAAACAAGACAGTTTTTTTTTCTAGTATATACTTAGTTTGTCTACAACATGATTCATAACATGCAATAAGGTAATCACTATAAACATCTTACATATATTACACTTATTTTGCATTTCCTGCTTGTAAGAAGCCATACTGAAATCTAAGATAGCCTAATAATGTTCAAAAGACTAACAGAAAAAAATCACAATGAAACACAATACAGAGTAATTACTATTCAGTGGGAAGAACAATGGAGGCATTTTTTTTCTCTAGCTATAATCAGTTTATAATTATGGCCCTACAAACAAGGAAACACATAAAGAAACAGCAAGAACCTCCCAGTAAGCTTCCATGTTATAAATTTATGGTATCTTCAAGCTTTTTATCTTCACTGCCCTGACAGATGATGGGGACTCCGCAGTTTTTAGGCGGCTACTCCCTTCATCAGTACCAGCAACCAGATATACAGGTTGCTGTTCCACAGAAGCTAATTTATTTTTTAAAAAATGTTAAAACTCCATAGAACATGACAAATAACACAGTTTTCAAATATAAATATCTGAAACTCAGCATCAGGAGAAAGTATCTTCTTATTTGTCAGTGATAAATAACAAGCCCGAAGAAATATGAAAAATGCTCTCCCTAAAATATATAGATATTATCTGATATCATGACTTCTTAAAATTATTACATTCTAATGGAATAGAAAGTACAAGTTGTCTTCTGCCATTTATATTTTCCATTTAGTGACTTTCTAGAGAAGATTGGTTATATAGGTTATATCATATACACTCAGAGATATCTGGAAAAGAGAGAAGATGAAGACTCCTAATTTTTTCAAATAGTTGAATCACTAAACAGTTTTCCAACTGGTATTTTGTAGTATAGATTCCAACTCTTTTATTTGATTAACTCCCAAACTCTTCTATGTGAGAACATAACCTTAAAGACATTTCTAACAATATTCTACCTTTTTTCAAAAACAAAAAAGAATGTAAATTACTGGCATGGTAAGTGTGTGTTGAAATTCTTTTCATTTAATAAGTACAGAGATACTCTACTTCCTAAGAAGAAATTTACCTTTATGTAACTTCATAAAGATGCAATAGATAATATAGCCATTCACACCAATGTTTTTAATTAAATTCTGGGAAGTTAGTTTTGTATTTGTAATTATTCATGTCATTGTTTTAGCCATTATATAAAGCTATTGTATTAGCATTTTATTTAAAAGTTTACTTTCTTCATTAAGGATTATGGTGTAAATCATAGAGGTGAATCAGCTATGTTTTCAGATGGTTGTGCCAAGGCAGTCAGAGGGTTGAGGAGGATTTTGCCAAGGCAGAGACCACCCCTAGAGCCAGAGCTGCACTAATGGTGGCAGGAACATATGGTAAGAGTGGTCCAGAGTCCAAACAGGCGAAGGTGAATGAGGAAGAGCAACAGCGATGCCCGGTAAAGGGTGGATGCAGATAGGAATGGCTGGCAACTCAGTAGGTAAGAATCTGGGGCTCTGAGTAGGATGACTTGCCATGAATGTCAAGAGGTGCCAACTGCTCCGCTAGACTGCAAAATGTGAGTCAGATGCCTTTCCTGTAGGGGAGTAAGTAGGAAATTTGAGATTCTCATTAACTCTTTGAGACCAGTAGGGTGCCATTTGATAAATGACAGTGTCAGTGTTCTAAATGGAGTCTAAGCATCTGTTGGAATAAATGAACATCCTAAAGTGTCCAGCTTATTAATAGAGTGTCACCTCTACCCAAACAATGTGTAATAATGACTTGTATATCTTGTACATGCAGTTTTTGCACCAGAGGAAAAAAGAGAGGGAGGGAGGAAGGGAGGGAGAGACTGAGAGAGTGAGAGTGAGAGAGAGAGAGAGAGAGAGAGAGAGAGAGAGAGAGAGAGAGAGAAACCGAGCTATTCAGGCATAGCACACAGTTCTTAAGATTACATTACTACGTTCTTTCTTTTTAAAAAAGACTTAATTTGAGATGTCCTTAGATAATTGAATATCTTCACTTGCTGCCAGCTTTCTTTGCCTACATTTACTTTATGATTTGCATTCACAACACAGATCTTCTTTTAGAGTTACTATTATCTTTCCACCTTCTGCACTGTGTTCATATTTTAAATGCAAATCATTGTATTGTTTCATAGGAAGCAGCTTTCCCAGACTAGTTTTCTTTTTTTTTATTAAGTCCTGCTGTAACCAAAGAGGCTGCCAACTTGAGGTGGTGACTCACACGTTGAGTTCTGCATACATTCAGTTGAGGAAGAAGCATTCTTTTTTCTCCTTGCTTAGGAACTCTGAAGGACAAACTGACTTTTAATGTCTAGTGCCAACACACAGGACTGAATTCAAAAGCATATGCCTTAAATGATGTTTCAAAGTATTTTGGTCATAATTATTATTTGTTGTCATCAGGTGAAAAATAACCTCGTGGGCACAGATTGTGGGTAAAAGAACTAAAGGAGTGGTTAACTAAATTTCTTTTTAAAAATGCAGCTCTAAAACAGATAAACATCAATTTTAATCAGGCTATTAATCTCTATGCTGAAATTGAACATGTAATTGCAGGGAAACAGGCATTTTGGAAAGATGGAGAGATGGAGACAGAGATACTGATCAGGCACACATGAGCATTCTGCGTGCTTCCTCAACAAAGATGTGGGCTTGCTGATGCTAAGTTTGCTTCAGAAATCAAAAGTGCCTGGTATTTGTAAAA
Source organism: Cheirogaleus medius (assembly GCA_008086735.1). Classification (NCBI taxonomy): domain Eukaryota; kingdom Metazoa; phylum Chordata; class Mammalia; order Primates; family Cheirogaleidae; genus Cheirogaleus; species Cheirogaleus medius. Next base: position 17,637,368 of record VBSM01003176.1, on the reverse strand, counting down.
ATCCTTTCAAAGAGGCTCATAGTTTGTAAGTGAAATTGTTCCAGAGTGGTGATTCAAAAGACTTGCAGGAAATGCAAAATACTGCTATTATTCTAGTATCTGGCAGGGCAAGGTTCATGGCTCCAGAATGGCCTTCAGAAACAAAGGCTAGGGAAGGCCAGGAGCAGGATCTCAGGTTGCTCCAGTCCTGGGTTACTTCTCTGGGTCTGATCAGTATCTGTTTTCTTTTTTCTTTTTTTTTTTTATTTCAGTGTATTATGAGGGTACAAACATTTTGGTAACATTTTATGTCTTTGCCTCTCCCTAGTGAGGGTTAGAGGCACACCCTTCCCCTCTACAATGCTCACCATGACCTTTAGTTGTGAGTTTACCTCCTCCAACTCCCTAATCCCTGGAGAATATTACCACCATGTGAGCACCATAGTGTTAATCAGTCAGTACTAATTTGATGTCAAGTACAAGTAGAGCATAGTCTTCCGATCTTGTGTTACCTTACTTTAGATAATGGACTCAAGCTCTATGCAGGAAAATATAAGAGGTGCTAGATCACTGTCATTTCTTATAATTGAGTAATATTCCATTGTATACATATACTAAATTTTAATAAACCACTCATGAATTGACGGGCACTTGGGTTGTTTCCACACCCTTGCAATAGTGAAATGTGCTGCCATAAACATTTGGGTGTAGATGTCTTTATTATAGGATGTCTTAAGCTCTTTTGGGTAGATGCCTAATAGTGCTATTGCTGGATTGAATGGTATTTCTATTTTTAGCTCTTTGAGGTATCTCCAAATTCTTTTCCACAGAAATTTGCACTAGTTTGCAGTCCCACCAACAGGGTAAGAGTGTTCCTGTCTCTCCACATCCTCACCAGCATTTGTTGTTTTGGGATTTTTTGATAGAGGCCAATCTCACTGGGGTTATGTGATATCTCATTGTGGTTTTGATTTGCATTTCTCTAATGATTAGAGATTGTTTTCTTGATGGGATTTTAAAAGAACTTCACAGTAAATGGTTGTGTTCTCTTTGCAACAATATTCATTGCTCCTAGAAAACCAAAGTAATAAAAACAATATTTAAACCAGTGGTTAGCAATGTGTGGTGCCTGTACCAGCAATGGCAGCATCACCTTGGCAGGGAACTTGTTGAAAAAGTAAGTTCTCAGGTCTCACCACAGCTGTACAATTGCAATTAGGTGCAGTTATTCCAAATTACTCTTATCTTTGATCCTTAATTAATCTGAAACTGGTTGTCTCCCCTGAATTTACTATCACAGTTCCTACAATTCAAATCCTTACAAACTGCAACCCATCTACAGTTCCAGAAAATAAAGCTACTTTTCCCATTTTTTAAAAGGCTTTCATGTAGGTTACCAGTGTTTATTTTGCACCCCAGCCACGAATACTATCTATATACACTCTGTCTAAACTGTTTCAGTGACCATAAGAAACAGAAATAGCTGGATTTTGTAACATTTTGAACAACATCCCAACCATCAAGATGATAACTGGCCACAATGTGTTACCATGTCTTCTTTGGCCCTTTCTGCACTACTGCTCAGCTACAGAAGATAAAAGTTTCTTCCTTGTTCCCTCTCTCATCTTCCCCTTCTCTCCTGAGGTCCACTTTATATTATTTACATCATATTCTTTCCTGCAATATAATTTAAACTGCAGAACTCTCTTTCATATGTTTGTGCTATTCCCTTTACACCTGATTTCCTCTCCCAGAAACAGAAGAAAGTTAGAAGAGTGCATTGAACATGATCATGCTGCTATGTCAAGTTTTCCATGACAGTTTTCCTATCAGCTTACTTTCAAATGTTTACTTGATTATTTTTCATTTTCTACTTGTGATAAAAAGCATCTTGTTTCTCAACCTCCCTTCTGATCGATACTTTAAAAAATTAAAATAATAGTTTCCTTGGTAACAGCTACTCACTCACTATACTTTTATATTATTTTGTATGGTTTGGTCTGTTCTAATAAGAAACAGTTATGATAGAGTAGAAAGGGCACTGCAGGGCAGAGGGTCCAAGTACAAGGAACAAGTCCAACATTTACAGACTTGTCACCACAGGATACTTAAAACTCTGAGCTAGAGTCTCCTGATCTGGAAAATGGGATTTATAACTAGCCCTGCCTTGCATATCCCACACCACTCTTGAGAAGACCAAATTTAAAATTGCATGTGAAGTCATTGTGAACACGTGCAAAGAGCTGTGTAAACCTGAGTTACTAGTTTCAGTGAGAGAGCTTACTAGACTCAAAGTTACAGAACAAACAGAACTAGAACTTGAAAGCAATCACAAGTCTCCTTAGAGTAACAGTAGCCTTTTAATCAACAGAGTCACAATGTCACAATGAATCCAGACAGGTTGATCTAATTGACTAGCTAGTAAATGTTAATAATAAAAAGCAAATAGTAACTGTTCAGTTTTGCTAAAACAGTTCTAAGTAGAGAAACTGAAAATATGGCCTAAGTTATTTCCATACTTGGAGGAAAATTGGAACAATATTCCAAAGAAGTAAATACACCAAAAGACCATGGAAAGGAACTTGGGGTCAAGGATGGCATGTGGAAATATTTGCTAGTATAAAATAGGCTTCGTGGTTAATTGATAATGCCTTAAAAGATTATGGGAAATAATCATGCCCATAAGGAATTACTCCAGATCATGAACAGTAGTATAGATTTCCATCAATTTAAATGGCCCTTGAAAATAATGCATGATATTTACTTCCCTGAGTTTTCATCAAGTCTTAGGAAAAATATCGATTTGAAACTCAGAAATCACCAAAACAAAGAGGCTAAAATAAGACAGGATGTCTTTGCTCTCTTTATTACTGAAACCACATAAGAAATGAAAAAAAGGCCCTTGGCACTAGCAGTGTTAATTATATACATTATTTTTCCTGCTATACAATCTTGACAAAAAATCGCCCTATTAACCTTGTACAGCATAGTCTCATAGACATTTTGCTCAGCATAAGTTTACAACCAATCCCAAATTGGTAATGTCAATTCCCTAGGTTTAGTGTCTCCAAAGGTCACTTTCTCTAGTTACTGAAGATTAGAGTCTTCAGAAAAATGGGATCCTTAAAGTTAACATATTGTCATCGCAAAGACCCTTTTTCCAATTCAGAAGATAAACATCTTCTAATTGTAACATAAGAAATGATAGTAAGCAATAGAACAAAATTCATATTGACTTTTATTTTTCTTCTAAAAAAAATCTCCCTAATCCATATCATTTTTTCTAATGTATGAAAATAAATGGTATTCATTCTTAACCAGTGTATTATCTGTACCCTGGAATTTTATTATTCTCAGGTTTTAAAAAATAACATGAAAAAAATAATTTTTAAAAAAGAAATAGTTCTCACTAATACGCTATAAAATAGTGTTTGTCAATGTGTGGTCCACACACCTGCCGTGGGAATTAACTGGGATGCTTGTTAATTTCTTCAACTCCATCCTGGTGAATTAGACTGGAGGGAAAGTAGGAAGTTTTATTTTCACAAACATCTGTGGTGACTCCTATGCACACTACAGTTTGTGAAACACTGTTAATCTAGCCAGTGATTCCCAAATCTGCTGCATATTTTATTCACCTGTAAAATTTGTAAAAACACCAATGGCCAGAACTTACCCCAGACCAATTAAATCAGAATCTATGGGCCCTGGGCAACATTGCCAGATAAAATACAGAACACACTTCTTTAACATACTTATACTAAAAAGATACTTATTGTTTAATCTGAAATTTAAATTTAACTGAACATTCTGTGTTCTTATTTATTAAATTCGGCAACCCAAGTTATAGGGCTCAGGCACAAGAATTTTTAAAAACTTTCCTCTTTTAGTCAACTGGGCAGTTGTGACTGAAAACAACTGATTCTAAACATAGGCTCTAAAGACGTTGGAATGTATGACTCTGCAGAAACACTGAGGTGTTAGGGGTAAAGTTGAGACAATCTAGCGCACAAGCAAGTAAATAAAGTGAAGTACCTGTCATATTTTGACTATTTCAAATACACCTATACAGGTATTATTTTCCCCAAAATTTCATAGGAGTTGACTGATTTTTGATTAAGCATATAAAAAAATTAAAGCCATCTACATAGGACTTAAGCTTTATTTGTGAAACAGTGTCTTTTTAAAATAAAATATTCTCTTAGAAAACACTAAATAAAATGAGGGTTTCCAAATGGTTGGTTTCTATGATCAGCTAAATTCTTTCATAACTAGTCAATTGGCTTCCATAGTCATAAATCCCTCTCTCTAGATCACCAGGATCCCCAGCAGGAGAGGAGTCATGAATAATAGTCACCTCTCTCAATAATATTCACTCTTAGCCTTGGAGTACTCATAAGGCAGCAGAAAATTAATGGTATTTCCCCCTCAGGAAAAGGTTGGGAGCCTTTAGACATTACCCAAGTGTCCAATGAATGGGGATTCAGATGGAATAAACACAGGCACAAAATCATCCACACGTTTTCAGGGTAGAGGAGATTAAGGTTATTGAATATATGTTGTTGCAGCCAGTAAAGTCAGAATATTAAAATAACACTGAAAAATAACAGTCCAAAAATTTCTAGAAATGTAGAGTTCACCCATTACAGTCACCCCATGTTTAAAATATTAACATATTCTATAAATGACAATAATTTACAATAAAATAAAACATAAATATATTATCATTAACAGCATTTTCTTAAAAAGAATTTCAGTTTGCAAGTTTCCTCAAAATAAATGAGGTAAGATTTTAAAGATTGAAATTTAAACAAAACTGAATTCTAATTAGATGTAAAACTTCAGAAGTTACTAAATAAATTTTAACAAGAACGTATCTTTGTTATGTACCTTTGTAAATGAAGAAAAAGCACAGACAAATTGATCAACATGGGCAAGGCACATGCCCATTTTAAGCTTTTTCGCTTAATTTACTTCTGTCCACATATCAAATTTCATGAAATTTTCTAAAAATGTATATTCCCACTATCATATCAATACATCTTATCATACCAAACATAACCATTATCTTGCTTCCCAAAACAAGGAATTTTAAAGTTATTTTGATATCTATTAGTATAGCTTAAGATTTGGTGATAAGTAATCTACTTTTTCAAATTGTAGTATTTACCAAAGATGGAAACATAAAGGACCAGTGGATGATTTAAATGACCTTCAGCGAGGTGAGGATAAGGATACAATGGGCAAGTGAGTCATCACACTGATATGCATGTCTCCAAGGCAGTATTTAATATGATAGACTGAATGATCATTTATCCTGGGTCCTGGAAAATTATTTCCCATTAATAATCATAGTAGACTGGCTAATAGGAACCTGCCGATTTAGTGTTTACATGCTAAACATAAGTTAAATATAAACTATGTGTAAGATGCTACCTCATTTAAGGTTCACCGTGTGCCCATTCCTTTCTATTCAGTCTAGGAGGGGACTAGTCCTCTGTCAATGCATGGCATAGACTCTTCTGGCTAAGATCTTCTGGTTAAGTCACTTCAAAAAGAATAACTCTCCTGTCATTGACATTGTGTTCATTATTAGCAAATAAATATCCTCATTCCCAGAAACATCTTTGGAGGACCCATTCAGATTTGTCTCAATTCTAGGCATTGTAAAATCCAGTCCTACCCTGAGCTAACCATCCTGTCTCTCTTCAGGACAATTAAATCTGGGTTGCCAGATTTAATAAATATAAAGGATACTCAGTTACATTCAAATTTCAGGAACTGAAGTGCTCTGTTCTCTCCCCTTGAGGGAGATAGTCTAATTGGACATTTCAAAATTACAATTCATTTACTGAAAATAAAAATAAAAGTTCAAACTGAACTCTAGACTATAGAAATGGTCATTAAATGTGAAAGTTTCCCACCTCCACCCTATGAGTTACTATCAGACTTGCAGTTCATTAATTCTTGACATATTCACAGCTTATAATTCTCCTAGCTTTTCTGTCACTATAAAGGTTAGAATTTAATCAGAGTTACCATGCTAAACCTCTTAATTTTTATAAATACTTCATCTGTGTTGTGATTAGCATTAGGAAAGATGGCTTAAACTGAATGGCCTAAGAACATCTTTTGTGGTGTATCATCTAATATTTACATTTTGACATTTAATATGAAATTAAAAGTACAATAACACATATTCTTAATTTTTAAGTTATTTTTCAAAATATTCAATCACAAGTAACATTTCCAACTCAATTTAAATTTTTAAAAAAATCATATTTTGGATTCCTCTAAATACAAGCCATGGTCCATGGTCCATGAATATATTCATTAAGACTGCAGCCAGCAGTGTGTAAATTTATCAATAACTTGCAAGTAACAGAACTGAAAGACTGTTCCAATTTAAAGTCTACTGACAACTCTCTGAAGCTAAAACCTTTCAGTCTATCAAGCATGGATTTATTCATGATTTTTGACCTTAAAAGATTTAGGGGGAAAGTGCTGAAAAATTGAAAGTTCTAATCACTGGATAAAAACTATTCCTAGAACATGAAATATTATTTCAAAATCCATAACTAGCACTAAGATAGTGTAAAACAACAAAGGAAGTCAAAATTTGCTGCCCTCTGACTTCTCCCTTAAATAGAGACATGAACTTTTATCTGGCTGAAGCCTGATACTATCTAAAGATACATTTGTGTGTCCCCATTAAAAGTAAGATTAAGGAGACAATAAATATTGGGCAAGCCTATTTAATGCACAGAAGTATATCTAACCACTGACAGCATTTGAAAAAGATTCAGGATCATCTCCTTTGGGGATAAATTTACATCCCCAGAAAAAGTACAAGAAGAAAATGTCTCTATGAGAAGAACCAAATGACATCATGGTACTCTACATTCTGCATTTAAAAAGAAGTCTCAGAATTCTTTTCCAGATTTACACATTGCCAAGTCCTCTGTCTTCAACGTGTTATGCATTATATTGGGATTAATATTTTAGAGTATTTTCTTCTGCTGTGTAGTGTGTGTCACCTTCATAGCAGCAAAGAGAATGATGAAGGGCAGATTCAAATTGTGTAACTAAGGATTAAATAAAAGGCTTTGACGTTTGCAAAAATTTTACCAAGATAGAACAAAGACATCAAGGAAAGTCCTAACGGGGAAAATACAGACCCAGATGAGTTAGTCTGGAAGTTTAAGGTAAGAAAACTGGGTAAAAATATGAAAATTTTCCTTTACTTTTGGGGAAGGGGAGGAAGATATGGTCATGCACACCGCACAGGGATGGAGTTGCTTCAATATGCCCCCCATGGTCACAAGCAGGATCATTTTGAATGATCAGTGCAAGTTACAGATAACTGCATGGATGGGCCAGAGACAGCATCTTGCACATCAACAGGGATGGTAAAGAGAGTTTTAGCTTTTAAAATAGGGCTAAGCTATCTCCATGTCAGCTTTGTCTCCTAATAGCACACCTATGTATAAAAATCAAAAGGGAGTTTAATACAATTTTAACAAAACTAGTTTTTCTTACTGAAGTCCTCATATCTCGGAGGGTAAATTTGCAGGGCATTGCTGCCCCTCAGACATTACCAGGGCAGATGACTGGCATCGTACAGGAGGTCAGAGAGGAAGGTGTGTTAGAAGGTTGGGGCTATTGGAAAAAGCCTTTCCTAGGAGGTGAGAAGGTCTCCCAAGAAGGGTCTGTTTTCTACAAATGGGGATCAAAAATAATAGCAGTGATGATAACCTGGAGTAGCACTCTTGAAGAACACTCCAGATACTCTTCTGACAGCTTCAGAGGTGTTAGGTAGGGAGCTTAGAGGAGTCATTTGGAGAGTTAAGAAGGGGAATAAAGTACAGAAGGACTCAAATGCCATAATAACTAGTTTAGACACTCTAGTCTCTTGCTCTCCAGAGTGTGATCTATGGACCAGCAGCATCAACATCATCTGGGAACTTATAGAAAAGCAGACTCTCAGGGACCCCCAGACCTCTTGAATCAGATTCTGCATTTTGACAAGGTCCCCATAGGAATCTTGAACACAATGATGTTGGAGAAGCACTGCTCCAGTATTTAGTTGAATCACTTTGTACTAAAGTTGAAGGTGAGCTCACGAGTCTCCATTTTCAAAAAATATCCCAGGTGAGACAAATAAGAGGATGGTAAATACCAAGCAGTGGTTAGAAACATTAATCTCATGGATATAATTAGAATGTATGTAAGGAACATGCAGCTATCATTCAAAAGACAGTAACAATAATGTAGACACGATTATATCTATGAGATGGGGTCAGACAAACTAACCTTAATCAACCTCTTTGATTCCCAGCTTGACACACAGGATGATAGGATGAATTAAGTATCAAAAATCTCTCCTTGTACTTAGGAAATTAACTCCAAAGGTAATATTTCCATTCCTTCTTCCTCCATGCCTGGACTGCAGGAGGTACATTCCCCAGTGGGGTCACTCAGCTACTTGTAACTAGAGTATTGCTCATGTAAAGTACATGAAATATTGTCAGGAGTGCAGTAAGTATTCCATAAATGTGGCTACTATTGTTGTTATGATAAGAGTAAGCAATACTAATGACTTGGCTGTGTCTCCGCACCTACCCAATCTGCTCCATCTTGGTTGGGTTTTCTCACTCACTGAGACTTTTAAAAACCTGGATAAGTGGTCAGGTGCAATGGCTCATGCCTGTAATCCTAGCACTCTGGGAGGCCGAAGTGGAAGGATCATTTGAGCTCAGGATTTCGAGATCAGCCTGAACAAAAGTGAGACCCTGTCTTTACTGAAAACAGAAAAAAAATTAGCCGGCCAGCTCGCACCATGTGGAGTCCCAGCTATGCAGGAGGCTGAGGCAGGAGAATCGCTTGAACCTAGGAGTTTGAGTTGCTGTGAGCTAGGCTGTGCCATAACACTCTAGCCTGGGCAACAGAGGGAGACTCTGTCTCAGAAAAAAAAACCTAACACCTCAGAATCCAGTCTTCTCTACCTTCCTAACTCAAGAAAACTGAAGCCAGGGAAAAGAGCCGATGAGACCTAATGCATTTTCAAAAGACAGTTTGATTTGGAATAGTCATCTTACTTTACAAAATCAGAAAGTATAAACATAGACATCCTCTTGTTCAATGACATGGTCATCCTCAAACACAAGCTCTAACTTTCAATTTTTCTTTTTTTCTTTTTGTCTGTGTGTATAGATGATGACAATGATGATAATAATGACTAATGCTGCTGAAAATATTCTACCTTGCCAAATTACTTTGTGGTACCTTAAAAACCATAAGCTCTACAGTCTCATCATAGACTAATGCAATGCTTTGTACAGACCCAGGAAGGAGACCAGCCTCTATCATCCATCAGTGTCCTTCCTAATGCAGTCTAGGTTCCCTGTAGAAGTCCCTCATCTGCACGCCAGTCACGCTTCCTTCTCACTCCTCTGCTGTGAAAGCATTGTCTTTAGTAAATTTCCCTCCGCCCTGTTTTTCTGATATAAATATTTATACGAGTAATGCAGCCATGCCGCAGTTCATCAGTAGTAATTCTCCTTATATTTAATGACAGAGAAATGTGTAACATTAGTGAGTTAATGTTGTCTCTCTCACTAATGCTGATTTGTTTCTTTGATCAGCTTGTGAGCTTGCTGCTCATATCATCCCAACTCTGCTACCAGAGTAAATACTTGGAGGGCATGAAGTTTCAAAGAATATCCAGCTATCTAGGATCTTTCAAGTGGTGTCCCAACAAGTGATTTGGAGAGAAAAATTGTTCAATGTTTTCTCAACTGTACATCAAAATAAGTTATTGATGAATTAACAATTTTAATTTTAAAAAATAAAGTGTTTAAAAGAAAACAGAGTGCTAATATTGCCCTGACTTAAGAACTTTTTAAAGCTTGATACCAAAGTCAGAAACCTTTAAAAGAATGATTGATATATTTAACTGTTTAAAAATATTAAAGTTGTAAAATGCAAAAAAGTCATGCATTACTAGTAATATTAAAAGACAAATATCTTGGGTAATAAACAAGAAACATAACATTATATATGAAAAAAAGCTGCTTAAGTAAATAAGAAAAAATAAGAAACATTTGAAATAAATTTTTAAAAATTATAATGGCAAAGGTATAGAAAGGATATTTTAAAAAATATAATCAACCAATATGCATATGAAAAGTATTCAACCTCATTTGTGTCAAACAAATACAAATCAAAGCCATGCTATAACACTATATTTTTCACCTATTAATACTTCTTATACTTCTAGTGATAGTACATATTGATTCACATTTTCTAGACAACAATTTGCCACATTAAAGAAAACTTTAAAAATGTGTATATGCTTCATCAGCAAAGCCACTTATAGAAATATATCTTAATTAGATGTAAAGTTGTTTATAAAAGCAACCAACAACAGTGCACATACGTATAATAGAATACTTTGTGGTCATGAAAATTTATGATCTACATCTATTAATTATTAACTTAAAGGTTGTTTATGATATATTGCTATAGTAGAACAAAACAGGTTAATGCATGGTATTTTTTCTTATCATTTATTTTGTGTAAAATGAAAATGATGATATGTTTGCATAGGATATCAAAGTATTCAACATTACTATCTGGGTGGTATTTGATAGGTTATTAATTAAAATTTTTCCCATCACAGAATTATCTATAATATCTATGTATTAGCTATTATAATACATGATGATTAAAGTTAAAAATAAATCAATATTTACAATTTGGAGCAGAGGAGTGAGAGTGAGAGCCAACATGCTAAATATTCAGAAGGAGTTCCTTCTTGTAGCAAAAAGTTAAGTAGAGAGTACTCTTTCCTTCAGAAAAACTAGTTACAGAGGGAAGAAAGAGAGGCTGTAGTGCTACTGCCTCCTGTATTATGAGTCAGAGATCATTGCTTGGTACACTTTCTCAACTGTTTGGGAAAATATAAACAGTTAAACATGGATTCAATCCATCCATCCACAACTTGGACTTCTACCAAGTGAGAGTTTCCTAATGGTTTATTTAGCTACCATAAGTAACATGTGTCAATATACTATTTATGCAAGATTTCAAAGGACCATATTAGCTCCATTTCCTTTGTTATGTTACAAGAACTTTATTTTAAAAATTAATAAATAAAAATTGTATATATTTATGGTATATAACCTGTTGTTTTAATATTTGCATACATTGTGGAAGAGATAAATCAAGCTAATTAATGCATTACCTCACATACTTATTTGTGTGTGTGTGTATGTGTGGTTAGAACACTTAAAATCTACTTTACTATCCTGGAAATTTTCAAGTATACAATACATTGCTATCACAATGATGTACAGTAGCTCTCTTGAACTTATTTCTCCCTGTCTAACTGAAATTGCATATCCTTTGACCAACATCTCCCCAGTCCCCCTAACCCCAGACTCTGGTAACCACCATTCTATCCTCTGCTTCGATGAGCTGAAGTTTTTAAGGTTCCACATAAAATTAAGATCATGTGGTATTTATCTCTCTGTGCCTGGCTTATTTTATTAACCTCAGTGTCCATTGATGGATGAATGGATAAAGAAGACCACACACACAGACTGACAAATGAGAATGCTATTTGGCCTTTAAAAAACGAAGGTAATTTTGTCATTTGCGACAACACAGATGAGCATGGAGTATGTTGTGTTAAGTGAAATAATCTAGAAGAGCCTTTGAGTGAGCCTTACACCTGTGATTTTTCTGTCCAGCCTCTTCAGAATACCTATCCTAACAATGTCTATTTTCCTTGAGGGCTGCAAAAATATGACAGTATCACTAGAAGGCATGCTACAAACCAAAATAAAATCACAAAATTAAAATTTTAAGTTAGGAAAGAAAAATCTTCATCATCTTAAACCACAAAGGTCAAAATGTGCAGATATAATGGAGACCATGGCTACTTGCTTCAAGGAAGAATGGCGTTCATTCATATCATCACAGTATCATGTGAATTAAACTAACAGACTGTGGGCCATAAACCTGGTGAACAGGTGTAAATGTTCAGGAAATTCTTAGCAGGATTTACTGACCTTGAGAGATCCAGGCAGATTTTATAGAGGCAGGTTGAAGAGATAGGTTTCCAAATGGTCAATACCCTACTCTTAAACTAAAATCCTCTTTGAATAAATTGGTGGTTATCTTGGTGCCCAAAAGGCTCCAAATTATTTTGGATTTTCATTGTAATGTTTGAAGTGTCAGGATTGCTTTCCCTTTAGATTCCATCCCACAGACCTGTAAACTTGTAAGGACCCTGGAACCTTGTGTCTGCAGTTTAGAGAAGCGACCAGCAGATGGCAACATTGGCTTATTGGGTAATGAATGTGACAGGTACCTGTCTCTAAGCACAGACTCTTCCTAAGATGTCTAGTTTAATTCTTTCAAAATATAAAAACTATTTATGAAGACTCCAGTGCTTAGTGGAAAGGATGGACCTCTAATAATATACGTATATAAGTACTATAGAAAAGTTATAATAAGTGAGGTTCTAGTTTCAAATACAAATTAAAGTACAAATATCTATAGGTAGTTTGAGAGTCTCATCATTAGCTATTTTTACTGTCGGTTAATTTTTTTGGTAAACTCTATAATCTGAGTTTATATTCTTCTACATACTCATAGATGGCCTTAGTTGCCTTTCTTACAGTCCTGAATATTCTAGTTATTGTGAGATTTAATCATTGTTCTATGACTCCCCACAACCAAGTAAACAATGTCCTTAATTATTTCTAAGTGAGGGTGCTGACTGCAGTGCTCAAACATTCTGAGCCTGGCATCAAAAACCCATGGATTTCAATTGTTCACCATTTACTTGAGCCTTTTATTTAATCTTGTTAAACCTATGTGTCTTCATCTGTAACAGTGCTAATGCACCTGCCTCATAGGATTAAATGAGAAAATACGAGTTTAAAATGCTAAGCTTGAGTCACTGTACCTGGCACATAGTAAGCCCCCATTAATGCTCTTAATGCTCATGACTTATAACTGAGTTCTTGATCAGGCACTTTTTCTTCTGTTCAAATGGTCAGATAAAAAAATGGGAGTAACTAACTGACCATAGCTTCCTATCCTAATCACAAAGGATGCAGGACAAGGTTGCCTCATTAGTAAGGAGCAATGAATTTCCCCTTTTACAACTGATTTCAATCTTCTCTCCTAACTGTCCTCTCAGTCTGCACTCTTTGCAATTGCAGCTCTTATCAATGTTGTATTCCATTGACCTGATTTACCAGTCCCATGGCTTTTCCTGCAGCTGTCTGGCAGCTTAGTATTTTTCTCCCTTCCATATCTACTACTTCAAGGAAATCGCTTACTTAGCAGAGTCACTTCTTTTAGTTATCTTTCCAAAATATTCCAAACATAACCAAGACATACTGGAATGACCACAAATGATCATTTTACTTTCTCAAAATCCTCTCCAACTCTATTCCATTTCATTTGTCTCTTTCCTTAGTTTACTCTCCTGCCATAATTGGCCAGGTCTGTCAGCCAGTTGAAGCAAACATCATGCCATTAACTTACTGACCACAGAACCTTCTGCATGCAAGACCTAGGTTGAGCACTCCCTCCCCTCCTCTCTCTTCTCCCCGTCCTTCTCTCTGCCCCTCCCTTTATCTATCTAACAGTCACAGCTTAAAGGAAACCTAGTTATAATTTCACTTCAAAATTCACACAACAAAGACACCTGCATTTTATTCTCATTATTGATGTGCTTTTCTGTCTCATAAGCCAAAAATATTGCAGACGGAACTAGAAATAGTAACCCTTTTTATAGAGCTGCATCACAGCAACTTGGTTGTGGGAGCTGGATTGCCTCTATATGTTTATAACAAGAGAGATGGAATTAACAGAATCTAGTTTCTATTAAGATTGACCCCACCTATGCTGAGTCTTCTTAATATTTGTATGTCTTTTAATAATAGAATCTTAACCAGCTCTGTCGTGCTCTGCTAGAAACGATTCTACCAGAAACCACACTCCCTCCCAAATAAATAAATAAAAGGCAGGGATTTATTCCTTCCCCCGACTGTGGTCTTCTCGTCACTGGATATTCTACATGAACCTATTCTGGTACTCTCCTTCCATCCAAGATGCTGAACATACAAACACCAGTGGCCAAACGATAGATGACAATAGAACTCTAACCCACAACCTCTATAGTAATCAGCCAGCCTAGCAAGCCAAACCATCATTTCTGCAGAAACTGGCACAGAGAGTCAGGACTTGACCTGTCAGTGATTGTCAGCTTCTCTATTTTTTGTCCCAGCTTCTGTTTCCAACTCAGATCTAGTCACAGAAAGCCAAATATTAATATGTTCCCCCAGTGCAATCACATAAGATGGCCCACCTCTGGTTAGCGTACCTTCAACTTCCCCATGCCAGTAATGTCCAATCAGAGAACACCTGGAGGTATTCATTTATTTATTTAATTAAGCTTTCTCATTTCTCCTGCCTGTCTTTGAGTCTCTGACCCAAGCAAGTGATGGTAGCTGATTCCTTTGCTATAGCAAGCTGAGTAAATACCTCCATTTATTCTCATTTGAGTAATCTATGTTATTTCCACAATATTCCTAGAGGTTCCACTGAAATATGGTCTGCATTGCCCATTGCTGCTGTCCCTAGGTTTCAAGCAGGTGCAGTACCCATGGATATCCCTTGTGCCTTGCTGCTGTGGTTTCTTGAGTCCATGCAGATGTCATAAGTCAGCATGAGGTCCGAACTCTGCTCTCTTTTCACTGAGTTCCTCAGCTATTTATTCTGTTGGGGACCCAAATTTTGTTATTAGTCCCCATTTGTTTGACATTCTCAGCAGGCCATTCCTATTCATCCATTTTTTGCTTTCTTTTGTGCTTCTCTTTGTGTTGACCCATCTAAAAGTGTTGTTTATTATAAAAAGGAGAATCCCAGGGTAGAAAACAGGCATAAATCCTATAAGCAAGTTGTTTCAGCTGGCCTCACAGATTGGTGAGTTTTCGATTCTAACCAGATCGGCTTCCATTTGTACAAACTTTTCTGCAGGTCACCAGTAAAACTGGATAAGGTCTTGCTTCTATTCCATTTTTTTTTTTTGTCCTGAGATCTTGGCTTTGATCCAGAGAGAATGTTCTCTCTGCTTTTCTGCCTGCCAAGGGGTGTATATTGTCAAGTCTGCATTTATAGGCAGCTGACTTGTTGGGGATCAGAGACATGAAGTACACAAGCATCACTTTTGACCTTTTTTTTCCAGGTCTTATGGGGTCATCAAGTCTAAGTCTCCTCCAAGAAAACTTCTTTTATGTACTTTCATTGCAATCCTAATTCTTGAGCATCTCTCTCTAAATGGCATAAGTTCAGCAAAGAAAATTTGAGACTTCAAAGTCCACTTTGACTTGAATAAAATTATTCATTTGAGACATGCCTCAGGAAAAAAGGGAATAAGATTTCTCAGGCTCAATGAGCAGCATTTTTTTTCTGTTGGTATGCAGAGGAATCCAAATAAAATTCTGATTAAAAAATTGCTTCACTAAAAGATTCTTTGGTCAAGACTAATGAGCAATTTGATAAACTTAAGCAACAATAAGCAAGACCCATTTCCCTAGTACATCCTTCCCTTCCTTGTCCTTGAGTTGCCTCACTACATCCAGGTTTCTCTCTTCCCCCTTCAATATTTTCTCCTTCTACTCCTTGGTCATCTCCTCCCTCTTCTTTTCCTTGCATAGGCCCCCTACCATTCCCCAATGCTTTTTCTAAAACCCTAAAATGCCAGTTGGCTCTAAAGATTTATCCTTCCTAGACCCAGGTATGCAGGCAATTCTAGAATTTAAACCTCATATCTCAGCTGAGTTAAAAGCTATAAGTAAGGATTTTCCTAAAGCCACACAAGACAAGCAGGTACTTATAAAAGAATTTAGAATTATTCTGAGTGCATACAACCCACAGACACTTGACCTACATCAACTTAAACACATGTTGGTTGGAACCACAGATACTAATTCCTAAATGTCAAAAGCTGATTGGACTGACCCAAAAAAAGATCTGCAGGATCCCTCTCTCCACAATAAATCTGACTGTCACAAAAGGACCAAAAAGTAAGGCAGTATCCCATTCTTGAAATATTTTCAATAAAAAATTGATTTGGGGTTATAATTCAATCATACAAAGAAAATGTGAAATTATAGACTATTTTCAGGATAGACTAGAAAATATAATCATCCCTCAGTATACATAGAGCAGGACAATCCCTACTTTCTCTACCCTCCCCATCCCTCTGTGTATACCCCTGCCAAAGCTACATATACAAAAAGTCCTTCCTTCTTATACAGGTCTTGCATCCCAAAACTATTGTATTTTTTAAATGAATTTGATTGAAAACCATCCCCTTATAAGTGAACCTATGAAGTTCAAACCTGTGTTGTTCAAGGGTCAACTGTACCTTTCAGCAACACTTAAAGAGTTAAAGCTGCTGATATAACATCAACCCTTCCATCCAATTTTGTCAACAGAGTTACATCTGAAATTGGAGACTCAATTTAGAAACAGAAATGAGAATGGAAAATAGCCCCTTTACCTGAATTTCAGCATCCTACAGAACATTTTGAAAGGGCTTTATAACAAAAACAAGACAAGATCCAAAATAAACTTACAGTCCTGCAGATCAAACAGCTAGATAGCTCACTTTATAATTGATCACCTACTGACAAGAACAATTGTAAATATTAAAAACAGAAAAAACACTGGAATAAAGGTAGCCCCATCAAACAAAAAGAAAACACCAAGTCAAAGAAAAATCCCTCAATTTAGATAGGTGAAGGTGCTCTGAGGAAGGAAAAAGCACCCAGGTACTCTGCCTTACCCATAAGAGATAATTCACTCAAGATGAATTAACTGTAATATAGATAGTCAACCTCCTAGCAGGTACAAGAGCTACTCTCTTTTCATTAAACCCTTCCACCTCTGCTCAGTCCCCTCCTTAAAGATACCATATAGGTGGTAGGTATTTCAAGTAAGGCAGAGATTATTCCTATCTCTCAGTTTTTAACTGTAACCCTTGAGCCCTCAAGTGAAAAACATCCCTTCCCTTTTTGTGATACACTCCTGCAAATTTAATAGGAAGAGACTTACTTTGCAGATGAAATTGTAATATGAAATGCAAACCAGAGGGACTATTTCTGGAGGTTCCAGAGGACTTCTCTATTCATAATCAAGTTGTGTATGTTCTGATATATCCTTGCTTCCTCCATTACATCTGATGCAAACCCCAGATAAAGCTCTTGACACATGGATTAGTTTCCAGTTGGTAATGTAACAAATTACCCCAAACAGTAGCTTAAAGCAACACACATTTATTATTTTATAGTTCTGGAGGTCATAAGTGCAAAATGGGTCTTACTGGGCTAAAATCAAGGTGTCATCAGAGCTCTATTCCTTCTAGACGCTCAAAGAAAGAATAAAGAGCATCCATTGCCTTAGTATTTTATAGCTTTTAAAGGCCACCTAAATTCCTTGATTCCTGGCCTCTTCGTCCACCTTAAAATTGGACAGTGGGGCATTTTGCAATCTAACTCTGACTTTCTTCTACTCATAAAGACACCTGTGAGTACACTGCACCCACCTGGATAATCTCAAGGTCAGCAAATTGGTAACCTTAATTCCACCTACAAACTTGATTCCCCCCTTGCCATGTAGATATCACAGTGATAGTTTCTGGAGAGTAGGATGGGGACATCTTTGGAGGACTATTATTCTGCTTATCACAACATTGTACCTGACATTCCATGGGCTAAAATTTCCACTGACATAGGAAAAATAATTAGAGGAGAATCTATTAAAGTTCAGATCGATCCTACTGAACAGTTATCCAAACTTTCCCAACATCTCTTGAAGCCAGAAGCAAGGGAAGTACTCAAACCTGTAAATGAAAGCCTTGTATCCAAAAGCCTGCTCATATCCTGCACTAGTCTTTGTAACACTCCCATCCCATCCTGCCAGTACAAAAACAAAACAAGTGAGGCTATTGATTTGTTCAAGACCTCAGGGCCATCAACAAAATTATTATCCTTCATTTTCCTGTAGTACCTAATCCAAATACCATCCTCTCATCAATTCCAAATGAAGTCACTTGCTGCACTGTAGTGAATCTCTGCTCTGCCTTTTCCAGTGTACCTCTCGACCAGTGAAGTCAGCACCTTTATACTCTCACCCGGGGAGGACAGCAATATACCTGAACAGTCATGGCTTACAGGTTCACTAAAGCTCCTTCTATTTTTCCCAGATTCTCAAATAAAACTTAAAAGATATAAATTTCCCTTCTGATTCAGTTTTTATACAGTATATAGATGATCAGCTATTTTGTTCAGAGAACAATGGAAGCTGTAAAAAAAGATCCTATTCACTTGCTCTTGGCTTTATCAGAAGACATAATGTTTCAAAAATAACTTACAACTTTAGAAAAACAGAGTCCATTATTTAGGATATGACCTATCTATAGAGGGGAAAACATGCTCTCCTGATAAAGACTATCTAAACTTATTCTAGTCCTCTAATGAAATTGCTATTTAGAGGAGTTCCAGGTTTAATTAATATCGAAGATAATGAGTGACAAATTTTTCTAGGATTGCAACATTTCTTTATGAATTGACTAAGGCTTCAGTAAGACATACTCTTCTCCAAGAGGACTAACAAGAACAGGCCTTCTGTAATCTGAAGAAGGCTCTTTAAAAGGCTCCCTTCCTAGGCATCCATAACTATAAAATGTCCTTTATTCTATTCATGCATAAGTGATCTGGACAGGTTGAGATTTAAACTCGACCTCATGAGAAACATCAAAAAACCATTGCTTACTAACCTCACCCTTGACCTGGTTGCAAAGGTTTATCCTCCTTATCTCAGGGCACTAACTACTGCTGCAAAACTTGTCAATTGCTTCTGCTAAATTAGTTCTTGCTCCCCACTGACCTCATGGTTCCTCTACTACTGATTAAGGGCAAAAAACACTTTTAACCAGTCAATTAACTTCTTATGAGACTCTGTTACTCTCTCCTCACATTACTGTTCACCAATATAATACCCTAAATCCTGCCACTCTCCAGCTCCTATTAGAAGAAGGAAAACTTTACAATTATCTTATCTAAATTAAGGAACTTTTTGTACCTCACTCAGATTTATTAGAGACTCTATTGAAAACCCTGACCTAATATTATTTGTTGATAGATCATATCTCAAAACAGGAACTAGAGATTATCAAGCAATATATGTTATCACCAATTTAAGCTCTACTTTAGAAAACAGCCCTCCATATCCACAGGTTCCTCATCCACAGATTCAACCAATTGTGTATTGAAAATATTTGGAAAAAATAACAACAACAACAAAAAATACAAATTGAAAAACAATACAGCATAACAACTATTTACATAGCATTTACATTGTATTATTAGGTATTATAAGTAATCTAGGGACTATTTAAAGTACAGTCATGTATCCATAATGTGGATATGCTCTAGAAATACATCGTTAGGCGATTTTGTCATTGTGCAATCATAATAGAGTATATTTACACAAACCTACATGGTATAGCCTACTATATACCTAGGCTATATGGTATAGCCTACTGCTCCCAGGCTACAAACCTGTACAGCAAGTTATTGTACTGAATACTGTAGGCAATTGTAACATAATAGTAAGTATCTAAACACGTAAAAACATATCTTAAACATAAAAAGGTACAATAAGAGTACAGTATTATAATTTTATGGTACTGCCATTGTATATGAGGTCTGTCATTGACTGAAATATTGTTATGTAGTGTGTGACTGCATCAGGAGGGAGGATATACATAGGTTATATGAAAATATGACACTATTTTGTATAAGGGACTTGAGCATCCTCAGATATTGGTATATGTGGGGGATCCTGGAACCAAACCCCTTTAGATACCAAGGGAGTACTGCATATTTCCCTAACTGAGATAATATCAGCTTAGGTGACAGAATTTATTATGCTTACTAGAGCTTATCATCTAGCCAAGACCAGAGAGTAAACAGATACATAGAGCAGGTATACTTTTACAGTAGGACATGATTTTGGAATGCTTTGCAACCAACGAGGTTTCTCATCTTTGCTGGAACTTCCATAAAAAAATGGATAACTTAAGAAACTTTTAGATGCTTCCTAGAGGGATGGCTATTATAAAAGTTAAAGTCAACGCAAAAACTGATAATATGAAAGCTAAAGGAAATTCTATAGCAGAACATTCTGCCAAATGAGTAGGCTTCACCAAGATTATGATCCTAATGACATCCTCAAAGGATAAATCCCTTGAGGGATCCAGAGAAGCCATTATTAAATATCAATATTAAATCCCTGAAAACAGCTGGGTGTGGTGGCTCATGCCTGTAATCCCAGCACTTTAGGAGGCCAAGGCAGGAAGGATCTCTTGTGGCCAAGAGTTTGAGACTTGCATGAACAACATTGCAAGACACTACCTCTACAAAATTTTAAAAAAAAAAAATTTATCAGGTATGGTGTCATGCACCTATATTCCCAGCAACTTGGAAGGCTAAGCCAGGAAGATCACTTGGGCCCAGGAATTCAAGGTTACAGTGAGCTGTGATGGTGCCACCGTACTCCAGCATGGGAGAAAGAGCAAGACCCTATCTTTAAAACAAAGCAAAACAAAACAAAACAAAAAAAAATTAAAAATAAATAAATAAATAATAAAAATCCTTGGAAAGAAAGAATGGAAAGACTCCTGATTGCACATATCACTCAGATAATCCCTGGCACTCCCAATAAGGAAGCTTGGAAACACAGAATAATTTAAAATGGATATCGGCAAAATTTCTCTATGAAACTATTCATCGTGGTTCAAATTGGCTACAATCTTAAATCAACATCAGTGGGAAAGACTTATAAACTACTGAGGTCATATTTAGGTCATGTGTCACTGGTCAACAATAAAATCCTGGAAAAACTATAAAGGTGGATTGTGGCCAGGAAATTCAAGGACCCTTAAATACCTTCAGATGGGGTATATCCATCTTCCATTCTCCATGAAATTTAACTATATTTTAGATAATGTATGTCCATTTTCAGGTTGGGTTGAAATATTTCCTTGCTGAAAAGCTAAAGCAATCACAGTCACTAAAAAGCTACTTGATCATTTGTTTCTAATTTTGGGCATACCAACTTTTATAACAAGTGACCAAGCTGCATGCTTTATGGCAGCCATTATAAAAGAAATCTGTAAGGCATTAACCCTTACTCAAAAACTACACTGCCCTTACCACACACAATCTTCTAGAAAAGTTGGAAGAACCAATAGCATCCTAAAAATAAGGAAAATTTTCAGAAGCCCATAATCTCCATTGGGAAGCCAAAATTATTTCCACTAGCCCTTATGGTCACATGGTCCATCCCCTCAGGGACATATTGGTCATCCACCTATAAACTGATAACTGGAACACACATTCATTTAGGGACAGACACTCTACCTCCAGTATTAGACTCTGCCCTGCTGCACAAAGATATGACAAAATATCACACAGGACTTCAGTCTTATCACCACAAGACTGATTTCTTAACTTGTTCACAACATCTTCCAAACAGCCTCTTTATAATTTTTACCCAGGAGACTCTAATTATTGGAACAAACATCAGAAAAAAACATTCTTGAACTTCCTTGGAAGGTACCTTATCAGATTCTTTTAACAAATACAGCATTGAAATTCCAGGGGGTCAATCCTTGGGTTCATGTTTGACAACTAAAGAAACAATTGAGTATTCCACACAACTGGAAGGCTACTCCAGTAGAGGAATTTAAAGTGAGTATTCTCAGAGATACTATAGAAGCAGTCTATTTTCAGAAGCAGATAAATGACCCAAAATCTTCAGAAAAAGATGACCTTAGACAGTAGACAGCTTCCACCTAATACATCAGACCAAAACCCCTGTTTGTTTATTTTTTTTAAAAAATCTTCTTGCCTATAACCACTCTTCTCATTTTCTATAGACCTCTATACAAATGATTACCATCCATTTAATGGCTCTTTTTCTCTCTCTCTTTTTTCCCTCTCTTTATTATAATGAAGTCAGAACATATTCATTTTAATGACATGCTTAGATTTTTCCAAAAAGTAGCCACTTCCCTCAATCTTAGAGATTGCTTTATGGGTCATCAATAACCAGACCCTCTGATTAAAACAAAAAAGCCAACAAATAATAATAAAAAAATACCCTCAGAACAATCCTGGTTCCATCAAATGACACCATAGAGAATTATAATCAATGACATTTCCACTTGCACCTACATGGACAAATGACCTTAAACAAATCAACCTGTGGCTTTGCTATTGTCCCTCTATCCCAGAAAAAGAACCAATTATTACCATCTATTGATCAGACCCTAGATACTTCTAAATTTGAATTTCATAATCCTCACTGGACAATGGGCCAATTACTTGTCTACCTGGAAGAGAGTAATGGAGATTCAAATATGTAACCCAGCTCACATAAGGCTTTGTTTCAACATCATGTCATGAATGATTCCTTTTGTTCATGGCTTTCCATGTACCCCTGTTGATTACTACTTCCTTTGTGACCAGAATACCTGGTCCTGTTTGCTCAGACTAATGCCTCATGCACTTTAGGAATAGTATTTCAAGTCTTCTCTGTCCACAGAGACCCCAATTCTATAAGTCAACAAGGCTGGAAATCTGATTCAAACACAAGTTCCAAAATGAGGCCATCCTTAATTATTCACGCATTCTATCTGGGAGAATAACTGGCTCATTGTTTATGTGAATAATCAGAGTAGCATTCCAAGCAGTAGGAACCATATGTGTAGAAAAGACTACCGGAAATATAATGTTAACTCTAACAGAAGTTATTAACAACATCACCTCTGCCCTAGATATAATACACATCAGCCTCAACTCACTGGCAGTAGTAATGAGCAATCTTACTGCTCTAGATTTCTTATTGTCTAGCCATCATGGCATCTGTGCTGCTGCTAATACTTCTTACTGTACATGAATTAATGAAGCAGGCAAGGCAGAATGGGCTATACGTTACCTTAAGAAAAACCAGTCTGAACCCTATCAAAAAGTGGGCAAAGGACATGAACAGAAATTTTTCAAAAGAAG
>VBSM01003176.1:17595394-17610197 GCA_008086735.1 Cheirogaleus medius | reverse complement strand
TATCCATTCCTGGATTGACGGGCACTTGGGTTGTTTCCAAGACCTTGCAATAGTCTTTATAATAGGAAGTTTTATGCTCTTTTGGGTAGATGCCCAACAATGCTATTGCTGGGTCGAATGGTATTTCTATTTCTATCTGTTTGAGGTATCTCCAAATTCTTTTCCACAAAGGTTGCACTAATTTGCAGTCCCACCAGCAGTGTAAGAGTGTTCCTATCTCTCCACATCCTTGCCAGTATTTGTTGTTTGGGGATTTCCTAATACAGGCCATTATCGCAGGGGTTAGGTGGTATCTCATTGTGGTTTTGATTTGCATTTCTCTGATGATTAGAGATGTTGAGCATTTTTTTTATATGTCTGCAGGCCATTATCTGTCTTCTTTGGAGAATTTTCTGTTCATTTCCATTGCCCATTTTTTAATGGGGTTGTTTGATTTTTTCTTGTTAATTCTTTTAAGTTCTAGATATATTCTTGTTATTAGGCCTTTATCAGAAGTGTAGAGGGCAAATATTTTCTCCTGCTCTGTGGGTTGTCTATTTGCTCTAATGATAGTTTCCTTAGCTGTGCAGAAACTTTTTAATTTGATCAGAACCTATTTGTTTATATCTGATGCGGCAGTGATTGCCTTGGGGGTCTTCCTCAGATATTCTTTGTCTAGACCAATATCTGATAGAGTTTTCCCCACATCTTCTAGGATTCTTAAAGTTTCATGCCTTAGGTTTAAGTCTGTTATCCATCTTGAGTGAATTTTTGTAAGAGGTGAGAAGTGGGGATCCTGATTCGCTCTTCTGCATGTAGCTAACCAGTTTTACCAGCACCATTTATTGAAGAGAGAATCTTTTCCCCATTGTATATTTTTGTCTGCTTTATCAAAAATTAGGTTGCCATATACTGTTGGTTTCATCTCTGGTATCTCAGATCTAATCCAGATATCGATGCTTCTGTTCTTGTGCCAGTGCCAGGCTGATTTAACTATTATTGCTTTATAGTACAGTTTGAAGTCCAGAAAGTATAACCACAATACTATTACACCCCTTAAAAATCCTTAATATTATCCATTACCAATTTCTTGTTCTATGAATCTAATATGGTAAGAATTTCAACATTGATTCATACACACTTCATTTGTTTTCACACATCTATGGCTCCTTTTTTCATTTTTATTTTTCTTTAATGATGTTCATAAAAATGAATAGTTACTAACTGAATTACTTCTATATTTTTGACAAAAGAGAAAATTTGGAATAAATAAATAAAATAAATTTTGTCTCATTTAACATCTATTTTCACTACCTTTGGTGAGTTTTCCTTACAATTTCTTGCTATTTTAATATCCAAACAATCTGGAGTAGGCTATGGAATATTTACTATTTAGTTTATTTTAGTACAGTAAATAAAATGATACCATGGAAAATATGCATGAGGCTTTACTTAATCAATGTCATAAATATCCTTTTAAATATTTTCAAAATATTCACCAGTTCCCTTAGAAATAATTTACTTGAAGGATGATGAGTTTTTGCTTCCCTGATTCATTTGTAAGGTTCAGTTTATTTACTAAGGATTATCTATGTACAGTTACCAGTAAATTTAGAAAATATCCTGTAGGTTGCATATTTACGAAAAGTCTGTCCCTATCATTTATCATCCTTAAACACATCCTGACCACTTTTTGCCATCATCAGTTTTGAGCAATTGATTTTCAGAAGCAGACATTTGAGGGGAGTGGTTGAAGGGGAGGTCGTTTTAGCGTTCCTATTTTTATAAGTCAATAACTCACCTCAATGAAAATGATTTAATTTCATGGAGGTAAGTAAAGTGTCCTTTTAAAAGGATAAAGAGAAAATAACTTACATTCATTCTATACAGTTATTATTATTGGATGTTCTTTTTCTTTTATTTCCTCTTGACACACTTTATTTTCTCAAACTATGGTAAATACCAGAGCAAATCAAAATTTTTCACAAGCCTAATAGCAAAAAAATCCACTTAGAATCAAAGGTAATTCAACTAGTAAATTATTTCACATGAACTATTGTACAAAAGTCTTAAACTTCATTATGTTTAACTCTTCCTAGGGAAGGATAACAACAATGACATAATACAAAAAAAAATTAAGAGGTTTTTTTCCAACTGGAATAAAAGACCAATGATAAAGGAATAAGAATCTTCTAAGAAAGCTGTGACATTTTTAACTTGTTAATAAAAAATATATTATCTCAATATAATATTAACAGAAATATCTCATTTTCATTTGTCAAATAATAAAATTGGCCTCTAGATGAGATACTTTCCCTTGCAAATCTTGTGAAATATAACTTGAGGTCATTAGTTGAGGCATGTCTTAAAACTAGTTAAATCTAAATTTAATTTTTTGTGGTGTTGGCTTAGGGCTTGATTATCTTCTTTAAGTGAATAAAATCAACTATTCTGTTAAATATTTTCTATGAAGAAAAACCAAAAGACATAATTGCAGGATTCAAAGATAATCTCTTATTGCTTATTATCATTAAACTAAGTTTTAGACCCTTAATGCCACTGAAAAATATCAAATGTCAAATCTTTCAACTATAATAATTCCATTCTTTGTTTAGTCAGTCCAGCTCAGATAAGTTCTATGAAAGGGAAGATGAGCTGACTCATGCTTTTAACATTTAAAAACTTATAACCACATCACTCTTATCAGAATTAATCTTGGCACCATGATGAACCCAGGTAAGTAAATTTCTCTCCAGCATTAAGATCTCTTGTAAGCTAAATAAATTCTAACTATATCCAAACCTAAGGAAATCACATCTAGTTATGCAGAACTCTGACAAGGAAACAATAGTAATAAGGTGAATGGCATATTGCCTGATACTCAGATTTCCCATGTCAGCAACCTGGATCATTCTTGGCAGAACCTGAAGCATTCTTTACTCTAGTCTACCTATATACCTTGGAATATCACTCAATCAGTGATTCCTTGCAAATCCAGTTATTACCAATTCCTGTCACCTCCACCTTCTAGTTTCTCTAATCCACCTAGTTCAGGCACTTTTCAGCTCTCACCTGAAGTGTAACTAGAATAGCCATCAGAGGGATCTCTCTGTTTCTGTTTCTGTGTCTACCCACCCAGTAACTGATCCTTAACTGAACAAACAGGAGATCTGTCCTCCCAGAGGACAACTCTTTGGAAGGCTAACAGGCTAGAGGGTCACACACAAAATATCTCACAATCTAGTTTCACCACACTTTATCACATTCTCTCCCATCACTCCTCCTCCCCTTCTTCACACCCTTCCTTCCTACTCAGACAAACACACATGCACATATACTCCACATTAAACCTAATATCTTCACAACTTCCCAAACACAAAGCCCATTAAAATAACCTTTGAAACCACACTGGATTTTGTCCATATTCCTATAAATACACTAACATCTATTGCCTCCCTACTTAAATATGAACTTCATGAGGGAGATAATTGTGTCTTAATATTCATTGTATTTATCTCTTTGATAAATATTCATCAAAGTGAAATTAATTCTAACAGACAAATCAATGTAATATAATAAATATTCAATGAATAAACTATGAATATTTAAATAGTCATTAAATGTTAAAAATGTCATTTCAACTTCATTTAACTTTATTGGATTTGTGACCAAAAATTGTTTTAAAATATGAATTAGACCTTAGCTCATTCAATACAACAAAATATATTCCAATGCATTAAAAATGGAAATAGCTTTAAAAAACAAGAAATACTAGAAGAAAATAAAACATTTATGTCATTTGGGGGGATAGAAAAGAACTTTCTAAGCATGACTCCAAAGGTAAACGTCAATAAGGAATGCAATGTCAGATTTTCCAAATAAAAAAACCTATAGCAGTGCTATAGCAATAAACTTTCAGCAATGATAGAAAAATTTCATAGCTATAATATAGTAGCTTCTACCAACTCATAACTACTGGACATTTGATATTTAGCTAGCAAGGCTGTGTGACTGAATTTTTAATTTTATTTAATTTTAGTTAATTTAAATACAATTGAAATTACATTTAAATTCCACATCTACTTGTAGTAAATAGCTGATAATTGGAACAGTGTGGGTCTATAGGTTCAAATAAAATCTTCTAGAAAGAAAATAAAAACACAAACCACAAAATTGAGAAGAAAATATGCAAAATACATCTGTTGAATAAATAAATTATATTCTCAACATATTAGCTGTTCTTACAAATTATTTTTAAAAATCCCTTTTGGAGAAAGATAAGAAATAAAAATGGCCAATAAATATATGAAAAGCATTCACTGCTCCCTGATAATCATAGGAATGCAAATTGAAACAATATAGTAACTGTTCTAACTTCTTATCAGCCCTTTCCTGTCTTCACCTCATTCCTATCAGTTAGATATGAGTCTATCTATACTACTACCTCTTTCTTAACAACATCTATCTTTTCCTTGATCAATTAATTTTCTGGCATCCACCCGGAAAAAATTTAAACTTGGATAAATTCAACAGTCCACAGCATGGACTACAGATACCACTGTAGAAAGCCATACCACTGCAGAGACTGTGGAACCATTGATAGGTGTGGTCTTGCCACCTCATTCTCAGCACAGCCTGGCTATCCTCTATGCATTCTGTATCAGCTCTCTCTCTGTTTCTCCATAGTGGCTACTTAAAACCTTTCCACTTGCTCAATTTTCCAACCCTACCATCTTCCCCCTGATTATCAGCTAGAAGCCTCAGCTCCTACTTCACAAAGAAATTAAAGACCATTGAGAAGAACTTTCTCAATCTCCAACCAGTATAACCTACACAGTTACTACCGTTCTACTTATTCCTTAAGCTTCCCTGCCATTACCATGGATGTGGTGACCTTTCTTACTCTCTTGTATTTTTCACTTCTCTCCGTCTAATAGCTCCTATTCTTTAAGCATATAAATATAGCCAATTCTCTCATGTTTTGAAAAGAACATATAATGCAGTGGCTCAGGAAATCAGCTTCAAAATCTCAGTGCTGCCACTTATTGCTGACAGTTTATATTCAGCCTCATTCATATCTCCCTTTCTTTATCTATAAAAGTGGAATAACAAAAACAAAAACAACAATTCATCCATGGTATAGTTATGAATACAAAATAAAAAAAATTCCACACAGCACTTAGCATAATGCCTCACATATGATAATCTCTTAGAAAATAATATTGATCATTTTCACCACTATTGCTAATTTCAAACTCTCCTTTGCCTCATGTTATTTCTTGCCATCCCCCTATCTCTCTCCTTTCCTTCAGATCAAAACATTTTTCTGAACTAATTTTAGACTTACAGAAAAGTTTCAAAATAGTACATAGAGTTCCCATATTCCCCTTATCCAGCTTCTCCTAAAGTTAACACATTGCATAACCATAGTACAGTTATCAAAATCATGAAATTATCATTGGTGTAATACTAGTAAACTAAAGACCTTTTCCAAATTTATCCAGTTTTTCCAGCAATATAATTTTTTGTTCCAGAGTACAATCCAGAATCTCATATTGTAATTACTTGTTATTTCTCCTTAGTCTTCTGTAATCTATAACAGTCTTTTCATCTTTACCAGTCATGATCTTAATATTTTTGAAGAGAACTAATCAGTTATTTTGGAGAATGTCCTTTAGTTTGGACATTATTGACATTTTTTCATAAATTATATTTGGTAAATTCTTGCATTTTAATGATAATAAAACAGAAATGATATTGTGTCCTTTTTAGGTCCTGATATCAAGAGATTCATGATATCAATATGTTAGAGCAAAACTTTTTGTAAGAATTATCTTCTCTCATTGACTCCACTTCATCTTTGCTCCCTTGCTTCTCAATCCAGTGCTCATTGGCTTTAGTCCCCATCAGTCCATTGAAACTGCTCTTGTTAATGACACCAAGAACCTTCTAGTTATTTAGTCAAAAAACTACATCACCCTTTACTCCTGGACTACATGGTAGCATTGACTATGCTGAGTCCTCTCTCCTTTGCACACATACTTAGCTGCCACAACCCCACATTGCCTGACTTAACACTAACTTTTCTGAGTGCTTTTCTTAGTTCCTTTCCTGGGTTCCTTCTCTGATATACTATCTCTAACTATTAGAGTGCTTATTTGTAACTCCACACACTTCCTGGTCAAATGCATCTACATCTCTGGTTTTACTTGCCATCCATGTACAGACAATTCCCACATCAATACCTTCACCACATTTCTCTCTCCTAATCTTTAACCTATATATAAACCTATATTCCAAACATCTCTATGGGATATCCTATAGGAACCACAAATGGAACAGGCCCCCAACCAACATTACCCTAGTCTTAAAGTTTAGCCTGGTAAAATATGGTTTATTTTACACTGCAGGAGGACTCCTGAAACCTAAGGCACTATGAATATAAATCCAACAAAGAAGAGAGGTGGTCAAGAATATCATTTGTTCTTTGAAATAAATTTTTAATTAATGCTGTCTAAGATTGCATTAGATTTTGTGATGGTGACATCATATAATTGACACATAAGCAGACTGCAAAAGAAAAGTTTCTATATTTTTTATAAATATATTACTGTAGTTATTTTCCCAGTACTGTAGTTACATAAATAAAATTTAGAACACACTATGCCACTCTGTTCAATTTGGCCCATCCCTCCAGTCTAATATATTTTGGGATAAAAATGTAATAATTCAATTAGCTGTTAAATCCAGATACACTGAGCAAGTGCCAGGCATGTGACGCTCTAGGAGGCACTGCAGATACAGGGGATGCGGGGGGTACAGATTGTTAGTTGTCCCCCTCAATCCTTTCTTCTCTTCTTCCGTAGTACTGCAGTTTCATCTAGGTTTCTGGACATTAGCTAGACATATTATTGTCATACAGAAATATAATGGGGAAAAAGTACATAATTTTAGATTTTTTAGTAGCCATATTAAATGATGTAAAAAGGGGTGAAATTATCTTTAGTGACATACAGGTTTACCCAATATATCCAAAATATTATCATTTCAAAACATAATCAGTATAAGAATATTAATGAGATATTGAACATTATTTTTTTCATTCTAACTCTTTGACATCGATGTGTTTGTTACACCTAGAGCACACCTGAATCAAGATCAGCCAATATAAAAGAAGGAAAATGGCTGACCAGAGACACCAGCTGCCCAATCATCTCAGAAAGAAGGAAAAGTTTTAGATGAAAAAGAAAAAACAAACAAACAGACAGTCATAGATTGAGTGTAATTCTGAAGAAAAAGTACCAGAACCTACAAGAGATTACATGGGAAGAAGTTGCAGAGAAGAACAAGAATAAGCAAGATATTAACAGAAGAAAACCCCCTAGAGGCTTAGAATCCAGTGAAAAGGATAGGTGGAGCAGTTAGTTTCTCACTCCCTCACATTTCTGGCAGTCAGCATGCTTCCAAGCTGCTAGAGAGCCATTCTACCCTCACGATCCCAAAAGTTGGTGCTGCAAGTGAACTGGGAGCTTCTTGAGGACAAAGCACCAGCCTGCCATACCCTTGGGGCACTTCCCATCACTAGAGACCTGAGCTGAGATGGAAGGCACCATATTGCTACTCCACTGACATTGTGCCTTTCTCCACCCTAGGGCTTCACCCCTCAGTTTTTGTCTTTCTCATTCCCACACAAACATTTTCCAACTCTGGCCCAGACTGCAGGAGCCATAGAAGGCAGGTGAGTCCTGAGGGATCTGCATGGCCCCAGAGCCTGGACATTCCTGGCCAGCCATCTTCAGGAAAGAGGGACAGAGATTACAAGAGTGCTAGCTTTCTTTCCTCTAGAAGCTTGTCCTCCCCTTCCCCTCTACTACCTGTGGCTGCCCAGAGAGACAATGGAGCTGAAGCACACAGGAGCTGCTGCTGCCCCCTGCTTGTGCATACACCACACTGGGGCTTCCACAGAGAGAGGGGCTCAAATTTACACTCTCAAAGACCTACAGCAGACTAAGAGGAGCTCAGACTATGAGCTCCCTGGTCACTGGCCCTTCCCAGAAGTGCTTATCCGGCTGCTCTATCAGAGCTGGGCACACCCTGAAGCAAAAGGACATCAAACTGGCTTAAGTACCCCATCAGCAACTTGGGACCAGCATGCTTCTCCCTGGTCAGGGACTGATTTTTGGGGACCTTGGAATAGGACTGCAGGGCAGATCCCGTACCTCCAGGATTCAATCATTTTTCCTGTGGGAACGGAGGGGAGATTTGTGAACTAATCCCAGGAGATGAGGGAGTCTGTGTGGGGAGAAAAGAGAGAGCCAGTGTGAGGCCCAGCTGTATTGCATTCATGGAGCAATTCTCCCCCCACAGGAAAGCCGTGCTCTCAGCCCAGGTTGGTATTCTGGACAGGGAATCTCCCAGCCTGCAGCACTATTGTGGGGGATCCCAGCCAGTATGAGGTCTTGTCTGCTAGCAGACACTGGAGGGAGACTGAGGAGCAAGGAAATGGGGAGAACTGTGAAACTTGCTCCTGACAGCCATATTTTGAATCTCAGACACCGCCACCTGCACAAGCAGACTTTCTGGCTGGGTGGGGCCATGTCAGCCCCTCCTTTCCCCAGAAACTGAGAGTAGTGTTTAAACCACTGCTGAAACAGCTACCTTGCCAGCTTTTGTGGAGACTGAGGGCAAGCTCACCCAACCCAGCCCCACCCAGCCTCACTCCCTAACCCACCTGTGCTGTGGCAGAGAATAAGGACTCACCTGGAAATTCAAAGGGCCACACCCACCACTTGAGGCATTCAAGTGCTTCTCCTGAGGGACTAGAGCCAGCCACAGGTCCCCCAAACAACACTGCAACTTGTTCCTTCTGGGAATCACTACCTACTGACAGGAAGATGAATTTGCACAGCCCTTTCCAGCATTAACTGACTAAATCATACAGGGTGTGGTTGATTCTTACCCACAAGCACCACCTATTCAGAGATTAAACTGGGTGTGCCAATACAATTCACACAGTTAAGAAAATGAAAGGGCAAAAGGAAGAAAAAGGATTTTAAAGACCTCCATCCTCCCTCATCAAAGAGAGATAGGGAATCTATCCAAACACATAGCTTACCACTGCTGCAGCCTACAAACAACTAGCAATAAAGAAAACCACCACACTAAGGATATTTATAACCAAGGCATCCATCCAGAACCTACATCATCATCAAAGCACCCACAGAAAAGCCAAAGTTTCTTAACCAACACATGCTACAGAAATTCCTTTACAAGTGAGGTGGGGGGAAAGCCCCATCTAAACAAAAGAAAATCCAAAAATAAGAAGTGACAACTGCCCCAGATGAAAATAAATTAGGGAAAGAACTCTAAAAGTATGAAAAATCAAAGCCAAAGGACACCTGCAAAAGGACACCAGCTCTCTAGCAATGGATACCAACCAAAATTAAAATATTGAAATGACAACCAAAGAATTCTAAGTATAGATTGTAAGGAAGTGCAATTAAATAAACACAAGAGTAAATGGAAAACCAACTCAAAGAAACCAGAAAAACAATTCAGAAAATGAATGAAAAATTCACTGAAGAGATCTACATATTAAAATAAAAAAGAAAAGCTTCTGGAAATGAAAAATTCATTTAAGGAAATACAAAACACAGTGAAAAGTTTTCATAATACACTAAGCTAGGCAGAAGAAGGAATCTCAGAGCTCAAAGACAACCCTTTCTAATTAACTCAGTGGATCAAAAATGAAGAAAAGAGAATTAAGAGTAATGAACAAAACCCACAAGAAATACAGGATTATGTACCATGGCCAAATATTAGAATCATATGCATCCCAGAGGGTGAAAGGAAAACACACAAGGGCTAGAAAACCTAGTTGAGGGTGAAATTGAGGAAAATTTCCCCACTCCTGTTAGCGATTTAGACATCCAGGTACAAGAAGCTCAACGAACAGCGGGGAGATTCATTGCAAAGAACCAATCACCAAGACACATTGTCATCAAACTGGCCCAAAACAACATAAATTAGGAAATCCTGTGAATCATGAGGAGAAAATGTCAAGTAATTTACAAAAGAAAATCCATCAGGCTAACTGCAGACTTTTCAATGAGACCTTACAAATCAGAAGGGATGGGGCCCCATCTTCGGTCTTCCTAAACAGAATAACGGTCAGCCTAGAATTCTGTATCCTAAGTTTAATATATGAAGGAGAAATAAAGCCTTTTCCACACAAGCAAACACTGAGGAAATTTGTCAAGACCAGACCTTCCCCACAGGAAAAACTCATATATTCACATTACATATGAATCAGCACAATAGACACCCACCAATGTAAAACCATCCAAAAGCCAAAGGTGAGAGCTCATATAAAATACTAGTACAACAGATACAACAAAGCATCATTGTACTACCCAACAATATGAACACAACAGCATTCCACATATCAATTCCATCAATCAACATTAACAGCTTGATTGCCACACTTGAGAGACATACACTGGCTGAATAGATGAAAAATTACAAGCCAAGTATCTGCTGTCTCCAGGAAACACACCTAACCCACAGGGACTCACATAGATTCAAGGTTAAGGGATGGAAAAAATATTCCATGCAAATGGAAACCAAAAGAAAGCAGGTATAGCCATTCTTCTATCAGATAAAATTGACTTTAAATCAATAGTAAGGAAAGAGAAAGATGGTCATTATATAATGATAAAGGGAACAATTCAACAAGAAGACATAACAATCCTAAATATTTGTGAAACTAACACAGCAGTGTCCAGATTCATAATATAAACCCTATTAGAACTAAGCAAAGAGATAAAAAGAAGCATTGTAATTGCCAGGGACTTCAATACCCCATTAACAGAGCTGGACAGATCATTCAAGTAGAAAATAAATATAGAAACACTGGAATTAAATGGGACTCTAGAACAAATGAGCATAACAGACATTTACACAACATTTTACCCCAAAACTACTGAATATACATTCTTTTCACCAACACATGAAACATTCCCTAAGATTGATCATATCTTAGGCCATAAAACATGTCTCAACAAATTCAAAAAAATAAAAATAATACCATGTATCTTCTCAGACCACACTGGGATAAAACTAGTAATCAACTCTAAGAGAAACACTCAATTCTAACCAAACTCATTGAAATTAAAACAACATTCTGTATAACCATTATTGGGTCAATATTGAAATTAAGATGGAAATCAAATGATTCTTCGAATTGAATGATAAAGGGTACAAAAGCTATCAAAATCTATGATATTCAGCAAAAGCAGGGAGAAAATTCATAGCCCTAAATGCCTACTTCAAAAAGACAGAAATGTCACAAATTAACAATCTAATGACATGTCTCAAGGAACCAGAAAACAAAGACCAAACCAAACTCAAAGCCAGCAGAAGAAAAGAAACAGCTAAAGTTTGAGCAGAAGTAAGCAAGCCAACTAGAAAAAAAATATGAAAATTCAATGAAACAAAAAGTTCTTTGAAAAGATAAACAAAATTGATTGACCTCTAGCTAGATCAACCAGGAATAGAACCAAAAGGACCCAAATAAGCTCAATCAGAAATGAAAAAAAGGAGATATTACAACTGATAATACAGACATACAATGTATCATCTGTGAATACAATGAAAAATCTCTACACACATAAACTTGAAAACATAGAGTAAATGGACAAATTCCTGGAAGCAAACAATCTCCCAAGACTCAGTCAGGAAGGAATAGATATTCTGAAGAGGCCAATAACAAGAAAAGAGATTGAAGCAATATTTTTAAAGTTTCCAACAACAACAACAAGCCATGGACCAGATGGATTCACAACCGAATTTTACCAGACCAACAAAGAAAAGCTGGTATCCATACTGAAGAAATTATTCCTTAACATTGAGGAGGAGGGAATTCTCTCCAATTCATTCTGTAAAGCCAGGATCACCTTGACACGAAAGCCAGGAAAGGACACAAGAAAAATAGAAAACTACCAACCAATACGTCTTATGAGCATAGATACAAAAATCTTCAATAAAATACTAACAAACCAAATTCAACAGCACATTAAGAAACAATCCACCATGACCAAGTGGGCTTCATTCCAGGGATAAAAGGGTGGCTCAACATATGGAAATCCATAAATGTGATTTACCACATAAACAGAAGCAAAAACAAAGTTCATATGATCATCTCAACAGATGCAGAAAAAGCATTTGACAAAATTCAGCACACTTTCACGATAAAAACCCTCAAGAGACTAGGCATAGAAGGAACATACCCCAAAGTTATGAAGGCCATATATGACAAACCCACAGCTAACATCATACTGAATGGGGAAAAGTTAAAAGCATTCCCACTAAGAAATGTAAAAAGACAAGTGTGCCCACTGTCACCATTTCTATTCAACATAGTGCTGGAAGTCCTAGACAGAGCAATCAGGCAAGAGAAAGAAATAAAAGGTTTCTAAATCAAGAAAGAGGAGGTCAAACTATCACTTTTTGCTAACAGTATGATTTTATAACTAGAAAACCCCAAAGACTCCACCAAGAGAGTCCTGGAATTGATAAATAAATTCAGCAAAGTTTCAGTTTACAAAATCAATGTATAACAAATAAATAGCATTCCTACACACCAATAACAGTCAAGCTGAGAGTCAAATCAAAGACTCAATACCATTCACAATAGCCTCAAAGAAAATAAAATACCTTGGAAAATACTAACCAAGGAGGTGAAAGATCTCTACAAACAGAACTACAAAACACTGAGGAAAGAAATCACAGATGACACTAAAAAATGGAAAAACGTATCATGCTTATGGATTGGTAGAATCGACATTATTGAAATGTCCATACTACCTAAAGTAATTTACAGATCAAATGCTATCCCCATCAAAATGCCAATGTCATATTTCACAGATCAAGAAAAAAATAATTGTATACTTTTTTGCAACCAGAAAAGAGCCTGAATAGCCAAAGCAATCATAAGCAAAAGGAACAAATATGGAGGCATCACATTACTAGACTTCAAACTATACTACAAGGCTATAGTAACCAAAACAGTATTACATTGGCACAAAAATAGAGACATAGACCAAAAGAACAGAACAGAGGATCCAGATATAAAACTATCCACATACAGCTAATTGGTCTTTGACAAAGCAGATAACATTATACACTGGGGAAAGAAGCCCTATTCAGTAACTGGTGCTGGGCCAGTTGGATAGCCACATGCAGACAAAAGAAACAGGATTCATATTTCTCACCATTCACAAAAAAATAATTCAAGATAAATAAAATACTTAAATGTAAGGAATAAAACCATAAGAATGCGAGAAGAAAATGTTGGAAAAACTCTTCTAGGTATTGGCCTAGGTGAATAACTTATGAGGAAGATCCCAGCAGCAAAAACAGCAACAACAAAAATAAATAAAGGGACTTGATTAAATTAAAAAGCTCCTGCAAATTACAGAAATAATCAACAAAGCAAATAGACAACCTATAGAATGGGAGGAAATACTCTTAAGTTATATATCTGATAAAGGGCTAATAACCAAAATCTACAAATAACTCAAGGAAATCAGCAAGAAAAAAATAACCCCATTAAAAAGTGGGTAGAAGACATGAGCAGAAGCTTTTCAAAAGAAGATAGGCAAATGGCCAAGACACATATGAAAAAAATGTTCAACATCACTAATCATCAAGTAAAGGTAAATTAAAAGCACATTGAGATATCACCTTACCCCAGTTAGAATGAGTCTTATTTAAAAGTCCAAAAACAATAGATGCTGGTGCGGATGCAGAGAGAAAGAAACACTTATTCACTTTTGGTGAAACTGCAAATTAGTATACCCCTCATGGAAAACACTGCAGAGATTTCTCAAAGAACTAAGAGTAGACCTACCATTTGATCCAGCAATCCCAATACTGGATATCTACCCAAACAAAAAGATGACTTTTCATCAAAAAGACACCTGCACTCAAATGTTTATTAAAGCACAATTCACAACTGCAAGGATGTAGAATCAACCCAATGCCCATCAATTCATGAGTGTATTAACAAAATGTGGTATATATATACTATGAATACTGCTCAGTCATGAAGAAGGATGAATTAAGGTCTTTGGCAACAATGTGGATGAAACTGGAGACCATTATCCTAAGTGAAGTATATTAAAATGGAAAAACAAACACCACATATACTTGCTATTAAAGTAGAACTAACAGATGAGCTCACATTTGCACAGATGGAAGTAAAATCGAGTGAAAATCAAGCAGGGAGGGGGAGGAAGAGGGAATGGGCGCAAACCTACCTAACGCGTACAATGAACACTATCTGGGTGATGGGCACACTTATACCCCTGACTCAAGCACAACAAAAGTGATTCATGTAACCAAAAACATTTGTACCCCTGTAATATTTTGAAATAATTAAAAAAGAAAAAATAAAGAAAAAAAGAAAAAAAAAGATCTGCTACATTTCAAGTTCTCAATAGCCTCATGTAGCCAATGGCTACTGTCCTGGATAATTTAGAGGCAGAGAGACTGTATGTCCCAGCAAGGTGTAGCCAATGTTCTTGACAATGGAACATGAGTAGACGTTATTCTTGCACCTTATACTTTATACACTTAAAACAAATCTACTTGTATTTTTGATTTTCTGGTATGGCAGAATAAACCTTAACCTAACTTACACAGAATTGAAGAAGCAACCTTATCCCAGGCCTTGAGTTTGACTTCCCTCCTACCTGCAAACTCAGTAGCTGGTGGATTACTAGGATTTCTATACAGGAAATAGTTATATTCTTTTTTTTTTTTC
>VBSM01003176.1:17582741-17595294 GCA_008086735.1 Cheirogaleus medius | reverse complement strand
ATCGATGCTTCTGTTCTTGTGCCAATACCATGCTGATTTAACTATTATTGTTTTCTTGAAATGATAATATTTCAGCTATGTTAGGTTAAGTAAAATATTAAAATTAATTTACCTTGTGTTTTTGACTTTTAATGTGGCTACTAGAAAATTTATAATGACAAATACTTGTTCCATCATAATTATATTGGACAATTGGCCTACAGTTTTGGTGAGAAAGCATATATTTGGGAATACTTTACCCTAACCGTACATTATAATTGAAAGCATGGGATTAGATGACATTTCAAAGGGACAGAATTTAAAAAGGGAAAGAAGAGTTGCTGAGGAGAGAACCTTAGGGGATTTTTACAATTAGAAAGGAGAGAAGTAGAAAGGTGAGAGGCAGCCAAGTTCACAGCTTCATCTCTCACATTTACAATTTATTATGATATTTTATGTTTATGTAAATATTTGCTGAAGGAAGAAGTACATGGAAAATGAATGAATTAATTAATGTTTGCTAACTCCAAATGGAGTCTACATGCTGTTCAGCAATCATACTTTATTTCCCTAGACCCCATTTATTTTCATTTTCCTAGACAACTATTTCCTTTTGTCTCCTCAAGCCTCTAACCTCTACTCTTTCCCATCCTCAGTCAGCTGTCAGCTAGTGATCTTGCATCCTCTTTCCCTGAGAACTAGAAGGAATCAGAAGAGAAGGAATCTCTTCCTCAAGCTCTGTAAGCACCCAACTTATCTAGTCTGCATATCTACATACCCATCTCTTCTTTACATGCCCTCCTGAGCCAACCTCTGCACTTGTATAATAGGTCCCAGCCCCATTCACACAAGGACATGGATCCAACAGTACTTTCTCTCTTGCATCATAAATTTCCCCTCTCTACCAGATTGTTGTTCCAATGAGTATAGAAAAATTCCATTTCCCCCATCTCAATGAAGCCCTCTTTTGATCCCATTTTCACTCTCCAGTTATTGTTCATTTCTGCTCTTTCCTTCACATAAAAATATCTTGAAAGACTTCCTTATGCATGATGCCTCCAGTTTCTCTTCCTTATTCTCTCCTGTATGTATGTCAATCATATTTTCACCATTCAGCTATCATTATCAAGGTCACAAATGACTTAATGAGTTGCCAGATCAGTTCTCAGTCATCTTCTTACTCCACTGCTCAAAATTATTTGGTGCAGTTGATCATTCTTGTCTCCCTTTGGCTTCCAGGACAGCATACCTTCCTGGTTTACCTTCTGTAATTCTGGCTGTTCTTCTCAGTATCCTTGATTGGCCCCATTTCATCTTCTGGGCCTTTACATGTTGAAGTGCTTCAGGGCCCAGTCCTCAGAGCTCTAACATTGTTTATGTATTTGCTCATGGTGATGCCTTCCAGCCAAATACACCTGGAACACACCTGTATCTGAATAGGTTGGGTTTATCACTTGCTGCAGCAGGAAGAACACATACTCATACATAGAAGACCACGGGAGTTTTAGTAAGATGGTATTTGAAAGCATTACTATAGGGTTTGGAATTTGGTTGGGTGATTTTGTGGAGAGTCAAAGGAAGTAAAGGTTCATTCTGGATTGAATGCTATCTGAAACTTCTTGATTAACTCAATAAATCTTATCTTTGAGGGAAGGGAAGACTAGAGCAAGGCTAAACCTGAAACTGGTAAAAAAAAAAAAAAAAGCAAGAGTCACTAATGAGACAGGATAGGAGAATAGTTGGTAATTTTTGAACAACACTCATGTTTTGTTTGTGTTCAGCCATGATTATGGAATGGTCTTACTGTGGTAGACTTCCCTCTCTTTCTTTAGATAACTTGATCCTTTCCAGTTGTTCAAACCTCAAACCTCTCCCTTTTTTGACTCTTATATAAACTTATCTTTCTCTTATATCCCATGTCTGATACCTGGCAAATCCTGTTGATTGCATTTTAAAAATGTGCCCAGTATCTGACTATTTGTAACCTCTCCAAGGCTATCCTTTTGTTCCAAGTCACTATCATTCCCCTCCTGGATTATTGGAATAGTTCCAAACTGTTCTCCCTGCTTCTGCTCTTTCTTCACTTGAGGCAATTTTCAACTCAGCAGCCAGAGTGATACTGGTGGAAAAGGAGTCAGATCATGCTGCCCATTGGAAGAAAACCCTTCAGTGACTTCCCATCTCACTCAGAGTCAAAGCCAAGACCCCTCCTTGTTGTGTTTGATCTGGATCTTCTATCTGACCTCATCTCCTGCGGCCCTCACCCTTACCCACTCTGTTTTAGTTACACTGGCCTCCTTGCTGTCCTTTGAACACCTAGAAAATCACCCATTGACTATTCAGGGCCTATGCAATCATCTCCTTGGTCCGGAATGTTCTTTTCCCAGCTATCTCCATGTATTACTTCCTCATTTTCTCCAGGTTTTTCCTCCAGTGTCATCTCAGGGTGTTCCTCCCCAGCCTTTTTATCTAAAATGGTAATCTCCCACACCTGACATTTCCTCTCCACATTTCTTGCTCTATTTTTATTCCCTTAGCATTATCACTCTCTAATATATTGTATATTTTACTTACCAATTATAATTAATTATTTCTCTCCTAACCTCCACAAGGACAGGATTTTTGTTTGGTTATTCTTGCTGTTGTATAAAGAGTGATCAATAAGTATTTGCTTCATGAGTGCTGGACTTCCATGCCAGAGCCAGTAGATACTGGGGCCAATGTGGGAATCAGAAGAAGAAGGCAGCCTAGCAGAGAAGGCTGGTCCACATGTCCATTGGCTAGAGGTCTTGATGTTAAATACTCACAAGTGTGGTGCTGTGGGTGGCACTATATCACCTTTCTGGTTTCATCTTCACTTGTGGATGGAGATATCTACCTCTAGCATACACTTAGAAGGCCAATGGAGCCTTAATGCACTTGAGTCACCTCTCCCTGCCCTGGAGGGTACCTGGCTCCAGCCATTCTATGTGCTTGTTTCTGAGTATCTCAGACTTAGGCAGCATGGTCCAGCATGACCCACACACCTTTCTTTGAGCTAGACATCAGCATTTTGTTTTTCCTTTCCTAGATAAAATTAGATAAAATTATCTAGGGAGTTAGCAGGGTGTACTGCTGGGAAAAAATAAATCTAAGATAGTAGCAGTTTCTTTCAGTAGCTTGAAGGGCCATGGTTTTAAATGGTAGGGCGGCATTCAGTAAACATTACCTGTATCATTTATCCCCAATTAAATTATCCTAGGAATCACTAACAAAAGGAAAAAAGAAAAAGAAAGATCTGAGAGTAAATAGGTTTATAAAACTGAACTAGAAAGATTAGAAATTGCTTTTGTGCTAAATTGCAACATTTAATAAACCTTCTTAGAGATCTTAAAGTGTATTGAGAGTATTATCTTTATAAGAATTTTAAACAGCTGTATTTGCAAAATCTAGTGATATATGACTTACCTCTCACATAGTCTAGTCTGTGTATCTAATCTTTGATCAGGATATATGTGTGTTATATAATTATACTTTATATACTTATATTTATTTTTATATATTTATAAATATTAGGTAACAGTTCACCTTGTTGGTATTTTTAAGATTTGGATTGACCTCAATAATGATTGATCAACATTTTTAATTTAGTTCTTATCAGATGACCTAATATTGCTCCAAACAGTTTAGAAGTAAATTGAGCGACTTTACTAGCATCTGCATTATTTCTAAAGTTCACAGAAAACAAGTTTTTGATGGGTGGAATGTTTTATAAATATAGGTCTCAAGCCTGGGATTTTGAAAAAGGATGCATCACATGGAATGATTACTCCAGTACTACTTGCGGCCTCTGTTTGTTTCAGGTGTTTTAAGTTAACAGCGATGTTACTTGACTGGCCTTAGAGGATGAAAGAATCAGATCACTGGAGACAAAAAAAAGAGTTGATTTGGCACCAGCTTTTCTTTTCATCATCTGTTACCTGGTGTTTTGTTTGATCTGTAAAATGTAATAGCAGATGATGGAGGTTGTGCTATTTTTTTGTTTGTTTTAACTCTTTGTTCACTTTACTTTGCTGTGTTAAATTTCTGCCTGCCTGATTTGTACTTACTTTAAGAGGCTCCAGGTCATAAAAAAAAAAGGTGAGCCTCTGACTCTGATGGGCTAGGCTTGCAGAAGACCCTTCTAGACATAGGAAGCCTGGTTTCTGACAACCTATGAAATTATTAGGACTCTTTCTAGACCCAGAAAAACTCATAAGGTAACCAACTCCATTCATGCATGTCCCATCCTATATAAACTAATATTTGACATAAGATTATGTATACATAAATATTTAAATACATTAGTGTGCTCTGATGAGTAGCAAGTAGCTTACAGGGACTTTATAAGAATATGGTGGTGGTACATTAAACCTAAGGATGGAGTTAGGCCTCAGGAATGGGTGGGAACCACAGGCTGTCACCTGTAGGTGGCACTCCTGTTCTCTCTCATGCCCCTCTCTTCACCTGCTCTCCAACTTCTCCATTATATTTGCTGCTTCCCTTCTCCCATCCAAGTACTAACCAGGCCCGACACTGCTTAGCTTCCAAAATCAGATGAGATCGGGCGCGTTCAGGCTGGTATGGCCGTAGACTGCTGCTTCCCTTTTCCAGCCCTTTGCTTTCTCCCAATTATGAAATCTCTTTTTCCCCTATTATAGTAAAAAGGAATTAATTCTTATTGTATCTGGTTGAGTCAGATACACACGCTTGCCCATCTACTGAAGTTACATCCAAGTGGGCAAATGGAGCTGTCAAGAGGCTCACAGCCATAAAGACGGAGATGATATGATATTGGGGTGAGAAAGTTGGAAGTGGAGTGTGTACCCTTCCCAGAGAAGGGAACTGGAAAATCAATTTAATATGTCTGCTATAATTCCT
This sequence comes from Cheirogaleus medius, assembly GCA_008086735.1. Lineage (NCBI taxonomy): Eukaryota > Metazoa > Chordata > Mammalia > Primates > Cheirogaleidae > Cheirogaleus > Cheirogaleus medius. The sequence continues at coordinate 17,590,416 of VBSM01003176.1, read as the reverse complement.
TTCTGGTTCAGTGAGCTTTTTGGTGAGCAGAAAATAAGATATTACTCTCAGGGTTGTATTTTTGAAAGACAAATGTTATCCTGGTTCTTTGGCTCCTTGCTTGGAAGAATTGTAAACAGGGCTGGTGTGATAGAGCGAACACAGACAGGAAGCAGTGCCACACAAACAGCTTTCATTGTAGAAAAGAAGGAAGAAAGAAGAAAGCTATCCAATGTAAAAATATGTTCCAGAGTGAGGAATGGATCAGTTTCCTCAAGTGGAGAAAGACATTAAGGACTCCCAGATGGTTTCCTTTTATTGGCCTCATCTGAGGAGGGCTTATAGGAGGTGTGGGATGTTGTTACCAGATGATTGATATACAGGATTGTCAGGTGTTCTGTGTTTTCCTGCAGTCTCTTCCCCTGATTGGCCCTGGCTTCTCCACCCGTAGGAACTGCCCTCCTGGCCTGTATCCGTCACCTGCAGATTTGATCCCTGCCTAACAGTTCCCGAATTTGAAAACCTCTCTTGGTGCCTTTGTCCCCATTCCCTCAACAGCCTTCCATGATTCCCCTCTGATGATGGAATAAAGCTAAAACTCTTCAATCTATTTAAGCATAAAATGAAAATTATTCATCTAGATTATACTGACCTTGCCTTTTCTTTCATTACTATCTCTCTTATACTATAAAGGCCAGAAAAATAGAACTATCTTCTATTCCCTGAAATAGCTTTATCTTTCCCACCTTCTTACTTCCACTTGAATAGCTTATTCAGTGGTTTTCAATTTTAGTATGCAACAGGATCACCTGGAGGGCTTGTTAAAACACACATCACTGGAACCATCCACAGAGTTTCTGATTCATTAGGTCTGGGGTGGTACCCAAAATTTTACATTTTTCACAAATTCCCAGGTGATGCTGAACTTGCTGGTCCTAGGATCACACTTTGAAAATCCTTAGTTTAATTACTCAGGAATTCTCTTCTACCCATACACATTTATACAGCTGTCAACCTTACTTCATTCTTAACTACAATATCTTATTTCAAGTCTTCCCTAGTTGTTAAAACAAAAATAATTTCTCTCTCTTCTGTGATACTGTAGCTAGCTGGACTTCTCTTGAACCATTGCCTACCTTTTGTTAAAACAATCTGTATATGTTAAAGCAATTTGAATATTCCTTATAAGTAATAATAATGATACCTATCTTTGTACCACCCATAGTGTATGTCAAAAATATTTACTAAATATTTTAATTGAATTAAATATGTACAACATGACCTCAAGAAATTCAAAACCTTTCAGAAGAGAGTGGAGAGTCTTACTTTAAGGAAGTAAAATGACTTCAATGATTAAGAAGCATGGACTTTCACAAGTTTTTTTTATTTGTACCCAAGTATTGCTAAAACCTACATTTTTTCCCAAAAGTAAATTCCCTTTCAGTTTTTTCTTCCCTGAACTGAAATAATTAATGAAAGATCAGGTTTATATGAAGAATGTTACAGCTATGGGCCTTACTGTTTCCAGTAATTACTTTAAGAAATATCATATCTTAAAATATTTCCAGCTAGTACATCTCCTTTTTATTAGCACTCTATAAATTTGCTGTCACTGTGATATCTGCAGGGAATGCCTGTAAATTAAAAAATCAAATAAACAAAATAACATTGCCAAATTTTTTTCAACAATCTGTTCTGAAGGATCTGAGTAGATGAAGCTAAAATATGGACTTGGAACATGAGTGATTAGAATTTATAGGGGAAACTACTAGTTCTATTTGCCTTTCATTTGCATTTATTTGTCATTCTCCTAATTTTGTCTGGAGTAGCTTCGGGGATGAGTTCTGTTATATGGTGATATCTTCTTCTATAAAAATAAGTTTAGAGGTCAATCAGACCACTGAATAAATTCACAATATCTAGTCCCATGATGTAGATGGAACAGGAAACATTTTAGCTAACTCATTTGGAGGTGGCTTCTTGACGTAAGGATTTGGAAATGGGAGCAAATATGCAACAATGCTAAGTCAGCACCTAAACCTAACAATAATAAAATTTTGAAATCCTTAGATCAGGGAAAAGTTACCAAGTTCCATATTGCTATTTAATTCTTGTTATGGGGAATATCCATCAAAGTGACATACTATCTGCTCTAAAATTCATGCAGTCTTTCCTTCTGCCCTGTAGGAGGAGGTAGACTTCTTGGCTGGGTCTGTTACTTCTTGTCTTGTGGTATTTGGGGAAATAGTATGCTTTTCTTGCAGTCCTTTGAGAAAGTTCTCTGAGACTAGATTCTTGATGCAAAGATCTTAATGATAAGGAAGTTCTTTGTAATTGCATGGTACATTTACTCTGTGGCAAAAGCAAAATAAACTTTCTTTCTGTGAGTAGGAAGATCTTTACTCAAAGGATCTTGAAAATTGACCTAATTACTCACCAAAGAGAAACTATACCTATTCTAGAAGGGACAAGGGAGAAATTCAAATAACAGGGAAAATTCTGTGCACTACCACAACTACACAGGAGGGTATCTTTGCTTTTATTGGTGCCTTGAGAAGTCTGTGTAAGCTTTATAAAACCTCTTAACCAAATGGTGCTATTGCCTGTGATTCTGCAAGCAGAGGTGGCAACTGCATTTGTAAGCAGCCATTTTCCACTGAGTTACCCAGATAAAGAAATGAAGTTGAATATGTGACCCACTGATAGCAGAAATTCCTCAACCCTTAACATTCACAATCATAATGAGCCATCTTCTCTTAGCATGATCATTACTCTCTACAACTGGATTATTTCTATCCATATACAAATATGTTCTAAAATAGTTCATTGTTGAAAAAGGAAACTCTCCTAGGCTTGACTCAACACCCAGCTCTAACTATAAAATCATTTGTATGATTTCCTTCAGAGCAACACTTATCAGGTGAGATGTATCCAGGTTCTCTTTGCTTCTGTCTTATTTGTTGTATGGTTAAAATATCATTTGTATATTTTTGATTCTCAATTTTCATCTCAAGACCACACATTTTCTCTGAACTTTAGACTCCTATATGCAATTCTATTACTATATGTTTACTAGGCACCTAAAACTTGATATATTGAAACAGAATTACCCACTCTCTACACACTAAAATCTGAACCACCCCACTCACCTAGTTATTCAAGCCAAAATCTTAGTAATTAACCCTTTCCCTCAACCCTCACCCTCCCACTGCCCAAAGAAGAGGCTGAGTCTGGTATATATATATATATATATATTTGGAAGTGATAGAACTTACATGATATCTTGGTGGTATGGATATGGGGGGGGGAGGTCTCCCTGTATCTACTATTGGCTCCTACAGTCCATTTTCCAAGGAGTACCTTGTGTCATAGTTTAAACACTTAAATCATGTCACTCCCTCTACTCAGAATTTTAAAATCTATTTTTATTTCTCTCTCATTCTCTTTTTTTTTTGAGACAGAATCTCATTCTGTTGCCCAAGCTAGAGTACAGTGGTATCATCATAGTTTGAGTGATCCTCAGCCTTCTGAGTAGCTGGGACCACGCCTGGCTAGTTTTTGTATTTTTTATAGAGACAGTGGTCTTGTTATGGTGCTCAGACCGGTCTCAAACTCCTGACCTTAAGCGACCCTCCAGCCTTGGCCTCACGAAGTGTTGGGATTACAGGTGTGAGCCACTGAGCCTGACCTATTCCTATTTCCCTTAATTGCAAAACCCAGATTCCTAATCCTGGCCTATAAGCATGAGTATGATTGGACTCCTGCCTGCCCCTCTAACCTTACCTCTTACCTGTCTCCCTCTCAAGCAGGATGCTCAAGCCATGCTGGTACCTGTTAAATAAAAATTATAGGAGGCCACTGCTTTGGACTAAGCTCCTGCACTAGGCCCCAACAGAATGACTAAAAATCAAAAGGAAGTCACCTATGCTAACTGACCTTCAGAGAAATCAGGAGAAAGAGATGAAAGCCAATTTCCCAAACAGGACAGTTTCAATCTTCAAAGGGCTTGATAATGAAGTTCTCTCTGCTTTAATCCTTACACAAAAAAAGGTAGCCTGAAGTAACCTGATGTTAACTAATCTGTTATTTTTCTACTGTTCTGTCTCCCTATTCCTGCCTTACAAGAAAATTAATTTTGAAATGACCGATCTACTTCTTATTCTTTCTTTCTGCTTTTATCAGCCCTTTCTGTCTATAAAACCAAACTCCTCTGCTCAATTCATAAAGACACTTATTCTATTTTATGGAATGAAGTGTTGCCTGGTTCTAGAATCACAAATAAAGCCAGTGGAGATCTTCAAATGTATTGTAATTTTGTCCTTTGACACTCCTTTCTGATCATTGAACATGCCATAACCTTTCCCACTTACCCAAGGCCTCTGCCTCAGATGGTCTTCCCTGATCTTTTCTTGGCAGGCTCAGTCTAATGCACCCTCCTCAATGCACACACAGTCCTTAGAGAATGGCCCTCCCAGACCACCACATCATAAGTAGTCTCCCCCAAGGCAGCACTGTTGGTTTTCATCAGGGCACACCCACCTCTCCCAACACACTTCCTTTTACCCAGCACACACACACCCAAGCCCCCTGCCCCTGTCATTTAAAACTTTGTTTTCTTTCCTCTCTGGTTCCCCATGGCTGCCCCAGTAGCTAGCACAGATTCTGGCACACAGTAGGTTTTCAATTAAAATTCATTAAATGTGAATGAATAATAGCTAGGCTTGCCCCTACCAAATTTGACTAAGAGAAGTCAACTCCATGACAGAAGTCCTTTGTCAGCTAACCTCAGATGGCCAAGGAATTAACATATCCTGAAGCTTGATTGACCAAGATCAGATTGGTCATACTTTCCCCAAGCTATTTGCACTTTAGTGGAGGGGGGAAGAGAGAAGAATAAGAATTTTTTTGTATATGTGCAATTAACATTCTGGAATTAAACCCAAATGTGTTTATCCAAATGTGAAAGCTATCCCAGGTGATCCTCAGTAATACTCTATAAAGGATATGTCACTCATGTTTGAAAGCCAGTGCATACTAATATTTTGAGAGGTCATGGGTAATTTGAGAGTTTGATGCAAGTCTGGACTGAAACCTGAAATAAAATACACATATGCAACATACAATTTGAGTGGTGCATGGGCCCCCTGAAGCCTGTCCATTATGCACACTGAAGATCCTAAAGAAATAATTCTCCTATTTTACTACATGAACAAGATTCCACTTTCCATGATAAATCTTGGGTTCTTGATTTTCTTATAATTCTTCCTTAAGCAATTTGAACTTCCCCCATTGCCCTTATATATTGAAGAGAAACAATATGGTAATTGAGAGGAGTGGGAGTAAGTTAATACTAATATTTGTTGGATACTAATATGTGTCCGGCACTCTGTAATACAACTTCTGTGGAATTTAATTCTCAAATTTAATTCTCATATTTATTCATTACAGAATTAAACTCTCACATTTAATTATCAAAATGATCCTGTGAGGCTATGAGTCCCATTTTTGCAGACTGGAAACTGAGGAAAATAAATTCATATATAACTTACACATAAGAAGTCCATGATGGAGCCTAGATTCATATCCAGGTTATAAATTCATGCTCTTGACATTGTACTATATATTCATATTTTAAAAGTGGCTCATTCATTCTTTCATTTAACTAATGATCTGAACACTCCCCTTAATTCTCTGATTTCATCTTCTATTACTCTTCCTTTTGCTCACTTCATCCAAGCCCCATGGGCTTCCTCGCTATTCCCTAAACTATGAACCTTAAGGAAAAATCTGCTATGAAAGCAATTAATAGACTCTTGGTAATGAGTCCATGAAATATAATTATTTATGTGCATGAATAAGAATCTATGCCTTCTTAAGAAATGTGTTTTGGTAAAAATATTGTTTAAAAGATGATTACCTCTACTAAGATACTTGTAATATAGACATATTTGTGAAATTAAAGTATATTATCAATTATGGAGGAACAATTACTAATTAAAATGATTATAGAATAAATAGTTTTATAATAAAAGCATAAATATAACCTCATTAAAAATGTGCTAATATTTTACCCAGTTTGTAGATATTAACTCCAATTCTTTTAAATAGCAGCAGATTTATTTATAGGAATTACAAGCATAATGAATTCTACACCATTCTATGTAAAACATTTACTGGAAAAGACAAAACACATATTTTAAATTGAGAACTTTGGGAAAATATTGTAGTTTTTAAATAGATTCATGCCCTTCTGCTTTTTAAAATACATTTTTTATATATTGATGTCCTTTTGCTTTTCTGGAAATAAAGTTACTCTCATGATCTGTGAATATTAGTATACAACTGAAAATATATATAAATAATAAAGAATCCATTTGATGCAAACATGTTAAGATTGTTTGTTCTGTGGTTTGTGACTGCAGAAATTACTGTAAATCTTTTTTCGGTGAATTTCTCTCTGTGGCCATCAGCCATGCTCAGATAAACCTTTCTCATTCCATACTAGCCGACTATTCTACTATTTGATCTCAGAAGTTCATAAAGATGCCATGCTGTCAGAGACTTTATTAATATTTCTAACATGTAAAAATATAGAGAGAAAGTTATATGAAATACTCACAAAAATTAAGAATCCTCCCCTTCCATCCTCCCCAGACATAATTACAATACTAAAGTTGCTATGTATCTTTCCCCATCCATATTTTTATTTTCTCTCATATGTATCTATTCATAAAGAAAGTAAGTAACACACCACATCTTTAATATTTTTCTATCACCATTATGCTTTCAAGATTTGGCCAATGTTGATACATGAAGATCTAGTTCATTTATTTTAACTTTTATATAATATATCACAATTTACTCATCCTTTCCTCTACAAATAGTCATTTATGTTGTTTCCAATTTTTCATTACTAAAATAAATGCAGCAATTAAAACCATAGCATGTATATGAGAATTTCCCTGTAGCGTATACCTAAAAGTGCAATTACTAATATAGAATGTAATATTTTCAGCATCATTAGATATTGCTAAATTGCCATCTAAAGTGTTTTTACCAATTTATTCTCCTTCCAACAGTATTTGTGAGTTTCCAATTCCCTACAACCTCTCCCATATTTGGTACTGCCAGATATTAAAAAAAAAAATTATTATCTGATGGGACATAAAATTATATGTCCTTAATTTTTTAAAAATTTTCACTATCTTGATTACTTGTGAGCTTGAGCATTTCATATTTATTGGCCATTTTCTTATCCACTTTTACAAATTGTTCTTATTCCTGTTTTTTTATTCTACTCAATGCTGTTTTTAATTTCTCACTGATTTATTGGAATTATTTATATAGCCTGGAACCTAATCTTTTCGCTTGTTTCTTGTTTCAGTTGTATAAAGAGCCTCAAGTATATATAATACAACTATCATTTCTCGGTCTGCAGTTAGCCTTTTAACTTTTTCTTTTGATATACTACAGTTTTTAGGTAGTTGTGATATAGTCAAATTGATCAATCTTCTCAATTTTCTCCCTTTTGGGTTATGATATGTTTGGGTATGTTTTTTAAAGAAATCACCTGCTACTCTAAGGTAGAATATATACGTATATGTTCTGCTATATTTCCTACAAATTTTTCTAAAAAATTTTCTTTTCCTCATTTGTGTCTTTCATTTTGTGGTAAATGTCAGCTATAAACCTAATT
>VBSM01003176.1:17519664-17582641 GCA_008086735.1 Cheirogaleus medius | reverse complement strand
TTGTTACTCATTTTCTATTCCCTATATGCCCTTCTTATCTTATTGCATAGGCTAAGACCTAGCTACAATAAACATTAACTGAGAGTGCGCATCCTTGGGGAAGAAAGCAGCATTTTTACTATCAATTTGATGTTTTAAGTTATTAGTACATTGACATTTTCTCTTCTTGCATTGAAACTGGAAATTTATATTTAGAAAATTGTTCAGTTAGTCTAAGATTGCAGGTTACTTAGCATAACATGTTCAGAGTATTCTCTCAGAATTTAAAAATCTTCACTAGATCTGAAATTATATCCTTTTTTTATTTCTCATATTGCCTATATGTGTTAATGTGCACTTTTTAAATTAATCAGTCATTCCATGAGCTTGTCTATTTTAAAATCTTTTGCAAAAATCCATCCTTTGTATTTTGTTAGTAATTTCTCCATTGCTTTTGTTTGCTATTTTATTACTTTGTGCTCCTCTCTTGTATGCTTTCCTTTTTTCACCTACTTTCTTTGGAGGTTCTCTGCTGTTCCTTTTCTAATTGCTTGTGTTGAACCCTCAATCATTTATTCCCAAGTGACTTATTTTCTAATATACACATTTATAATTTGAAACTTCCATTTAAGTGATTATTGTATCCCACACGTTTTTGTATGTACTATGTTCACTGATTTAATTATAAATTTTGTATGATAATTATTTTACTTTATTAATTCATGAATTATTTAGAAGCCTATTTTTTAATTTCTAGCTATATGGGAGAGTTGGGGCTATTTTTTATAGTTGGTGCCTAATTTCATTAAATTTATTTCAGTGTGCTACTTTTGCAGTACTGTATGGTGATAATACCAACACATTTGTTAAGTGTTTGCATGTGCTAGGCATTGTTATAAACAGTTAACATATTTTCACTTGTTGAAACTCACAAAAGCCTTAGATATTATTGTTATCTATAACTTAAAAATAAGGAATCAGAGCCATAGCAAAATAAAGTAACTTAACCAAGTAACACAGCTAGTAAGTTATGGGAGCCAAGACTCAAATTTAGTCAGTCAAACTTGAGTTTGCCCTTATAACCTCCATAAAAAACTTTCTCTGCACTCAATGTGCCTGAAGAAAATAAATGTTTACATATATTGACTATGCAGTTGTATATACATCTGTCAGATCAACTTTGTTAACTGAGTTATTAAAGTCTTCTATATTTTTTCTAAATATTTTTGTCTGATTAATTTATTAATATTAATTTCTGAGATAATGTGTTAATGTCTCCTATTTGGATTATAATTTTGTTAATTTCATCTTATTGCATTAATTTTTTGCTTTGTAAATTTATGTCAGTCCCTGTCATATCTTTTGATGAATGATTTTTTTATTAACATTTTTATTTCTACTAATGCTTTACAATAAATTCTTTTTTTGTCTGGTATAAATTTACTTTACCACCACTTTTTTTTCTTTCTGTTCAAGTTTACTTAGTATATAATTTTACCTTTTTAATTATTTTTATAGATACATATACAAATAGATACCAACATGTGTATATATATTGTGTAGTACTTTTAAATCTGGATTTTGCATTTTACCCAATCTGAGAGTTTCTGCATTTTAGTAGTTGAGTTTTACTGTATGATATTTTATACCAATTTATTGTGTATTATCTATTTACCATGCTTTTGGTTGCTTCTGGTTTTATTTCTCCTTTTCACCCTTTCATCAGATTCATCAAATTTTCAGTATAGCCCACTTTTTTTTGCTTCTAGCTATTTCTAAGCAATAGATTATATTTTTATTTGTTTATCTTTCTTCTGAACTATGAAGAAATTTAGAGCACTTTCATTCTAGCCCCTCAAAACATCGATGTAGTCTAGAACTTTATTTCCACCTTATTTAAAACCAATACTAGTTTTTTTAAAAAACATCCACTGCTTCTTACATCCTATTACGTATTTCTGTTATCAATGCTCTTTTTTTAAAGTTAGCAATTCCTTCAGTAAGTGTCTGTAAAAGGTAAACTTCCTAATTATTTATATGATAAAAGTCTTAGTTTCCCTTTGTTCTTAAATGCTAATTTGAGTACAGATTTATAACAATTGTTATTTTTCCCTGAACATTTAAAAAATATTTTTGTGATGTCACCTTGCATCTACTTGGCTAATTAGAACTCTGCTATTTTTCTTATTCTTGTATAGTCATGGATAATATGTCTTTTCTCATTAGTACCTTTAAAGATTTCCTTTTGTCTGTGCATTTCAGTCTCACTGTGATATTTCTAAGTGGACCTGATGGTTCCTTCAGTCTGGGGATTCATTTCTTTCTGTAAATCTACATTATTCTCTACTATAGTTATCAATTTGGTTATTGCCTCTCATTCATTCTTTCTAATCTCTCATTCTAGAATGCCTGCCTTGAATTTTCTTATTCTATCCTCTACTTCTCTTTCATATTTTCCTTCTTTCTATCTCTATGTATTCCATCATGGGTGATTTCTTTATAATTAGTTTGAACTGACTAATTATCTTATTAGCTGTCCCTCATTCACCCATTTTAGTTCTAGAAAGTTCATTCTAGTTCTTTTTCATAACTGCCCTGTGGTTTATACCTTTAAATCTATACTTTTTAAGATTTTAACCTTAATTTTTAAAGCCTCAGATTATTCTACATTTCTAGACTTGATTTTTTAAAAATTTTACCTCAGGGTGATTCATTTGCTAATAATTGTTTGCAATTTTTTTCCTATGACCTAGGTTTTTAGGGATTATTTTTATGTTTTTTTTTTAAGGGGGGTACTTGTTTTACATGAAACCATCCCTACAAGAAACCATTTTTATAGGACAGTTAGAGATCCCACCCACTGGGACCTGGTATATTTTATTAATTATAGACTAATTTTTGCATTATTTTCTCAGTTTGGGATTCCTATACTACAAGAGTAGTGTGAATTCAGACCCTATTCTGGTGTATGGCATAGATGTGGTCTTTCCAACCCACAACCCTGGACAAATAGCCAGTTTTCTTTCTGCTTCCTAAGGCTGTGCAGACTGTTTTTCTAGTACTATGTTCATGAGCACAGCAGACTCCCAGCTCCAGCTCAGTTCCAATTCCAAGCACAGCTTCAGCATCCAGTATTGATTTCTTACATCAAGTTTTAATACTCCTAGATCTCTTTTCACTGAGTTTCTTCTTTGTTTATGGAATGTGGGGATTTCTCTGAGTTTTGAGCTTTTCTAGGTATATGAATTTTTTTGTACTATTTCCAATGTTTAGATGATTTTTACATGAAACAAAGAGCTTTCTAAATCACCTCAGTTCTTCATATTTTTTTTTTATGTGTGTGTGTGTTTCCAAAGACCGTTCTTGCCCCTTCTCCCTGCAGGAGCCCCTCCTTAGGCTTATATTCCTTTCATCAAGAAAGAAAGAACTCTCTGACCATGGTGGAATATTTTTGTGTTTTGTTTTGATAAAAGCTTTCTTGATATATAATTTACATGTCACACAACTTACCCATTTAAAGTGTACAATTCAATGGCTTTGAGTATATTCATGATGTTGCTCATCTATCAATACAATCAGTTTTAAAATATTTTTATTACCCCAAAAAAGAAGCTCTGTTCCCCTCAGCCATCACTCTCCAGTCATCCCATTTCTCGCCCTCCAACCCCCAACCCTAGGCAATCACTAATATATTTTTTCTCTCCATAGATTTCCCTATTCTGGACATCCCATATAAATGTGCTCATGTAATAGGTGCTCCTTTATGACTGGCTTCTTTCACTTAGCATAATGCTTTCAGAGTTTATCAATGTTGCAGCATCTATCAGTGCTTCATTTCTTCTTATTGCCAAATAATATTCTGTTGTATGGATATGCCACGTTTTATTTACCTGATCATCAATTAATGTACATATGAGTTGTTTTCACTTTTTAGCTCCTATGAAAAATGCCGCCACAAACATTCATGTACAAGTTTTTGCGTGTAGGTGTGTTTTCATTTCTCTTGGGTATATATAGGTAGGAGTAGAAGTGGTGAAATATACAGTAACTTAAGTGTTTGAGAAATTGCCAGAATGTTTTCCAAAGTGGCTACACTGTCTTACATTCCCATCAGCAATGTGTGAGGGTTCCAATTTCCCTACAACCTTGCCAACACTTGTTTTTATTTGTCTTTTTTTATTACAGCCATCACAGTGGGTGTGAAGTGGCATCTAATTATGGTTTTGATTTGTATTCCCCGGGTCACCAGTAGTGTTGAACATCTTTTCATGTTATTATTGGATATTTGTATATTTTCTTGAGAAATGTATATTCAGAGGCTTTATCCATTTTTAATTGGGCTGTTTGTCTTTTAATATTGAGTTGTAATAGTTCTTTTTATATTCTACTATAACTCTATTATCAGATATGCGATTTGTTAATATATTTTCTCATTCTGTGGGTTGTTGTTGTACTTTCTTAATAGTGTCCTTTTAAGCATGAAAGTTTTTAATTGTGATGTCCCATTTATCCATTTTTTCTTTTGTTTCTTGTGCTTTTTGGTGTCAGATCTAAAAAACACCATTGCCTAATCCAAGGTCACAAAGATTTATACCTATTTTTTCCCTATGAAATTTATAGTTTTATAGCTTACATTTAAGTCTTTGATACATTTTGACAATCTTTTATACGGTTTGAGCACAGTGGTAATTTTTAAAGTGGTTATCACCTGGAAAGTTCTTCTCTAAATATTAAAGATCTGACAAGAAAATGACATGATTTTGGATATGAGACAACAGCCTTCTTGATACTTTGATCTCTTTAAAAAGCATGGAATTATAAAATCTTAGTTCAAAGACATTGATTCTATTACACGTTTCCAGATGTGTGTGTTTTTCTATGGTTAACAGAACTAAGAGGAGCCTTCACTGTTGCAATTTTGGAGGCAGAACCAAAGCACCAGGAACTAAAAAGTTTAATGAGCTCTAACCAACCTGAGTCAATACTATGACAGGCTCTGAAGAAATACAAACTCATTTACATAGGCTGATTTCGTATAGTGTCCTGATGCAGCCTTGTTCCAAATGTTCACTGTTGTGGTTTACAAGAAATGAAGGAAAACAATAAGTTGGGCACTTTCTTACCAAAGCCTCTGGAGGTTTATTTGAAGTTTAGTTGTATTGACTGGAGAATTTCATAAATTTCTTGAAAATAATGTCAATATTTTCAAGTAATAAATTATTGGCAAATGAGAAAAAAACAGAAATTCCTTATAACATGGTAAATCCCAGTAAGTAATTCTTGTATACATTTCTCTCTATATTGTGACATCAGAAAAATAAGAGATTAAAAGGTAAAGAGAGAAAAATCCTATCAAAAGTGTCAGTGGAAGAAAGAATAATAAGAATGTTAAGAGAGAAATGAGAGGAGTGAAAGGAAAAGAGGAAAGACTGAGAAGAACAGAGATGGGAGGACAGAGGTAGAAGCTGAGGTGTAAGGAGGGTCAAAGATAAGAAACCAAGGAGGACAAGATATTATCATCAACTTGTATTAAAAAGGATGTAGTTTTTGAACGAGGGCCAAGATTTTACATGGAATTCAAGAGAAGTAATCAATCAACAATAAATCTAAAAGTATTTGTAAAGTGCTTCAATATTAGTAACAGTTTATAAGAGAAAAATCATATAATCAGGACCCAAGGACACCTATCCACCATAAAATGTTAACCGGAGAAAAAATGAAATATGAAAATAAAGGTGTGAGTTCTGATGGATGGTGTGGTAAGAAGTGGTGAGGGTGGCCAGCACCCTTGGGCCCTCTAGACCTTAGGTGGTGGGTGAGCCCAGGCCTGAGGCAGTGGCAATCCCTGTCCTGCCTGTGACCTCCCCAAGGCAGGCCCGCTGGCCACTCTGTCTCCTGTCCCAGCTCTGTGGGCCACAGCTGAGCCCCTGCCAGGCCCAGAGGAAGCAGCACCGCTGGGTGAAGGGCATGGTGGGATGAGAATTATGGTGGTGACCTGAATGCCAAGAGGAGCCTCAGGACCCTGAAAGGGTGGGTCACTGTGGACTTGAACACAAGTTCAGCCTCCTCAGCCTCAGGCACAGAGTCATGCAGATCCAGGGCCTGGAGTGACCCCTGTGTCCCTAGTGAACAAGACCCTGTGGAGCAAAGTCCAAAAGAGTGAGTTTAGACTTGTCAGCAGCTTTCTCTGTGTGGTCTTCCTTCTACAAGATTTTGACACTAAAAGAGAGAAATGGTAGACATGGCAGAACAACATGCCACTTTTGAACACCAGGAAGTGCCCACTATCCTATGGGAAGATTTACTGGCCCTTAACAGAAGACCTGCACATACAGGCATACCTCAAAGGTATTGTGGGTTCTGTTCCAGATCACTGCAATAAAGGGAGTAACAAATTTTTTGGTTTCCCAGGACATTAAAGGTTATATTTACACTATAGTGTATTATGTGTGTAATAGCACTGTGTCTAAAAAATTGTGAACATATCTTAATTTAAAAATACTTTATTACTAAAACACACTAACAATCACCTGAGCCTTCAGTAGGTCATAATCTTTTTGGTAATGGAGGGTCTTGCCTCAATGTAGAAGGCTGCTGACTGATCTGGTTGCTGATAGTTGGGGTGGCTGTGGAAATTTTTAAAAATAAGACTAAACTAAAGTTTGTTGCATCAATTGACCCTTCCTTTCACAAAATATTTTTCTATAGCATGTGACACTGTTTGATAGCACTTAACTCACAATAGTACTTCTTTCAAAATTGGAGTCAATGCTCTCAAACTGTACTGCTGCTTTATCAACTAAGTTTATGGAATATTCTAAATCCTTTGTTGTCATTTTAACAATCTTCACAGCATCTTCACCAGAAGTATATTCTGTCTCAAGAAACCACTTTCTTTGCTCATCCATAAGAAGTAATTCTTCAGCTGTTTAAGTTTTATCAAGAGAGTACAGCAACTCAGTCATATCCTCAGGCTCTACTTCTAATTCTAGTTTTCTTGCTATTTCCACCACATCTGCAGTTACTTTCTCCACTGAAGTCTTGAACCCCTCAAGTCATGCATAGTGTTGGAATCAACCTCTTCCAAACTCATGTTAATGTTGCTATTTTGACCTCTTCCCATGAATCATGAATATTCTTAGTGGCACCTAGAATGGCGAATCCTTTCCAGAAGGTTTTCAATGTACTTTGACCAGGTCCACTGGAGGAATCACACTATCTATCACAGCTATAGCCTGTAAAATGTATTTCTCAAATAATAAGACTTGAACATTGAAATTACTTCTTGATCCATAGGCTGCAGAATGGATGTTGTGTTAGCAGGCATGAAAACAACTTTGATCTACTTATACATGTCCATCAGATCTCTTGGGTGACCAGGCGCAATGTCAATGAGCAATAATATTTTGAAAGGAATCTCTTTTCCTGAACAGTAGATCTTAAAAGTGAACTTAAAATATTCAGTAAACCATGCAGTAAAAGATATACTATCACCCAGACTTTGTTGTTTCATTTCTAGAGCATAGGCAGGGTAGATTTCACATAATTATTAAGGGTTCTAGGATTTTCAAAATGTTAAATGAGCATTGGCTTCAACTTAAAGTCAGCAGTTGCATTAGCCCCTAACTAGAGGGTCATCCTGTCCTTTGAAGCTTTTTGAAGGCAGGCATTGACTTCTTTCGAGCTATGAAAGTCCTAGGTGGCATCATCTTCCAATAGAAAGCAGTTTCATCTACATTGAAAACCTGTGGTTTAGTGTAGCCATCTTCATCAGTTATCTTAGTTAGATCTTCCAAATACCCTGCTGCAGCTTCTACATCAGCACTAGCCACTTCACCTACAGAGATAGCTTCTTTCCTTAAATATCCTGGAACCAAACTCTGCTAGCTTCCAACTTTTCTTCTGCAGCTTCCTCGCCTCTCTCAGCCTTCGTAGAATTAAAGAGAGTCAGGGTATTGCTCTGGGTTAGGCTTTGGCTTAAGGGAACGTTGTAGCTGGTTTGATCTTCTGCCCAAACTACTAAAACATTCTCCATATCAGCAAAAAGGCTGTTTCACTTTCCTATCATTTGTGTTTTCACACAGGTCAATGTTCGTTCAGTGCATTTTATTTTATTCCTTTTTCCTTTTTATTTTTCCTTTTATTTCATCATATAATGGGGGTACAAATATTGTTAGGGTTACATACATTGCCCCTACCACCCCTCCCCCCCCCACATGCCAGAGCTTCAAGCGAGTCCAATCCCCAGGTGGCACGCAAGGCTCACATTATGTAACTCTACACTTCCTCCCCCCTCCCACCTGCCCTCCATCCGACAAAAGATTTTTTTTTTTTTACATTTTGGATACGTTGTATAACTTTGCCTCTCCCTAAGAAGGGTTAGAGGTATGCCCTTCCCTCCGACAATGCTCACTGTTCAGTGCATTTTAGAGGAGTTGGAGAGAAATCCACAAAGAGGAATTAAATGGTTTGCTACATCTATGCCAACCTGGTCACATTTAGAAGACATTTTCATATTACACACATTATTCTGTGTGTGCATTTTATTCCTCATAGGTGTATAAATGGTTAACAATGCTAAGTACTTTTTTGAAAGGGCAATCTGTATAGATGCTCTGAAGTGCTTTACATATGTTGAAAGTAGTGACAGTAAAATAGCTCATTTTTTAAATATCCTTCTGTTAACATCCATGTGAAATTTGTCTTTTGTAAATGGAATAACCAAACATTCTTTGAGCAGTACACATTATATGTGTGCACTGGTTCAGAGGACAAGGGGGGAGAAAAAGTGCAAAGGGCTCCATTCCAGCCGTTTTATAGTAAGGCAAGATTAACCATCTTATCCTGAATGTTCTGTGCATTTTGTTTTACTTTGCTTTGTATACAGTGTACGTAATGGAAAAATGAGTCTTAATTTTACAACATCTAGTCTTTCTAGATATTAAAGAAGTTGCCAATATAGGACAAAAGTGGAGTACGTAAACTATTTTGTGCATTTTGTATTATGTAGGAAAGACTATCTTCTGAAAACAACTGTGGAAGTGAAATGAAACCCATCTCTAAACATTGTAGATACTTATACTTGTGCACACAGTAAACACTAGAAGTGTTAAATAAAAACGAAAGTATGAAATACAAGAGACGACTTTGTGGTTGATCATGATAAACTAAAAAACTATGGTGCTCAAATAGTGTTAGTGTTCACCAGGGATTGGGGGGTGGGGAGACCCACATCTTAGGGATGTAGTGTGCATTGTGGCAGGGAAGGGATTACCTCTAACCCTTCTTAGGGAGAGGCAAAGATATACAATGTAACCAAAATGTCAAAAAAAAAACAACTTTTATTGGGTGGTGGGCAAGTGGGAGGGGGGAGGAGGGGAAGGGTGTATACTTACATAATGGGTGCGGTGCGCACCACCTAGGGGTTGGACACGCTTGAAGCTCTGGCACGGTGGGGTGGGGAGGGGTGGCAGGGGCAATATATGTAACCCTAACAATATTCGTACCTCCATAATAAAAGGAAATAAAAGGAAAAATTAAAATAAAAAAAGAAACACCAAAAGAAAAAAATAAAATAAAATACTTCTAATACATTTGATTCATAATATATTTTATGTTCATGGGTCCATATTATCCTTTATATTTTATCCTTCATGTGAAGCATACACAGACATTGCCAGCCTACATCCACTGACCTTCATAGAGTAAACTTATGTATATCTATAAGTAACCTGGGTGTTTTTGTTTGGTCTATGGCTTGGCATGAAAACCTGCCTGTGTTCTTGTTATTTGTGTTTGCATAGGATGGAAAGAAGGAAAGGGGCTCTGCTGTTCTTGGGAGAACTTCAGCTCTCTGTCTTTACTTTTAAAGATGAGCAACCTCTTCTAATGGCTATTGTGCTCCATCTCTTCTTTCCTATTTTTTCCCTTTTTTCCTCTTTATTCTGAAATGCTAAGGAGGTTTGGGAAGCTGGAGTTCACATGGTTAGGACCATGGAGAAAAACCCATTCTCCTTCCATTGCCTCATCAGCCCAGACCTTCTTTGTCTTACATGGAAGCCATTTCCCAGAACTAAATGGAATATTAGGAACGTGAATTCTTTCAGCTACTAACATGCCATTTAGGGGACTGTACTAGCAGCAATCTAAACAAATGGAGCCTCTATTTTAAAATTAAAATGATAGTAGTACTTTAACCTGCTTAGTACAGTGTTATTGAAGTTGTATGGAAAGTAAAAAATTCTCACTTTCTTTTGAGGCCATGTTAATATTTTTGAAACTGTGCATTATTCTTTTCAGTAGATAAAACATTTAAGGTCAGAACTATACTAGAATATCCAGATTCCCTGCAGTTGGTTTTCTGCCACTGAAACCTCAAAACCAGATATTCTCAGCAGTGTACTGCATATATTACACAGGTGCATCAAAGATTTATCACTCCTCTTGCTCCACCTCTGGGGAGCATTTCATCATCGAAGAAAATAACTAAACTCATTTGAGCCCCTCTTTAATTTTTAAAATGAAAATCTATATCCATCAGGCATATGTCATAGTTTCAGAGTGAGAAAACTAAGGTAACTTTGGTGAAATACCTTTTTTCCTATAAACACAATTACAAAGCACTCAGATTATAAATAACTTGAAATTTATTTTATATTATTAGAAATAATTTAACAAATCCCCAGTATTATACTAGATATGTAGACTCTACTACAATTTAAAACATACACATGTGTACACACACATGCAAGCATGCATGCACACACATGGACAGTTTTATGTATGTATTTTTCCTCCTCTGGCATGCATCACTATTGCTTCACCATTGATAACTTTCATGGAGGAGTACTTTTCAACCTGAATTGTGTCTGCATTATGCACTCAATTTGGCTTTCTGAATAAATTGACAGATAAATTCAAATATGACCATATTCACTGCATTTTTTAAATTCTGTACATGACCAAATCCACTGAGCATATTAGTATCCTGTAAAATAGAGAACCTTTTTTTTTTATGTTGGCCTGGTAAAAGCAAAAGTTATTTTAATAACTGAAGGAAAAAAACAGCTCCTGCTTATAAACCACATATCAGGTTTTGGTCTAAGTGTTTCATATATATCATCTAATTTAACTTTTACAAATCCTTATATGAAAGGTACTATTTTAATTTCTTGTCTGGGGAAACCAACGTTAAGAGAGTAAAATAACTTCCCCAGAGTTACAGAGCTTCCTAGATTACTTGAACCTAGAAAGTCTAGCTCCAAAGTCAAATGCCTAACCCTTATTCTATACAACCTAAGAATTAGCTCCTATAGAGGAGGATAAGCAGAGCAATATCATTAGTTCAAATTAACTAGATGTAACTGAGGGCAAATAAGCCAACAATATGAATCTCTCAGTTCCTGGCCCCATCTTTCCCAGAGTTTTCTTTTGTCTTGAGCAGTATTCTATGTTCAGGCTCTCAACATGGCAACCTATCTGACTGAGACACATACAAAATTCATCCATGATCTCAAAAAATAATTAGCCTTGCCTATTCCAAATATGTCAAACATTTGCTAATTACCATGACAAATATGTGGAAATTCAAACTGTTTTCAAAATGTTATATTCTATATTTTATAAAAATTTTGCAATTAATAATTGCTCAATAGGTTACCCCTGCTATGATTATTAGGAAAAAAATATAAAAATGTGAAATTTATCTGCATACTTTTTCTGTTTCTAAGAAAGTGTCAGTCACTTTCATTCTTTAAATATCATTGTTAAATTACCATATTTTTTAAGCTCTGATCTCTTTTTGAGTTTCATCTCTAAATGCCTGATGGAATTCTTCATCTGGATCCCCACCATGCTTTCAAAGTCACCATGTCACCATTCCTAAAGCCTCTAAATCTTTTCAGATTAAATGCACTGAGTTGGGGCAAATTAAAACTTTTTGAATAATAAATTTTCTGACACAAATTCAGATGTGACTCATATAAGACATTGAATCCTAACCCCAGTCATCAAATTTAGAATTCATCCAATCTGCCTGCTTCCTTTTTACTGATAAGGAGGCTCAGACCCTGAGAGAAACTGTGACGTGTCCAAGATCATCATGAATTTGTAGCTGAGCTGCAATTAGAATCTTAAATCCTGATTTTTTAAATAATTGCAGTTATTTTTACACAGGGCATCCTATAAGGTCTCCATACTGACTATTTGCCTTGCATTATTTCATTTAATCCTCAACACGCCCCTGTAAAGTTAGCATTATTATCCCACATTACAACTGAGGAAAGTGAAGCTCAGGGAGGTGAACCTATTCATGCAGGTTCACATACTGAAGAGTTAGAATCCCAAACCATGTCTGTCTCATTCTAAATTCCCTTGGTTTTGTAATCTCCTCTAGGCCAATATTCCTTCTCGGTCACCCACTTCCGTCCACTGAATGCAAGTTGTAGAAACACCATTTTAACTGTGTAACACTTCACGTCATAGGGCTTTTCACGACATAATCAATGTATTAAAATATGTTAACAATCACACATTATACAAAAATGCTATGAATCCTCAAGTGGTTCCAACTTGTCAGTAATTGGATGTCATATATTTAGATTCTATTAAATTGTTTATTAAAATTTCCAGTGCCTCTTTTCCTACATTACTACAAATATCATCATTCTAAATCAGCCCCATTTAAACTTAGTTTCATGGCAACTCTAGATATCTTAAAATATTTTAAAGGTGTCAAAAAAAATCTCAAAAATAATTCATTTAGTCCACTTATCTTTTGGAAATCTTCACATTTTATATATATATATATATAAATTTGAATTTGGAATGAATCAAGGAAGAGATATAAAATAAGTTTTAAAATAGTATTACAACTGTAAGTAATCAAAGAAGGAAAAACAGAACAAATTATTACAGGGTCAGGATACTAGAAAGAATAGAGAGTAAACAATACACACTTCTTCACCTGTATAAAATCAAAAAGTTTGGACTACCCACAGAAGCAAATGTGAAAACCTCTAGACCATCCTCTGGGTTGGTGTCTCCCTGAATCAATGAGATAATACTGGAAACCTCATCCAACAACAATCCAATTTAAACAGTGACTATAGCTATGAATAGAAAACAATTATATGTTCCCCATCATGGCCAAAATACATCATGTGAGCCATATACACAATCAATTATTCAGCAATCCAATTCCTCTCATTAAGACAACTTTAATAAAAGAATCAAAAGAACTATCATTTGATTATGTCATGAATAATAAATCAAAAACTATTTCTCAAAAAAGTCCTTTCCATTTTGCCTCTGTGGCTATTGCCTTAGGTCAGACACCATCACCTCTCACCTGAATTATTATATTAAGTTCTTAATAAGTATCCCTATGTCCAATTTCACCAACCCCACATTACCCTTTAATGACTTCAGATTACCTTGAAAATAACTAGAAACATTTCTGTGCTCTGGCTAGTGCCTTTGTCTCTAGCCATGCTGGCCACTCTCTCATGGAAAACCTGTTTTAAAGCTGTGTGGAGTTCAATATTATTTCCAGACCAACATAATCTCTCCTTCCTTTTAATGTGATGATTTCCCTGAAAGATGCTTCTCTTTCCCTCTATCACCTGGTTGACTTATCTTTAAACACCCTACTCAAGCTTTATCTCTCCCAAGCAAAACTTTCCATCATCTCCTCCAGGCTAAGCTGCCCTCCTTTGTGTTCCCTTTGCAACATCTACCAAGGCATTTATACCACAATGGCATTTACTGTCTTCTCTACCAGAAAAATTTCTTGAGGCCATGTCTTAATCACCTTTGCATCCCAGTATCTACCTGACTGCCTGCAAAATGGAAAAAGCTCAATTGATGTTTGTTTAAAGGAAGGTGAATAAATGAAGTAAATCAGCATTTCCTAAAAGTGCCTGGTCTCAAGAATCACTTGGGTGCTAATTGAAAATGCGGATCCCCAAGCCAAGGTTCATATTGACCAGTTTGGATTGAGGCAAAAGATTTCTATATTTATCAAATTTCCTACATGATTTTCCTAATGAGGAAACTGAGAGAATTACTGTAGTCATTTAATCATGAGGGATAGGAAAATCTAATTCTTTGCACAAATTATCTCTGTGAGTTACCTCTCTTTGAAGTAACCATGGGGATACTCCTCCTCCTTTATCTGATACCTATCTGTGCTGTGCAAGGAAAAAAAAACAGTTTTCTGTCATATAAAAATAAGGGCATGAGGATAATCTATCCTTAGCTCAGAATATAAACTCAGAAAGGGGCTTGGTTGTGATTTCAACATTGTTTGTATTCTTTTAGCTAGTGTTTTCCATGTGGTCTAAAAATGTCATGACTCAGAGTAGTTATTTGTAGAGTTGCTTCAAAATTTTATCTAAACCACTATAATTTCACACCTGGCATTGAAACTACCTAGTTTGCCTGCAAGAACTCCACTTACTTGGTGATTATACAGTACTTGCTGAAAACTAACTTAGTGTGTAATGTTTTATTCTATAACTCTAGGAATACAAACTTGTTCAAAAAGAAGACTGTGCTGCATGTTGCCTCTACTCAATATACCTTACTCCTACATTCTTGCTATATTCTTTTCACCTCCACCACTCAAGGGAAATGTGTTTTTTTGAAGGTCCCTAATAATCTCTGCATTTCCAGATCTAACAAAATTTTTTCCATACCCATTGGCCTCTTAACTAATAGTACAAGGCAAGTCTTTCTTCAACACTCGTTTTTGCTGGGTTCCTGGCTTTCCTACTTCTCTCTCTGCCACTTTTTGGTCTCCTTTGCAAATTTATTGTTTTGTTTCTCCTTTGTCTACATATGTTTAGTTCCATTTTGGAATTTAAACTTGTTGGTCTAGCAGTTAAGTTCTTCCAAATTCATCAAGCTGTTTGTATCTTATCACCACCAAACTCCTCTCCATGTATCCTATGATCTGGGCAAGCACTAGTCAGATGTGTCTTTTAAATTTGTATTAATTAAAATTAAATAAAATAGAAAATTCAATTCCTCAGTAACATTATCCACATGTACTCAACAGCCACATGTGGCTAGTGGCTGCCATATTGGACAGGACATGTATAGAATATTGCCTTCATGAGAAAAAGTTCAACTGGGCATCACTAGTCTAAACAACTAGACTACTCAAGTTTCTCACCTCTACACTTTAGTTCATTCCATTCTCTCTACCTGGAATGCTATCCACCAACTATATCTCTTCCTATTGAAATCAGACCCTTTCTTCAAGATTCATTCTAAATATTTTCCTCTCTCCAAAGTCTTTACTGATCACTCTACCTGAAAGTGTAGCAGCCCTACTATGAACTCTCAAAGTTTTCTGTACTACTCTTCCCTATGTTCCTTTGTTCTGCGGTTACTAGTATGAATGCCTGCTCTTCCTGACTAGAGATTAAAGTGCCTGAAGAGTTGATAGTTGCCAACTGTCATGGAGTGCTTTTAGTGCGCTAAGTTGGGTGCTTGATGATAGTTCTCACATCCTCATATCGTCCCTGTGAAATATATGGTGTTTTATCATATTCACACTAAAGAAACTGGGATTTAAAATAATGAAATGATTGGCCAAGTTAAAGTCTCATGGCAGGAGGTCACACAGTAGTGAGCCCCAAATCATTCCAGGTGGGTCTAACTCCAAAGCCCATAGCCTTAATCATCTCTTAATCATTGCTTCCTGATCTCATTCACCATATTAATGCCCACCACACATGCCTCCTAATACTACGCACACTCCACTGGTGAATAGATGACTAATTCCTTACATGTAAAGGTAATTTACAGTTCATAAAACTTGTTGACAGCCATATTTCCATAAGATTTCCCCAACATCTCTGAGGCAGCTCCACAGGAAATGTCTCCATTTCACAGAGGCCAAGAGAGATCAGAGGCCTCCTAAAGTTCACATTGCTGTTAAGTGAAAGGGATACATAGGACGGACTTTAGCCCATGTGTCTTCCAGTTCCATCAGCCTTTCTTAGAAGTCCCCCGGGAATTTGAAATTCATCAACAATCAAGAAAGACGCCAAGTGTTGTATCCCAATATGCAGTTTTCTACTTGCCCCTTTAATTGTTTAAAAAACATGATGAGCCTTAATTGTTTATGTCTATGGGAGGGGGAGAGGCAGTTTAGTCAAGTTTTCAGGACTGGTTAAATAGCCACATATTTCAATCTTTATCATATTGTTTTTGCCCTAACCCCATTAAGATAACTTGCTTATATTAAACAAAATTCTGGGAATGTTAATTAGCAATTTAGCTATGAATATGCATGATTATTTTTAAGTCCACTAATAATATGCATGGGTCTTATCTGTAATTATATCTAAATGTTCTCCTTTTTTTTTCTTTCTCTCTTTCCCCTTCAGGAAAGCCATTTAAAACACATTTGGGAAATGTTTGAAAAAATTAATTCCATTACTCTTATTTTCCAGAATTTTCTTAAATATTTTATGGCTATAATTATTTTTTCCCTCTTAAGGCAAGGCAATATATCACCATGTACATTATCATACTTGTTGAAAAAAATGTGAGATTCAAAAAATTAATTTTAAATCAAGAAAAAGTTATACTGTATTTTCTTATTTATTATACTAATTTTCTCATATCCTTAAATAGTTTTTCATTTTGTCTTGTATCTGCAATTATATTTAAGGTTGACTATGATACTTCCATTTATTTTGCATCCAACTTACAGTATTGTATGTTTTTTATGAATATATAAAGTTAGTCAGGGACAAGAGGATTAAACTCAGCTATTTTGAATGCCTTTTCTCAGTCATAATGTACATTCTTTACAAAAATGTTTTCATTTAACCTGAAAAGGAGTCTAAAATGTAATTTTCCCAGAACAACCCTTCCAAGGTGGCAAAGATCTGTTTCAGACCCAGGCATGCCTCATTCCAAAGCCTGTGACCTTATCACATGAATGACCAAGTGGTTGAATGGCTGAATATTAAATGAAATGTCTCCTGGCTAAAACGTAAATGTGCCTGACATCTACTCACTAAAATGTTTATTAGATGAATAAATAAACAAATTGGTGGATGGGGTTCAATACACATCAGCTCATTTACCTCACCACCAAAAGAGAACATGTTCAAACATTCAGGAAGAATACACAATTAGGAAAATGTGTTAGCAATGATGAGGCTTTTATGGGATTGCTCTTCTCAAGTTCAATAGTCTTAATGCACATGCAATTTGCTTGAAGTCTATAATGCCCTTGGATTTCAAGCTGAGGAGTCTGATCATCTGGAAACAGAAATTAAGGATCTGAAATATTGTTAAATAAATAGATTCAATTGAAATTAGCCTCTTAGGACTTAAAGTGCTTCCACATAAAGTCCAAGAGACAGAAACAAGAACGATGTTCCCTATAATCAAATATTGCCTTAATTCCAAATTTAGCTTCTGTCATTTGATCTAATGTTACACCAAGGCATATGGGCGCTCCACATGTGAAAAGCTTACACCAATTTATAGCAAATGCATCACATGGACAAGAATGCAAGCTCAAGTAGTAGCACTGTTTCTTTCACTACTTATTTCATTCCTTATTTTTCATACCTGCAGCCACTATGTGAACCTATCTCCAATCACTTTACACTGGCTTATTTCAAAAACCTTCAAACTCTTCTCCCTAGTGTCATCCTTTCTTCCCACTTTTACTCTTCCTACAAATGGCTGCTAGAAAGATCTTCCCCAAAGACAGCTTTTATCACAAGCTCAAAAACCTATCACAATTCTCTAATGCCTGGTATATAAGAACTTCTAAAGTCATTACCCCTCTCACTATCCTAGTCTCTTCCTGAACCAGATTCTTTATTAGTAAGAAACAATTTTCTGCTATGCTATAAATTTTCCTATTTTCTTATCTTATTTTCTTATCTGTGCCCTTTGGCATGCTAGTGATCCTAATTTAGAGCTTTTGAACTTGATTTAAAATTATCCTTGACATATTTTCATGGGTGCATTATCAGTCTCTGTATCAGTCAGCGCCACAGAAAGAAACAGAATTCATTCCAAAGGGCTCAAATAAAGAGATTTTAACAAGGTCTTATGTATGAAGTTGTAGACAGAGTTAAGGAGCAAATGAGAAGGCAAGGCACTCAAAGATTAGTAATGGTGAGAAGACGATACTAGCCCTAGGGATAAAGAGACAACAAGGAGTAGTGTTTCCTTAGGAGCCCAATACAAGCAGAGGCAAGGGGGAGGGCAGGCTGAAGGAAGTTATAGCCTGAAAGGACACTACCAAAGCCAGGGGACAGGATCAAAGCAGAAACTGAAGAAATATCCCAACCTCTTTCTCCTCCCGCCTTCTGATATCCTGCTAGAGCCACCCATTGGCCCAACCCAAAATGAAGACAGAAAGAAGTCCTCATTGTGCAACTAACAAGGGTCAGGGTCGCCGAGTACAGGGGGTGCACAAAATAGTGTTGAATGGATGAAGCATAGCAAATGGAGAACAACTTGCATGGAAGCACACTATATTATAGCCTTCTGGAGGGTGGCAGTTTCTGAGACACCCTGCATCTGGAGTATGAGAACAGCTACAGACCTCTCTCTATGTGTCACTTTGAGCAACTTTACTTAGAGGTTCAATTTCCTTACTTTTAATATAAGAATGATACTCAGTTTGTAGAATTGTTCTGAATGTTATATGAAAATTATGTATAAAATGTCCTGTATAATAAACACTAAATGTATGGTAACTAATGTTTTACCATCTAAATGAAAATTTTATACACACACACACACACACACACACAGCCTTTTATAAAATGTCTTATAATAAAAGAATGAGTCATCAAAGACAAGAATCAATGAGTGTTAATGGTCACCTTTTTTGCTCACCTCTATCCCCCATCCCCTGGCCTTAAAAAATACGGCAGGACATCTTCAGGACTTGGCAGACTATTATTTTACACTAGTGACTTGGATGCCATTTCTCTTCCTTCCACTCAGTAACAGACGGTGCCCTGGACAGCAGTGACATCTGCAGCCCCAAGGGAGAAGGGTCAGCACAAATTTTAATTTTGCTTTTGGTTTGGGGCTTTAAGTATACAAACAGATTTTTTTCTCCCTGTCAGACTGCATCTAGCTTCGTATCTGACATTTTTTAATGCTTTACGTATTTGGATTGACCCAGAAATGTTATAGCTTCAGGTTTCTGCTTATTTTGCTGTGTCTCTAATTCAGCCTCCTTGATTTAAAAATAAAAGCCAAAATAAAACATGAAAAAATATTCTAGCTGTTATTTCTATGTCAGGAGAAGGAGAAGGAAGAGGGCATTCTGCTCCTTTTGAGCTTCCTCGTATTACACTATGTTAACATTTGAATATTTTAAATAACAAGAAATAAGAATACTAGGGATAACCTATAAAAATCTGAGGATAATTTGACTCAACTAGAAAAAGGGAACTTGACAGCAGAGAGGAGAACATTTATAAAACCATTGTTATGTTGTGCTCACTGACAAGGAATTAAATACTAGACTAATCTCTGCTATGAGAGTAAAAATACATACATACATACATACAGCTTTATTCTTAGAAGTTCAAGTGTCTGTAGAGGGAACAGTTTCATCCTCCAGAGTTCAATTTCAGGGAAATCTCTATAATAGTAGACTCTGTTGTGGCCACGTTTGAGGCCATCAGAATTTCCTACTCATGCCTCCCGCAAAGAAAAAGCATCTATCCTTAAGCATATAAAATCTTATCCTCATTACTGAGACACTATCGACTTCAATAGCATTTGTAATTTCCCTTTACCCGGGGGCAGTCTTCAAAGGTCAAAGAGAACACTAAAGGCTGTGTCTACAAGATAGTTAAATCAAAATAGAATTAAAGGCTGGCCTCAGGTAGCTATTTCTAATGTGAGGCAGTCACAGGACAATGAAAACTACAATTCATGCCCAAATGTTCTCCTTCATCAAGGGGAGACTGACTAGACAAAGTCAGAACTCAAGGGTCATTTCTGATTGGCCTCCATCCAGAGTAGCACAACAAAACTCAAGAAGCTTCACAGACAAATAATTACACAACTAATTTAGGTGTTTGGATTAGATAAATCATTCAAAGTTTCCTTCATCTGCTTAGGTCTGCTTTTGGGAGACAAGATAAACATTCTGAATTTACAAGAGAATGTTGAGCTCCATTTCAACAATGCAACTGGTAGAAGAAAAAAGAAGTGGGCTTTCTTTTATTTTGATGCCAGAAAGACAAATAAAGTGGCATGCACAAGTCATTCAGATGGATAGATCAAATTATCAACAATTCACTGTATGATAAAGCAATATATGGAATTTCTCATTCCGGTCCCTTTCCTTGGCCCTCATGCAAGTTATTTATTCCAGCTGATTCTAGTTTTCTAATCTGTAAAAAAGGGATACAGGATAAATAACCCCTAAAATTCTTCCAACTCTACTAAAAGATATTGTTTTTTGCAGACCTATGTTCCCATGAGACTGCATTTCAGGCAGATTTGAAGCAGCCAAATATATGTACTCAAAGATTCTCTAACACCAGGAAAAAGAAAGACTAAGTTGAAATCACGTAAAGTTGAAGATTCCAACTTTGGTAGAGACCTACCAAATCCTTTAACCAAGACTATCACGCAATTATATTGTTGGTATAATTGTTAGTATAATTATATTGTTGGTATTCCATGCTCATTTGTTGGATATATATCAAAAAATTGGGCTTGGAGATAGATAATACACAGATAGACA
Organism: Cheirogaleus medius; assembly: GCA_008086735.1. NCBI lineage: Eukaryota > Metazoa > Chordata > Mammalia > Primates > Cheirogaleidae > Cheirogaleus > Cheirogaleus medius. The sequence continues at coordinate 17,561,901 of VBSM01003176.1, read as the reverse complement.
GATAGATAGATAATAGAAAATTGGAAAAATGATGAGCATTTTTTCAACTACATTTTCTAAAATATCAGATGTATATGTATATCCAATAAAAAAATAAAAATCAGACTAAAGACAATACCGATAGTTTAGTGAGAAAAGATCAAGGGTGGATGATAGTATATAATGTTCTCTTGGGGAAAACTTTCTTTCATTTTAGTGTGAACTTAATGACCGCATCACCTACTCTGAAGTATTTTTAGGTCCAGTTATTCAACAAATAATTATCCAGTGTCTTCTATGTGGCAGGCACAGTAAACATAGAATTGAGCAAAGGAGACATGCTGCTTGTCCTCATGGAGCTTACGATTTAATAGAGGATAAATATCAATCCAAGAATCCCACAAATAATGTACAGCGGTAACTGTAATAAGAGTTATACAGAGCACATGAGTATGGTGCTCTATGAGCATGTATGTAGCAGGGAGATGTAACCTAATTGAAGAGGTAAGACAAGTTAGAGGCTTTGTATTCTCATTCCTAGAGTTGTGCTTATCAGCAAACAGGTGAGAGAAGTACTGTAAGAATAGTATGTCCTTCTACTCATCCCAAAGTCTTGTCCTCTGTGCAGCCACTGACTAGGTACCTCTGCATCCAAAGCTGACTCTGTTTTCAGCTGGCCTTGCTGAGAGTGAGCCCAGCACACCACGGAAGATGAATTGACAACAATCTAACATAAAGCCCACATTACTCAACACTTTCTTCAACCAGAGCAGCTCAGCCTTGGTCCTTATCCATGAGCGATAATTGTAGCACCATTAGTGACCCAGGTAGGACCCATTGCCCCCACCCTCAGTGACACACTATATGTTTAGGGGCCTCAGTAAATAAATCAAGGGGAGAACTGGATAAGCCCAGAAATTTCTTCCAGTGAGGAGTACACAACTGAACACAAACTAAGTCCTAACTTCTAAAAATAGAAGTCCCTAACAAGAAAAGGCCATCCGCATTGAAAAGGAGTATCAAATCAACCTGAGATTATCCCTGTCCCACTCACTCCTCCCCATCATCTGTACCCTTAGAGTAATCAGAGGAATCAGGCAAGTGCCTTAGCCATACTTCTCTAACTCAGTACTTGAATCTCTCTTATTTTTTATTTCAGTAGATTTAGGGAGTACAATTTTTTTGTTGTTATATGGATGAATTCTACATAATGAAATCTGGGCTTTTAGTGTATGCATCACCTAAATAGTTTACACTATACCCAATAGGTAATTTTTCATCCCTCACCCACTCCCACCCTCCCCGCCATCTGAGTCTCCAACGTCCATTATACCACTCTTTATGATCACGCATAGCCATCACTTAGTGCCTACTTATAAGTAAGAACATGCAGTATTTGTTTTTATATTCCTGAGATACTTCACTTAGGATAATGCCTCCAGTTCCATCCAAGTTGCTGCAAAAGACATTATTTGATTCTTTTTGTGGCTGAGTAGTATTCCATGGTGTGTGTGTGTGTGTGTGTGTGTGTGTGTGTATGTACACATTTTCTTTATCCATAATAGGCCTGGAGGACAGGGAGAGGAATAAAAGCCCTAGCCTTTCACACTAACAGAAGGATCCACTGCTGTTTTTCATAGTAGGAAATCACGGGACATGTAAGCCTAAAACACAGATAGTGAACTTAAAATACCTTTAATCAAGAAATCAGGTTTAGATGATTCTATACAACAAATCTGATTTAATTTTTGAATACATTTACTAATTCAAGAATGGTTTCAAACCCTCAGAGAGTGGGAGAGAGGGTAATTCTATCTATTTTCTTCCTTCAAATATAACTTTCCTGAAATAGAATGAGGAAATCTTCTTTTTTTTGTTTTTTAGAGACAGGATCTCCCTCTGTCATCCAGGCTGGAGTGCAGTGGCACAATCACAGCTCACTGCAATCTCTAATTCCTATGCTCAAGTGGTCCTCCCACCTCAGCCCCCCAAATTGCTGAGATTACAGGTGTGAGCCACTGTGCCTGGCCAAAATGAAGAAACCTAACTTGTAATCACAATAAAGGTTCCTATCTGACTCTAAGGGCAAGCTTGTTTTGTTTTGTTTTTCCCCTTGGAAATACAAGCTCCTGAGGGCAGGGGACTGCATTTTCATATTCTTTGTGGTCCTTGGCACAGTATCATTTCTGTGAATGTGACTTATAAATGGCCTGGGGTGATTACAGTGGTGTAATTTTCATCCAATTTTTTATAACCACAGGTAACCCAGGTAACTCTCTGCAGGTACAATGATGTTCCGTTCAACTTAAGTGTCCTTGTTCCAAATAAAGGCTCTATTATGAAGTCAAAGCAAGTGTTATGACACAGATGCATTGATGATACGGTCTTTCTGCATACTAACATGCACCACAACATTAAATCTGAACTTTTCCACATTATTGCCAGGAATTACATATACCTTAGTGTCATACTCATTTACACCAGTGAAGTATATAAACTGTACTTAAGGTCAACCAATTAGTACACAAACTGACAAATGAAGAAATTTTGTGTCAGCAATATTCTTGACATATTTTATATCTCTTATTCTATTCAGATTACATTTTTACAAAGAAAATCTTGTCTCACATTTTCAATTTTCTCCTGTGTATTTTATGTTAAAATTTTAAAATTATTTGATCAGAGATACAGTACTACACAGGTCCCTAAGTGTTCAATAATAACCAAAAAATTTGCAGCGGCTACAGCAGTGGGATTCACAACATCTTTTATGATGTCAACAGTGATACCAAGAAGACAAGAGAAAAGGAAAGGAGCTAATGAGAAAATCCATAGAATAAACAGGCTTCATTAATCTCTAAGCAGGTTGCATAAATTCATTAATGCCTACAGATTAATAACATAATCATCTAAATGAAATCATTGAATGTATATTTTTATTTAAAAATCATAGCTAATTCATCTTATATAGTCTAAATTTTTCATTATCCAAAATGTGTATATATTAAGACTTTATTTAGTAATACCCCCCATTCCTAAGTACTATAGTTTGTATGCAGCTGGTTTTCTAGACAATAAAATATATAAAATGTGAAATTGAACCTTAGATGTCTATCTAGTGTTTATTCTGAATGCCAATGAATTCATGTCCTATAACAGAATAAGGGGCCATACGAGGGAACAACTGCATTTTAGGATAACAGAGTAGCATTGCTCTTGAAATGTGTCCAGACAAGGTGAATTCATTCAAGAAATGTGGACAAGAGTCAGGTGGACTATGGAAGACATGGCCCATCTGAGTGTCTCAAAAAAAGAAGTTTGCAATCTGGAACATGAAAGAAGAGTGAATGCACCTGAAAATCAAACCAGGAGAGACCGCTGTTTCAAGAACCAGAGTTAAAGAGAAAGAATCAACTAGAGATAGGTACATAAAAACTAGGAAGTGAAACTCATAGCCAACTTAAAGGATTCCATAAAGACAGAATGAATAATGAGACTGTGTATAGCTTACAAATGCAGACAGTATTTTTCTGGAGATTTCCTTGAAGTAATTCTACTCTTTATATTAATATTTGCTATGTTAATGATACTACTGAGCTGCCCAGAAAGCAAGAGGAAAAGTTCCCTGGCCACAGGGGTGGGGTCCTTAAGGACTGGAGCTCCTGTGTGGTTAGAAACTTGCCAGTGACGGAACCTGCTGTGTGTGTCTGCGTTTGAGAGTGAGCGCAGGGAGCTGGCGATGAGAAATTGTATTGAATGTGCCCCTCCTTTGGCAAATCTTAGCCTCTGCTCATTTATATCAAAATTAGCATTATCACCATCACCCTCATCTCCAATGATTGCCCAAGTCTCTTGTTCACCCTCCTCCCAACTCTGTCTACACATACCCCCAAATATACACTGAAGTTATTAAGAATTGTAAGAACAAATTGTTTGCCCATCCTCATAATCATCTGTCCTAAAAGGTCGTTTAAACATTTAATCAAACCTGTGGCCCTCTGGGGAAGAGTGTGAGTCATGCAATTCAGACGGCATGCTGAAGCCAGGCTTTATATCAGTCTTAGGAATGATGCAGATTGATTCCACAAAGAAATCAGTAACAGGGACATTTTCTGTCATTGGGCAGAGGATAAAAAGCTAAACACCTTCCTGGACTCTACTGAAATAAACCTTCACACCAATTATTGAAACCCCTATGGAAAGCATCATGCCAGAATCCAAGGATGTTGGCCATGTATTGAAATGTAAACTGATGCTCCTGAAAAAGAGAGGGTAGGTGGGCATCCTAGATCAATAGGAATTATTTGTTTTTCTGCTACTCTGGATCAGCAGCACTGCTGCTTCCTTTCACAAGTACAAAAACACAAAAGAGGACTTCTGTTTCATAAAAGTGGCTCAGACAAACAACACTCCTCAGGGTGCTGAACCCAAAGCTGGCAGCCAGCCCATTCTCTGCTCTTGGGCTGCTGGTACTTTTCACTTCCACAGCTATCAGCCTGCTTCAGACCTATGCCTTCACTCTGACAAGGGACAAAGAAAAGATCACAGTGGAAATCCTTCTGCGTGCTGCTAATAAGCCTATTTAGAGTCAATGAGAAAGCCTCATTTTGCACCAGAAAAAGCTTCAAGAGTTCTACCGACTCAGTAAAACCGAAATGTTTCTGTGTATTCCGTCCTCATTTTACACCAGACTGAGAGGTGAAGCTCAGCAAAACATTGGACATGATGACCTCTAAGTTTCCTTCCTCCTCTAATGTCCTCTGCTTCTCTGTTGGCGAGTAGGATTTGAATTTTATTTAAATTATTTAATTCTCATGGATTCCTGAGCTCTTCTTTGGTTTTGGTTAATCTCACTGTGGGCTACTGAATTGGCATATTTGGAGTCTTGGATCTCTCCTGGCAAAGAACTGAATCTTGTTCCCATCCAACAACTTAGCTTGCACTGTCTATTTTCTTTCTGAAAGAGATCTGAGTAGGAGGCAGATGTAGAGCATATTCCCACCTCCCACAGGAAGGCTAGGGAAGTTTGGGTGTTCATGAACCATGAACAAAAGGGAAATTCAAACTAGCAATAATGTCCTTAATGAAAGATATTAATCATTTTTCCAAATGGAAATTTCCAATTCTAACCATTTGACCACAGTGATATAAGCAAATAAACTTGCAGCTAAAAGGTTATATATACATGGGTCAATGGTGTAAGAGAAGGTAATACATGAGTAGAATGACATTACCCATTTGGCAGAATACTAACTCCTCTCTCAATAAATACCATGTCCCAGTCAGCCCACCACTGGGGTGTCATGGAAGAGGAACATAAAGACATAAGTACCATTTCTAAAAGCAATGCAAATTCTACATTTAAGTTCAATGTTTTAGCCATAGAGTGTTTTGGTAACATAAGGGGAAACCAGAGGAATTTGAGTGACCTTTATGAAAGACAGGCATACTAAGAACCACCACAACCCTCGCCACTAAAATCTGAAAACAGGAAATATTTGCATTTAACAAGAATTCTTTGAGGTTAAGTTATCCACCCAAGATCCCACAGCTAAAATGCACTTGGGTGTCTACTAACAAGGCTGAGAATTTTACTAGACACAGAAAACATAATAGAAACACCTAATTCCTCTCGAATCTTATGATCTAGCTGATAAACTTGCCAACACTTTGAACAGGTTTTCAATTACACTGCAAAGAAAAACGCCTAGCTGAATTATTGTCTATCTGGGTAGTAAACAGCACACCACCACCATCTGTAAAATAATATTTGGTAGACAAGAGGACATGTTGTTTACATGAACCCAAAGGAGAATTATTTTAATAAATTAAGGAACATTCTTTAATATTCATGTTCTATAATTCTGCGACTTATGTAGAAATATGTCTGAATGAAATATTGCTCAAAAGCTAAATATCATTTTAGTTTTAACAAATCAAATCACATTTTATATTCACTGACTGAGAAGTCAATTTTTAAGAAACCTATAGTAAATCCATTTAATATAAACAATTTATATTGCAAATATTCACTTCCTGACTTATTTCAAAATTTTAATTTTTATATGAAAACAAAAAATTAATTTTTACTATTCCCTTAAAATAAGGCATGCTCATGTCATGTTAAGTAAATAATTTCTACTTATTTATAATCCATTATATTAGTTAGGATGCTTTCAGCTGCAAATAATAGGCAATCCAATGCAAAATGGCTTTAAAATTGAGAGAATTTATTGTTATCTCATACAATAATAATTGGAGGGCATTCCAGGGTTTGTTAATTTAGAGGTTCAAAGATGTCAGCAGTGACTTAGGTTTACTCTACTTTTCTATTGTGCTATCCTCAGCATGCTTTCCTACAGGTCCAGCCACCAATTACAGACATAACAATAGCCACAAGAACAAAAAGACACTCCCCCAAATGATCCTGGAGGACTTTCCATCCATCTCATTGACTAGAACTGTATTACAAGCCACCCTGTCAATCAAACACTGGCAAGCAGGATAGGACCACCACAGTTAGACTAGACCCATCATGATTAACTGAATTACACAGAGTAAACACTAAAACAAAATTATTGTTCTGTAGCTCTGACACCTAGACTTGTGCCATTCAATGACAGCCACTAGCTGTCTACTTACATTTAATATAAAGCAATATGGCTACTTACATTTAATGTAAAGCAATTAAAACTAAATAAAATATAAAAATTTAGTCTCTCAGTTTGTACTAGCTGTATTTCAAGTGACCAATAGCCATAGGTGGCTAGTCTATTGGACAATGCAGATATAGAAAATCATCTTCACCTCAGAAAGTTCTATTGGATAGTGCTCAAAGAAAGGGAAATTGTTGTTGGATCAGTAAGCAACAGTATCTTCTATATTCCCTATGGAGCAGGCAATAATCTTTATAATATTAGCTCCTTGAACTCCCCTCCCGAAACAGCTCTGTGAGGCAAGTATTATTATCACATTAGGCTAGACTCTAGACTGCTAGCTAAAAATGGGAACACTTAATTAGAAGAATCTTGAACCATCTCACATACCTGCAGGAAGGGCATGGTTAAGGTCTTAATCTCCTTCAGAGTGCTTTCCATCTGTCATCTCTATTCTGTCTGCATGTCAACATTACTCTTCCAGGAGAGCCTCCTCCCTGCAGTAGAAACTCCCCACTCTCACAACTCACAGCCTCAAACTACCACCACACTACCCACGACAGACTGATAGTCCTCCTTTCATTCCAATTCTAAATATTCTGTGGAAAGACTATAATGGCCTAGCTGGGGTCAAGCTCCCAGTCTTAAATCAATCAGATGTAGCAGAAGAGACACTGGGGAGGGGATTAGGTGTTGTAGAATGGAGATATGGCCATAAGCAATCCACTCATGGATATTGAGGACAATTATCAGAGAAACTGGAATTCTGGGGTCAGTCCCCTCCTTCAACACATTCCTCAAAGCTCTATCTCAGGCCCTCTGCAATTCACTCTCCACATACTCTTGTCTATCTCACTGAGTTACATTTATACACTAGTGACTACCAACTTTCTCTCCACAACAAGAAGACCTCTCTCCTCAGCTTGAGAATCACATAACCAACTAACCACTTCCAAGACACCTATAGCTGTGTATCCCATAGGTTCCTTAAATTCCATATATCCCACAGAATTCACCATCCTACCTTTATCTCTCCTTCCTCAATCATTCATTATGTCAGGAATGCTCTTTCAACCAATGACCCAATTTCCCATTCTGAGAGTCAAGAAAGTTCTAGATGATTTGTCTTCTCCTTAAACACCCAATTAATTGCCAAGTCCTAAACATATCTCTTTTTTTTTATTTAAGCATATTATGGGGGTACAAATTTTAAGGTTTCAAATGATGCCTTTGCTCCCTCTCCACCCACAAGTCTGAGTTTCAAGTGTGACCATCCCCCAGATGGTGCACATCTCACTCATTATGTATGTATATACCCGCTCCCTCCTCCATACTCACCAGCAAATTGGTATTAACTGATCAGCACCTAAACATATCTCTTAAAATGTCTTTTATATTCATCCACTTCTGTCTATTCCCAGTACAGTGCAACCATCATAACCTAGGCCATGACCATCTCTGGAGGAGTTACTATAATATCCAACTGGTCTCCCTTCCTCAGATATTACACCTCAGCAGTATATTCTCCACACTAAAGCCATAATAATCTTTCTAGAGTGGAAATCCAATTATGTCACTGACCTGCTTAAACCTTTTAATGCTCAATCATTGACTTTCAAAACAAACTTCAACTCCCTCATTAGGCATATGAAATCTTACATGATCTGTCCTTTGCCTAGGTCTCTATCCTTTCTTTCTTACTATTCCTCTATCCTCATCTCAACAACAGCCCGTATTGAACTTGTTCAGTTCCTCAAACTGCCATCCTTTCTCTCGTCTGCTGGTCTTTGTGCCTTCCTTTAGATCTTGTGGTCCCTCACACCCTCAAAAGCTTCCTTGGACTGAGAGCTACTCTGCTCCACTCCAGAATCGGTGCCCCATGATAGTAGAAAGTCACTCAGACCTTTGAATCCTCTATCTCTGAGGTCCCCATCCCCAGGCCACGGTGGTTTCATCAAGTCATAATAACTATAGGATTCCCTCAAATCCCACAGGTTTAAAGGAATCCCAAGGTAAAACTTAGAAAATATTCCTTTTGTAATATAAATAATTATCCCCTTATATTTATCTGCTTCGTATATTTTGGTGGGGAAGGGAGGAAATATCAAATTTTCCTGATATTGAGCCACCTATACATTCTTTGTTTATTTTATTTGGTTTGGTTTTAATGAATTGGTTATCTCAACTGAAGTTTAATAATGATTGAAGGGAAGAAAATTTCCTCTAATGTTTCTGTGCTTTTCTAATCCTCTCTCTCATCCTCACTGTACCAAGCTTTATTATGGTTTTTCAAATAATTAGTTCTCAAAAATTCTGAATTGTTACCTGTTTCCCTGTATTCTCTTTTCCATTTCTGAGTCCTACAGTACGTTTATGCAGATACACTCAACTTCTAATGAATCAACCTAATGCCAAAGCCTATTGTGTGCTTTGCAGAAAGGGATTTCTAGACTCCTGAATTCATTTTTGCTCTGTAGGATGGGCATTTTTCTGTTTTAAGTTATTGTCTGAAAAAATGTAAGCATTTATGTATCCTTGAAGTTTACTATAATTGCTTTCACAATTTCAGTAGAACTAGTTGTTTCAGACCAAAAGCATCAACTTGACCCCTTTAGTAGTCAGGCAGCTTCACAAAGAGGAAATACTTAACCTTAGATAGCCATTGAAAAAACATTCAGGCCACTATACCAGGAAAAATCGTGGAATGAGTCAGTGCAACTCAGCCTCATTTTGGGAAAGGCCTTCAGAGCAGGCAAAGGTCAAGAAAGAATCAAGTATCAAATCAAATTTCAGCACTACTATCATCTTTAGGTAGCTATAGGGCTTCAGACAACTAACTTAGGCTAGATGGGCCTCAATCTCCTTTTCTGAAAAATGAATTGAGCTAAATAATCTCTATGGACCTCTCCAACTTCTTTACTCTGTGCATTTATGACTGACAGTACAGTTTTATAAGTTTTCAGAATATTTTTGGTTCCCGACATGGCAAACTTTGCAATCTGCTTTGCAGATTTCAGAGATACAGGTGCAACTGTGTACATTTCTTTAAATTTAGTAATTGAGCTTCCCACTTTCAAATTTCCTAATGAGAAAACACACACACATACACACACACACACACATACACACACACACTACCGTGTCTTTACACTTTACTGATCTAAATGCTTATTGAAGTTAGTATATAAAACACAGGCTAGTGATGACATATTTTTACATATATTTAAAGTCTAATTGAGACAATCTATAAGATACCTTGAGTTTATCAGTAATCTTTAGCACAGTCGAATATTGACTCTGCTAATTAAGCTTCATGTGCTATTGCTATCATTATAAACTAACTCTTATATCCCTGTTACTCAAAGTGTGGCCCAGAGCTTATCAGCAGCTGTGTCACCTGGGAACTGGTCAGAAATGTAGAATGCTTCCCCCTAGAACTACAAAATGAAAATCTGCATTGTAACAAGGTGCTCAGGTGATTCGTATGCACACTAAAGTTCTAGAAATGCTGGTACACATTATAGTGCCTCCTTCATTGCTTCACAATAGGTGGGTTTTGTTTTTCTTTAAGGGAATGACTAAATGAGTGAACTTACTGTGATTTAGCAAAGTGAATTGCTATAATTCAGTATCACTAGACCTAGAGCTATAGAAGGTTCCAGTGGATAGTTTCTCCTATTTGTTTTGTTAATGTAGTCCTAAGTCTACTTTTTATAAATGGCAGGGGCCAGGGAACTGGACAAAAAGGTTTATGCTGTTCAAGACCCACTAGCAAAAACTACATATATTATGGAAAATCAATATGAAGAATATTAAAATATTTACTACTTTATATAAGATTAGGTAGCAACCAATATGTTATTTTTGTTTCACTTTATAGCTGGTGATTAAAATTCCACAATACATTGCATCATACATAAAGTATCATAAAAAGTAAAAAAAAAAATACTTTTCATCTATGTGGTAAAAATTCTAAAATAAGTAAATAACAAAATAAATGGAGGCTATAAATGTCAAAGACAAATTCAAATAAAAAGACCAGGATTCCAGTTGTAGCTCTGAGACTAACACTATGATTTTTTTCAACAATTCATTTTATTTCCCTGGGTTCCAGTTTCTTCATGTAGAAAATAAGAGAATGATTTTGATTTTACACCCTAGCTCTAAATTCTGAAATCTAGTATGCCTGAAATCAATTCTTGTTTTGTCATCTCATCTATTGAAATTCAATATGAAATCTCAGAAATGGCATAAATAAGTCATTCTGGGATTTCTGCTATTTTACTTGCCAAGAACAGGAGCATATGGGCCAATGGGCACCTCATAGTGCAAATGTCAAGAAATTCTCCCTGACAGAGTTTTACTCTAGGCAAGGGGACAAATGGGGATGGCAGAATACATTTTAATTCAGGAAAGATTATCTTAGTTCTCTTACATTCTGAATTACCAAATCAAATTGTGTAAATCCATCCTCCTTGATAACTACCTAATTCATTCATGTGGTCTCCATGAGTCCTAAGTCCTGAGTCCTGGGATGGGTGAATGGGGCAGAGCTTCCACCTGTCACAGCCTCTCTAAGCCAGCCGAAGACTGCTGAGAGGTAGTTACACCTGAGAAGTTACCTTGTTACTCTGGCACTAAAAAATAAACTGACAGGCCTTTCAGGGAGCTAATTATTGAGCCTGCTATTTGGTTCACTGACAGAATTGCTTGTTTGTGGGAAGAAACATATTTGTGCATTGCTTTTTCCATTACCGCTATTTCTATCATCATAAATAAGAATCAATAGGCCATTTCGTGTAGCATATGCTCACCACCATTTAGTATCTGAGTGTCAGCTGTATTCAGGCTAAGCAGCAGTGCCCCAGCCTCCTGGCTGAGGATTAAAACCCAACAGACAAAGAAAGCACTTCAAATTCAATAAGATAGTGTGTATGCCTTTGTGAGCTCCTTGGGGGTTGCTGTTTTTCTCTGTACCTGCGGCACACTGCCTGGCACATGCTGGGCTATTCAAAATGAATGAACAAGTGAATGAATGATGAATGAATAAATAGATGAATGAAACAAAGGAAAGTTTTAAGATAGTATAGCAAACCGATTGGATTTATTGGGTTAGTCAGGAGATCTGTTTTGATGAGGTCAGAGCTATTTACAATTCATGAAGGCTAAGAGATAGTGTGAGCAAAGAGGTTCCCTGCAATATTCACTGTCCGTTCCTCACTATAGAAGACAAGAAATCAGAATGACAGTCATTTAAAAAGTCATGTGAAACCTCTGAAGAAAAACTCTCCACTGCCAAGTTAGAATCTTGCTGGACAAAACAATGTCAAATAAGGGACTGATAAGAGGAAAGATAGGAAAGGGAAAAAATGAGGTAATGAACGGAAGCAGTGGAAGAGAAATTGAGACAGACACCTGAGTGGGGAAATAGGTGTGTGAAAAACGTGTAAAGATGAGGGGAGGATGAAGAGAAAATTCTCAAGAGAGTCTGTGGGTGTCTGAGTTTTAGAGAGCATTAAGGCTGAGAGTACAATGAGGGAGGGAGGAGCGGAGGGAGAGGTCAGATAAATGTCTATAAAATAATACCCATCACCACTGATAACGAGTATAAAAGTCCTTTTTATACTTGAAAGGACAAAGAGAATTTTAAGTAGGATTAAGTAGTAGTAGCTTTCAGAACTCAGCAGCTCTCAGAAGCAATAATAACTACATAAATAGCTAAGTGGATGGCAGGAATTACCTCACTTGGAATTTTGCCAGCAAATCAAAAGTTAGCAGTAATATCACATCTTTTTGAAAGCTTTCCTGAGATGCTAAAGGAGAAAATTATCACAGAAAACTGTTTGAACTGAGTAAATTTTAGGAAGAGGATGCCCCCCACTGCTTGAAGACTGATCAGCTAGAAGCCCTACCCTGCTAGGAAGCACTCTCTTATCCATGTAAATACAATGCCAGTATTGCCCCCAATGGAAGCAATAATTACGTTCACAGATTATCATCACCTAATGTAAAATTTTACTCCACACCATATAACCCATAAGTGATGCTCTAAACATGGAAAAAGGGCCTTGTAGATATCCTGCTTTCAGAGAATTCCTTAACTTTTTGACTTGTAGACGGTTAAAACATGAAATTTTTAAGGTCAAAGTTTAAAACAATTTTCAAACACCTCTACTCATGAATGTCCTGTAAATTTTTCCTTCTAAGTACATCTGACCAAAAACATGATAGATCAACTTCCCTTCTCCCATAATACAGAGATGAAAACTGGGCATTATGGTAATTTGGAACACAAAAGTCTTTTTTCACTGTCTGGAAACTTTCATATGCTACTGTTTTTAAAATATTAAGTTAGAACATTTCATTATTTGTTTGTTTTCTTCCCAGAAACAAGTTATTTTGGTATCATCCACAACGGGATTTGCATGAAAATCTGTTTACTGACCCGGTTCCCAGAGGGTGAATTTGCCCTAGCACTTGGAGTAAACACCATTTTCGTTGCACTAGAAATATCTCTAATTGGACAAATTGTTACAATTTTAGCAACACCGAGTAAATCAAAGGAATCTGAAGCAGACATGCCACCAAATCTGGATTCTATAGCAAACCAGTTCAGTATTTATGCCTGAAATAAGTATTTAATATTGACCATCTACAGAAGCTAAAAGGACAGCTACCTACCTCAACTTACTTGGAAAACATGAGTTTAGAGTAACTGGTTATTCTGAAAACAGTCCATTAAATAGTTATGTGATTATTTAATAAATAATGTCCTATCCATTTTATATATGTGTATTTGTGTGTGTATGTGACTGTGTATATGTATGTATATATTACATATTATACATATATATTATAAGTTCATCCATTTCATTAACTGGTAGATTTCCACTAATACAGTCTAAACAACTGTTTATGGATATGAATTTGTGGAGGACAAAACAATAACATTCAGCACTCAGAGTTAAGCTCAGTGTAAAATATATCTCAATGAAAAACACATAAGTTACTCTGCATATAAATTCCCCTTTCAAGCCCTTCTATAAACTGGCCCCTCTCTATTTCCCACTGTTCCTTGACATGTATCCTTCCCTACACTGAGCTAGACTTTTCCACCAGTCCACACATCACCATGCCACATCTTATCCTATGCCTTTGTCCTGCTAATCACCTTTTCCCTCATTTTAGGTGTTATTTCCCAAATCCTTCTTGTTATCGCACTTACCTCCTCCACCAAGCTTTGTATTTTACAGCATGAACTTACAGTCATATATTTGCTGAACTTGCTTAATCTCTATATCCAAATTTAGCATTCAATCACAGATCTTTTCCCTCTGATTATGTATATGCGAGTATCTTTTTTCCCCAACTAAATCACATTATTTAAAAGTAACACTGCTCTCTCAATGCCTCAGCTTAAAGTTTCCATCAAGATCCTACTTCACATTTAATCTCTCTTTCTCTAGTTGGCCTTTCTCTTTTATCTGAAAACATATTTGTACACAAGTCCTATCCTAAATAAATCTCCTCCCCTGATTCTTATTCAAGCTCTCCCATCGTATCTACTTTCTTTCTTTGCCAAGCTTCTTGGAACAGCATCCTTTCCTCTTCTTCCTCTATTTTGTTCTCTCTCAACCCTTCACAATTCAATCTCTCTAGCACACCCCTTGTCCCTCAGCCACCTCTCTGCAGCACTGGAACCACATGGACCAGTCTTCTCTCCTGGAGACTTGAGACAGCTTGACTCTGAGTTCATCTCCTTCCCCCAAACGCATCATTGTCAGTGTCTTTTTTGGCTCCTCCCCTTGAGCCTTAGTCACCACTCTTCATCTTTTCTCAGTCTCCTATGGCAATCGTATCTCTGCCTTTGTCTTTAACTTCCAAATCTCCGGGAACCACTAATTTGAATTTTTAGTGAACTCTCTGTGGGGTCCCAGGCTTTACCCTGCCACCTGCGGTACAGTTCCATGGGGGCTACCTCAGAACCAAATTAAAGTTAGTCCCCAAACATCTACCATTCATGTTGTTTTTCCTCTGTTAATTAATTATTAATACATCACCATTGTCCTAGACCTTCATGATAGAAATCTAACATTTAGAATCCTCTGTCACTTACCATCCCCACCCCCAACATTGACCACTCAGTATACTATGAATACTACCTACTAGAACATTTATATAGTGTGTTCCATCCCTAACTTACCCTTGTTTAGGCCATGACTACCCATCCTCAGGATATTGGACAAGTCTTGACTAACCTGCTTCCTTTTTCTCCTCTGAAACCCAATCCTTCTCACACTTCTGCCAGAAGAATCTTCTTGAACCATGTATGTGCGTAAGTCTCTAGATAAAAAGCCTCAAGTTTGTCTGTCCCACAGGAAGAATACAGCCCAAATTCCTCAACTCTGGAACTTCTAGAAAGGACTTCAAGATCATGCATGACCTGATTCCAGAATATTATTAATACCTTAGCCCATCTGTCATGGATCTCCCTCTCACTCACAATGCTCACCCTCACACCAGCCTCCCTGAACAAAAGAGGCTCACGTGGCTCTAGATCCTGGAATGAATGACCGTCATATCTTCACATGGCTGACAGCTTCTTGTCTTCCAGGTCTCATCTCAAATGTCACCTCCTCAGTGAAGCATACTGGGGACCACACAATCTAATCGCTGCCCTCCCTCACAAGACCCCCCAGTCACTCCTTCATGTTCACTCTTGCATTTCTCCTAAGCACATCCCAGGGACTGGACGTGTCTGTTCATTTATAGGTTTACTTATGCAGTGTCTGTCTCCTCACACTCGAATGTAAGCCCAGAGAGACTGAATCCTGTCTCTCTTCACCACTCCAGCTCCTGAAATGGTGGCTGGCACACTGGAAGCCTGAAGGCAGATTACTCCTGTGTAGGACACCATTTTCACATCCTCATCCTCTCTCTGTTTATATGTTTGCTCTAGCATTTAGGGTATTCCATCTTATATTTGAACAGCTATTTCCAAAAAAAGTGAGGTGGAGGGAAAGGAGGCCACATCAAAATAATGGGAGAGAGGTACTCGAGGAAGGAGTAAATCACTTATAAAACACACATTCAAGTTGTGTCATCTTCAGTGTAGAGGATTTATGCATCTTTGTTAAAATTAGTCCTAACATTTTATGTTTTTTGATCCTGCAATAAACATTATTCTTAAATTCCATTTCTATGTGCTATTTTCTAATATACATAGTAAAAATGGACGTTTATATTGACCTCATATCTGAGAACTTGCTAAATTTACTGCTTATTTCTAAGTAATTTTATAAACTTTATAGTTGTTTCTTTCTATGTACACAATCATGTTATCTGCAAAAAAATAGAATTTTACCCATATATTCAAAAATTCACATTCAAAATCACTATTATTTTTAACCACAAGCTATAGAAAGTAAAGCATAAAAAAATCATAGATGTTCTAGGACAGCTGCTATGCAGAATATAGAAAATAACAGCATTATAGGAGACATAGATTGAAATAGCTGAAAAATACTGTCTTATAGCAACTTATTATGGTACTACATTTTGAACTCCCAGAGAGCAATACCATGTCTTATTTGTTTGTCTATATCCATCAAACCTAATAAAGTGTTTTTTCCAAAGTAGACATTCAATAAATTATTTTCAAATAGAATTAAAATACCCCAGGGCTGCACACATGGTATATGTTCAATAAATAATTGTTGATCCAGTCACAAGAATTAATGAACAAACCTATGTTTGTTGAATGATCAGTGTATGCTCAGACCTAGTGAGTGAGAATCTATAACAAGAGACACAAGAAAATAGAAGATAACCCTCATCATTATCCACATAGAAAAATGTCACTTATCAGGCAGTGCTAAAATAAATGCACCAAGGAAAACATTTTAGTGGTTACCTGTGCATTTCTTTATATGACTGTTCCTTTTTCCATGTGATCCTAACTTGCATCCAAAATTCTCCTCCCAAAATTCTGCAAACCACACATTTCTTCGATTATTGGCAAGAGTTCGGCTTCTAAAGTATCGATCAAATCCTATTTTTAAAAATAAAGATTTGATTTTAATATTCTTTCAAAATCAAAATCAAATGCTGTCAGAACTTTTGAATGGATATTATGCTGGAATCATTTCATTAAAAAAAAACATATAACAAATGAGGGAGAGATAGCAGCGCAGAAATAAGGCTTCTCTTATGGCAAAAGCCAAGGAGGGTGAGTAGACAATATCCACCCCATCCTCATCCCCACCATTCAGGCACCTGGTCTAGGAATGAGTAGAACAGGGAAGCCTAGTGTCAGTGTCATCCTTATAACCTCTCCTCTACTCAACAACTCCCAGGGGCAGCAACCAGTGACCTCATGCTGAATCCTGAAGATACAGGACCCGATTCAGACTTTTATAATTATTTTCTTTCTCTCCTGGCATGGATCAATGTCCCAGACTTAATTATGTTTCCACCAACCTCAAAATTTATCTCTCCTATATGTTCCATTTTCAGCTAATCCAATAAAGCAATCAGTGCTAATGTAATCATGCAGAGTCATGGGTAATAAGGTTAAAGTGTCAGTCTGCTCAGGTAACCACCTCATTGAAGGGAGACCACCTGCAAATAATGCCTTACTTCAACAGATAATGTTAAAGGTAGTAATTTCAGTCACCATTAAGACCATTAGAAAAGACATTTTGAAGACAGACTTCCTTATAGGAATGTTCCAAATCTATTCTGATGCATTTATTTATCTATAGAGTCAGCCCAGCATCATGTATTCATTTTCAACAAATCAAGCATTTTCCCCTCTACAATGCTATAACTATCATGTATGCCCATGAAAATATGCAAACTCAAAGTGCAATTACTAAAATCATGGAAATTACTAATACTAACTGTGGTTCTCTTTCTTAAAATAAAAATCAAATGGGTACTCTTTCCTATTTATACATAAAAGAGTCATATATATACATACATACTTATACATACACACACAAATATATATATATATATAATATGCTGGGATATATGGTGATCTTGACAATTCTGACAAGAAAGCTAAAAATTCTATACACAGTCATCGATAATGGCTGCATTTCATCATATTCAATACTCTAGTTTACTTTTGAGTTTTGATTCAACTGAAACAAAAGGAATTCTCTATGGTGCTTCCTTACCATCAATTGATGCTCTTTTGGGCAAAATTGTCACAGCCCCTTCTGCAATCTCCTCCTGTTGATAGACAGGTGCTATTTTAGATCCCCAACTATCTGAGCCAATCCAGAGAAAATGCCCACTTTGGTTTAATTTTTTTGCTGCTTCCAATATCCTCCTATAGGAATAAAAAGAAGTAAAGCATACTATATTTATCAAGAAACACCACAATTATCAATGTTATGACTGGCTTTATGAAGTTATTATATACCCTTAGCAGGTCACTGTTGAACAATTAGACAATCATTCTAACTGCCTGAGTCTTATGATCTCCTAAAGGAAATATAGCAGAGACTAACTCCAGCACATATTAATTATCCTTATCCTTAACCTCATTTACATCATTCTGTCGATCACCTTTATTTTTCTCATCTCATTCAGTCCCCAGGTTTTACTCTATAGACATTTCAGATTTAGAAACTATTTAGTAGAATGCTGCTGTGTCTATGCAGCAGAAGGCAGTCTATAATTGCAAGGGGATTTTGCCATTCCTGTGAAATTACACAAGATTTTACATTGAACATTTAATATGCTTTTAAAAGGATGTGGGCCACAAATATTATCTCACATACAGAAAAAAGGTAATCAGCACCTGATGTCATCCTCGTTGGCAAACATAATCACTGCTCGAGCATTAGGTGTTTCTAGCAGGCGTTTGATAATTTTTTCAAATTCTCCAGGTCTTGGTTCACGTGGAATTTTTTGTGATTGAGCAATGCAAACACCACCTATTAAAAAAAAAAAAAGGTGATTCAGAAAGAGCATTTATTTAATTAACAAACTTAATGAGGTTAAGTACTTTATAAAAGCACATGATTCAGTACAGGATATTGTTTCTCAAAATATATGTCACTGTCACCTATTAAAAGCAATCATGTTGTTTGCATTATAATATGTTCACCAAGCAAATGACATCAATTATTTAATCATACCTGGGTTTGGGTTTTTTGGGTTTTTTATCGATTTTAAATATTATTTCTGTGGATGTATGGAAGAAAATCAAGGTGTATAAAATGTGTGATAAGAGTCAAGGAGTGGAAGGAAGGAGGGCTGTTTTGATTTATATAATACAAGCTAAAAAACAAAAGACAGAATTGATAAAAAGTATGAATATGTCATATAGTTGAGATCCCTATTAAGCAGCAAGGTCCTTTTGCTACTTTTATTTATTAGTAGACCTCCTTTAAAGTTAATTTCATTGCAGCAATATTCTCATGTATCAACATAATGATGTGTTATGAAACAAGTAGCTTCAAGACTATTTGAGACACAGGCAAGTCCCAAAGATACAAACTCTCAGTTGACATATGTCTCTACCATGAAAATGGCAGAAATCCCATTTTACTAACACAACCACAAAAAAGAAATAACTCTTCTTTCATCCTTCCCCCTTTTAAAGTAATGAACGACCAAAGAGAACAGTTTAGAAAAGATTCCGTTTCTGGGCTGAGTTAGGAGGAGAAGAAAAAGGTTCCCCCAATTGCAGTGAAGCAGATAGATAACATATTCTGATACTAGAAGAGAAAACACTATTAGCAATACATTTCAATTGCATTACAGTTTAAATAGGCTTTTTTTTAGTCCCCTGAGAATTAAATCACCATTTATAGCATTGCTTCAGTAGGCAAAGGCATTTTTACTTCCAAACAATTGACAATGCATTCTGTCATTCAACCATTATTGGATGCCATTACATGCTACCCACTGGGCTCAACGCTGGGAATGCCCAGTCTAATCCAGTAGTTACCACTTAGTCTGGGAGACAGATATTCATAAATTATCATGGAATATTTAATAAAATTTTAGAATTAACAGGGTATATGATGCAATGGGAGCACAGAGGAATGAATAACTACAGTACTTGGGAGAGCTGGATTTTAAAGAGCAAACATATACCCATGTGGAGATGCAAGTGGGACATTCCTGGTAGGGGCCAAGGTATAAGAAACACTAGCTTGCACATGGTCTATGATAAAGGGTGGTTGAGGTTGGGGCTGGAAATAATGACCAGGTCCAGCTTGAGAATGACTTTGTTAGACATGCCAAATTCTATAGGCTGAATAGAAAAATGTTCATATGTAGTTCCAATATATGAACATTCAGCCTATGGGAACCCATTAAAAGTTTATAAGCAGGAGAATTACATGATGAGCTTTATGCTTTAGGAAGGGAACTCAGGTAGCCACACATAGAAGAAATGTCTGGTAGCCAGAGAGTGGGTTTCCCATGTGCTGTGATCAGACTTAATGTGTACACCAGCTATATATGACTAACTAGTGCTGGAGTATTGAAGGTTTATTTTTCTTATAAGTTATAGAACATTCAAAATTATTCCCATAAAATAGCAATACTCTAACCTTACAATATGCTCTTCAGGGGTGGTAGTTGCCCATAATACACAGATTGAGCCATGCTGCTACCTAGAGTTAGCTGGCCTGCTGATCTACCACTATGAGTTGTACTGATCAATTCATTCCTTCAGTAAATATTTATTGAATGCCCAGGATCTGCCAGATACTGTGCAGGGGCTGTAGACATAAGGGTGAATAAAAGAAACTCTCTGCCTTCACAGAGTATAGAAATGTTGCAAGAAAACCAGACTTAATGCAAAATAAATAAATGAAGAGGAGGAGGAGAAGGAGTAGGAAGAAGAATATAATTATAACAAGAATTTAATTTAGATTGAGGAATGTTCAGGGAAAGCCACCCTAAAGTGGTGTAATTTAGTCAAGGTCAAAATGATGACAGCATGGGAGAGAAGAGCATGGGAGAGGGCAGGAAAGAGCCAGTGGAGTCACTGAATGAGGGCAAGAGGAGTGGCAGAGAAATAGAAGAGGGAGATGGGGCCAGATCATACATGGCTCTGTGGGGCCTGTGTAAGATAGTGAAGAACTAAAGTGCTTAACTTTCTCACTAAATGTTTCTATTTCTGAATATGTCTCATGTATGAACATAGCATCTCATGAAAAGAAAATGGATGATGATATAGAGGGCAACTTGAAGTGGGGAGAACAAGGTGCAATGAGCCCAGCTGGGAGGTTATTGGAATTGGCCATGGGAAATGCTGACTGAGGCAGTGCTGCTGGTGCTAGGAGGAGCAGATGCGGTTAAGGTAGAATTTCTGAGTTGGAATCAATGGGGCTTTGTGCCAATTTGATGTAAGCAACAAAGCAATGGGAAACCCCGAAGTATGACTCCAATAATTTGGTCTTTATGACCAGTTATATGATGACAGCATTAAATAAGTTGAAAGTCTAGGAGGATGAAGGAAGGTAAAGAATGATTTTGACTCAAGATAGGTTGTCTTCAAAGTACACATGGAACATCAAACTGAACAAGCAAATCTGGAGCTAAAGAGGGAGAAGGGAAATGTAATGAGACTGGAAAGGAGTGATCACATTTTAAGAAAACTTTTGGAACAAGGTATAGAGGTAAGTTGAAGACTGTATAATTTCTTTAAAAATCAAACAAACAAAAAAACAAATGGGTGAGTAGAAACACTAGGTAACTGTAGAAATGCAACACTAAAGAACACTCTCTAGGGGACAAGAGCTGTTTCAATATATGACTGCCCTTTTAATTAAATTGCCATAATTACTTCAGCATCCCATTAAAAACATGTTATATCCTGAGTATCATTCTGAGACTACAACTTACTCCATGGACAGAAGAAATGAAGTTCAGAAGAATTTTATTACGACTGTTTCAGATGAGGCAAACAGGCAATCCAAACATACAGTTTAGTCTGAATTAATTGATTTCTTTTTTCACTAAGGACCTATTGAATATTTTTGTTTATAAAAAGATGAGTTGGTTAGGTTGGATTTTAACATAGTTTAAATCCATTTCGCTTTTTTCTGTTCCTTTGCCTCACCTCATATTTGTCAGCCTGGTCAATCTGTATTTCCCTGGAAAGAGGCACTGTACAATTAATCTATTTCAGCTGAACAAATACTTATTGGAGAAAATGCTTCACATGGCATTTTGCCGTTTGATGCCTTATAGATATTTTATTAAATTGTGGACTGATTACTTCTCAAGTGATTGGAATTAGAAGATTAGAATTCTTTCCTTAGCCCTGAAGCTCATTCACACTGTTTATCTTCAGATCAAAAAGCCAGACTGTTAATGTGTTCATAAGCACTCCGGGTCTACTATGTTTTAGGAACTGCAGGCATTCAAAGATCACCTATCCTCAGTAGTACTATGATACAATTGAATAACAACATGTACACATAAGAAAAGTCTGACGAGAGGGTAAAATTCGATAACAATGAAAGATAATAGCATAAGATATATCAAAATGTAGTAATAAATGACAAATGAATCATCCCCCGAAATAGTCCTATGACTTCATAAAAGAAAAGGGTCGTTACATACTATTAGAATTGGTTTAAAAAAATCCAGTAAAATTCAGTCAAACATTTAGGCCTAATCAAAGATATGTTTTCCATACAATACTCAGCATCTGTTGCTTTATTTTTTAAAGCCTCTCTCTGTCTTGACTTAAACTTTTGGTGTGAGTGGGACAAAGGGGAATTGCCCTTCATTGGAGAATTTGTTCATTGCATCTAGTTTTCCATATCTCACTCTGAAAGATTACTAATTGTGTGCAGTTGAAGGGAAGTAACTTTCTTATTCTGCAGGTGTGTTTCTGTTCTGTAATTTTTAAAGCTTAATAAATGCTGTGTGAAGAAATTTATAATTGAATATTTTCTAGAGTTTCCTGACTAGTGTCCTTGCAGCCTGTGTAATTTTTCTCCTTTTGATTTTTAACTATTTAATGATAATTAAAAGATCATTTGTTGAATTGGACTTTATGTACACTCTGCAACACAGTGATTGCTCCTTTCCAGTCTCATTTGCTAAGTGATACCATCACTATTCCTAACGGCAGCACTCTAAGGTTAAGGTTAGTATTATCACCATCTTTTTGATGAAGAAACTGAGAAACAAGGGTATCAACAGCTTTCGAGAGGCTGGAACCCAGGTTCAAAGCCTGATCTGTCGAACTCTAAGTCAAGACATTTTCCAACAGCTTGTCCATCCACGATTGACTATACCTGTAGCTTTACAATTTAGTGGCTGCACAAAAGATTAATGAATAAAACAAATCAAATTTAAAGACACATTTTAAAAGCCCAGCAGGTTGTCTTTATAAATCTACTTGACAGCTACATAAATACAGTACCTCTACTGAGCATTAAGAACCTAATTAAGGTATTTAGAATCCATGCAGATTATAGAACTGACTTAAATCTCTTCAGCATAAGCCAGTTTCATTTTTTTCCTATAAATGCATGTCCTCAGGAAGACTTTTCTGAGTTCCCTCATCTTCCAATTCACTTTTGCACTGTAGCAACAATAATTGCAATTTGTTTTGTTTTGTTGTTACCTTTTTCCCTCTCCTTCAACTAGAACTCCATGACTGAACCGCGACTTTTAAATATATGTTTAAAAATAAGTGTCATTAAAGAAGTAAAAAAATATAGACAGAGACCATGATAATTCAGAGGAAGTTGTTACTGAAATGGGACCAGCCTCCCCAAATAGTTTTATCAGGGTGCCATGAATTAGAAAAACACGTAGGCCTTAGTTCATTTTAATTTGCTATTATTAATACAAGAGCAAATTTGTAAGCAATGCCTTTTCAGAATTTGTACCTCTTTGGAAATCTGAGACTCATTGGTGAGTAGCCTACTGTCTCAGGCATGAGAGGTAACAGGTTTGCATGTATTGGTTTGCAGACAGATGGTGGAGTGGGGAAGAAAAGAGACTTGGTGTCAGAATATCTGAGGGTGATCCTGTGTGATCTTGTACAAGTCTTTCATATCTCAGTTTCCTCATCTCTATAATGAGGTTTATAATAACTATCTCCCAGGGATGTTATGAGAATATAATTAAAAAGGGTCAAGTCCTTACAAATGTGACACATTATCTGTTAACAGTAATAATCATAACCAGACATGCAGCATCACCAACACTGAAAGGGGAGATAGTTGATATTCAGACCTAAAACATGGGATTTTCAACAGATCATGTTCTTGCACTCTTTACCATTCTTGTGTAATATTATCAAATATCCTAAATTCTGAGATGTGATACTTGCTTACTTGCCTATACAAATAAAAGAAATGACTAGATTTCATTTTTTATCTTGTGTTGATGATCACAATGTGATTGGGGCAATTTTAAGATGAGAGAATGGGAAAAGTTACTTTCGATTTCCTCCTGATCCTCCAATTCCTACCCTAAGAATCCAAGTCTCCTTTCAAATGGAGTCCATAAGTATTTTGACAATGTGGGTTGAAATTAGAATTTAACTCTTTAGTAGAATGGTAAAAACTATGAATGTATTAATGGTGACAATTATTAAACAAAAGTTGATGTGGAAATAACCACATGTTCTGTTTCATTGAAAGTTTGCTCTACCTTAGTAAGAAGCTGGAATCTAAAGTGCTGAAATAATACTCTCACAGGTTGGGCTCCCCAGGAAGCAGACTCTCAGAAGGAATGTGAAGTGTATGAAATTTGCCCTTGGCATCTACCCTATGGAGGACTCAGGAGGAAACAGTACTTGGCAGAGAAGTTCAGCTGGCTGTGTGCCAGTAACAGGCTCCCAACACCACAGGGAGTTCTAAGGCAGGAATAGCCTTGACAATTGCTTTGAAACAGGCCATGAAGTCCAGACCATTATGCCTCCAAATCAATCAGTGTGATGGTTAATTTTATGAGTCAACTTGGCTGGGCCATGAGCTGCCCAGATAGCTGGTTAAACATTATTTCTGAGTGTGTCTGTGAGGGTGTTTCTGGACTAGATTAGCACTTGAACTGGCAGAATAATAAAGCAGATGGCCCTCCTCAACGTGGGCTGGCATCATCTAATCCATTGAGGGCCTGAATAGAACAAAAATGTAGAGTAAGGTTGAATTAATTCAGCCTGACTGCTTGAGCTGGGACATTGACCTTTAATGCTTCTGGTTCTCAGGCCTTCAAACTATACCACCAGATTTCCTGGGTCTCCAGCTTGCAGATGGCAGATCATGGGACTTCTCCGGCTCAATGATTATGTGAGCCAAACCTTATAATAAACCTCTTCATCCTGACCAACAAAATCAGTCATTGGAAGTGGGACATTCCGGGAAGGAGAGACAGTGATTTGGGGCAAGGTAGCTCTTTATAGCCAGGGCAATCCCTCAAGAAGCTGAGAGCTAAAACTCTCTGCCTACAGTAGTCCCCAGAGTAGGGATAACAGGTCCTTCACTGACAGGATCTTAAAGTTGATTCACCATATATACAAATTACAATTTATAGGGAAATTAAGATACCCTTTTCTGAAATAATGGTATAGTTCAAGTAATTAATAGGATTTTATTGTTTAATGTTAAAACTCCTCTTTGAGAATATCTTCTTGCACAAAGAAAGGCAATCTATATGAACAGGAGAAAACTGGAATTGTAGACAGCAAAGATAAGAGAACTAGGATCATAAAACTTTATGGTAATTCAATAGAGAAGTTTTGTTAAAACAATCTAAAAGGATAAAGAATTATGTTTTCAGTTGTTGCTTATTTTTAAGACAAAAATCTCTGGCAATAATGTAGTAGGAGAAAAATAAAACAAGAAACAATGTCACAGCACCAACTTCCAACTGTGATACAAATTGAGGATTAACTTATTAGAATGAAGTTACTTATAAAGCCATGTATAGAATAGTAAACGTGATTTTTTTTAAAAACAGCATGACTACAATATTACTAGTAACTCAAGTTGGTTCATAATTTCTATCAAATTAAGTTCTATATAAATCAGATCAAGTGTCTGGTTGTATAACTTGTTAGATCTACATAGAATACTTTGGTTTTGGTACACAAACAAATAAGCAAACAAAATTATCATTTTATCAATTGTTAAAGAGAATTACTAAACTATTGATTAAAATGATTGGTTAAAATTATATATTGTTCATAATAAATCTGCCTAAAATTGACTATTTTTATTTTTTTTTCCTTTTATTTCCTCTTATTATGGGGGTACAAATATTGTTAGGGATACATATATTGCCCCTGCCACCCCTCCCCACCCCACCATGCCAGAGCTTCAAGCATGTCCAACCCCCAGGTGGTGCACACCACACCCATTATGTAAGTATACACCCTTCCCTTCCTCCCCCCTCCCACTTGCCCACTACCCGATAAAAGATTTTGGGTTTTTTTTGACATTTTGGTTACATTGTATACCTTTGCCTGACTATTTTTATTTAATAAAAGTGTGATATAATCAGTCAACCATTATTTATTTCTTATGAATGTGCCTTCAGTTACTAGCAATGAGCAAAACAAAATAACTGGGGTGTTTTTTTAAGGATAATAGAAATGCATGTACTCTCCACCCTAAATATTGGCATCATTTCTTTCCATCTTTCTAAAAATATAAGTAGAATAACAATTTGACCTAATGTAATTGGTCCTTTAGTGTAGTTGAGTAAAATTTGTTCTAGGGTTCAAATAAGTGTGATCACGCTTCCTGTAACAATATTTTCACCTCCTCATGTAGTGTACAACTGGGACTTAACAGGAAAGTGCACATGATGAGATTGTGTAAGTTTATCAACATAAAATGTGCTTTGTGAAAGAGAAGATTTATCTCACACATGTCTGTAAAGAAAAAGTGTTATCTTTACTAACATGAATTAAAAGAGTAAAATCACACTTAAATCTATGTTCATTTTCTCTCTCACGTTCTCAAACATTTTATATTTTGTCCTCTATCAAATGCCATGTGGACTCTTAAAGGGACTCTGAAAAGCAATGCAATGAGGGAATGATGCTCCTGGATACAGAAGAGGCATGTTCCAGATGCCACTAACCGATATGTCCTCTGCAGGTGGCAATAGGGACAATCCACTATGAAAATGATGGGCACAGAAAGCCCGACTCCTGCCTGTCTCCACACATACTCAGAGAGATGCTGACACTCTGGAGGCAGATTGGGCCTAGACAGACTCATAAGGTCAGTATCCATACTGGGCTCTCTAATTCAGCCACAACTCAACACACATTCAAAGGTCTTCTCAGAGGAACAGAGTGGTAAGTGATTATGAATCTCATCTCTGGGGTCAAACTTCCTAGCTCCAAATCCTTGTCCTTCTCCTATTAGCTATGTGACACTGGCTAAGTTATATGACTTTTCTGTACCACTGTCCCTCATCTGAAGATTGAGAAGATATTGCCCAAATGGGTCATTGCGAAAGGATTAAATAGACACTCAACAGATTGTTTATTTTTCCTCAAAAACACAGGTGAGTTGCAAATTGTTTAAAATCAAAATTGTTTAAAGTCAAATCCTATACAGAAATAATAACTCCCTTTCATCAAGTCATATTCACCTACAACATTATTTTTAGGAAGGTCAAATTTCACTTCCCCAATGTATACAGAATAATCTGATCCCAGTCAAGGGGAACATTGAGTCAGCTGCAAAGGCTCTCTAGGTAGAGAGAAACTCAAGCCCACCACAGGATAGAAGTCAATTTCCGAAGCGTTTTCTCTTCCCACTCCTATAAACTGGAAATGCCTAAGGAGACATAGGTATAATAGGTGCGAAAGATTCAGGCAAAGAAAGAAAGAAATATAAAAGAGGGAAACCAGAAAGTGGGAAGAGTGAGAAAGGATGTGGAAGAATAGGAAGAGGAAAAAGAATAAGAGTAAAAAGAGGAGATATAAGTAAGTAGACCACCCAGTCCAGAAGTATCTTTGGAACTGGACAAATAAAAGCAAAACAAAGAAAATGGATTCTGTACAATGTCAAATCAGCACATGTGGGGTCAGGAACATACAGAGAAGGGGCACTTGACTAGAATTAAATAAATTTTATTAATGTGTTGTGTGCATTTGTACTTACTTGGGTTATTGTTGGAGGGTGATTTGGGATCTTTACTTTGTTTTGTCTGTTGATTTGTTTTTGCCATTTCAAAGTAGGTTCCCAGACACTGGAGCCAACAATATGACAGGAAGGTCTCAAAAGAGAGAACTATTTCCCTCTAAATGCTCACGTTTCTAATATGAACAGACTCTGGGAGTAAAGAGAAAGTCCATATTTTCCAGCGCATTGCCTGGAAAAACCATTATGTCAAAGACAGTATTGAAATCAAAGTGAGCACTGTTTAAAATTTCTTACTCATTCTGGACTAAACAAAGAAATAGCATTGGACTTTTAATTAAGCCCATTACATAATTAGTAATTCAGTTACAGATTAGGAATTTGTCATAGAATTGTACCAATTAAGTGAGTGAGGGGATAGAGAAGACATTTGCAATACCTATCCATCTTCGATTATAAAACAGATATTTTTCGAGCACCTACTACATTCCCAATGCTTTTAGACACAGGGGAGACAGCAGTGAACAATACACAGAAGGCCGCTGCCTTCACAGAGCTCACATCCCAATGTGGTTTTAGGGTCAAGTGAAACCTGACACCTGTGGGCTTTCAGGGATGTGTGGTAAATATGTGAATAAATGAGAAGCCCCTATGTCACAATGTAGTGGAATGATCTAACAAAGAAATAAGCATGTCTGTGTTTTAAATCACCACCGTTCAGCAAAAGGCACAGCATCTTTGCATCTATGTTAGTTGTATATAACATAGTCATTTTCAAATACCTTTTGTAGATAGGACATTCTCAACAGTATCTCAATAGCAGGTAGAAAAGCTTACAAACCATGAGCATTCTTTTATTCAGCACCTAGTAATATTTTATTCTACTTCTCAGCATTACCTGAATTCTGCTACATATTGGCTTTCAGTCAGTAGTCTTTGCGAAAAGAAGCATCTTCAACAGGTACTCAAAGAGGATTGGCATTCTCAATTGAAGAAGAAACTGATAGCAGAAAGATTATTATTATTTTAGCCAAATAACCCTTCAGAACAAGGGTTTCTAGTGCAACCTAGTGCATAGTAGTTACCTAACTAGTGCATAGTAGTTACCAAACTAAGAAATGGACTTCAAAGAACAAAAATAGGAATAAAAATTATTTAAAAACTCAATCTTTCAAGCAAATTCAAGTAACTTGTAGTGTTTCTCTAGATAATGCAAGATCATTCTATACAGCAGGATTTGTTCTATGTGTTTGGGATACAAAAGGTTGAAAATATAGTTATATATTTAACTTTTTGGATTAAAATAATACTATAAAGAGAGGAGAGTAAAGAGACATGTTTTAGATAGCAAGCCATCTAACATTTAATTCTTCAAAGGATTCTTGTTAAATTTTGGACTAGATTTTATTCAAAATAGAAGATACTTAGTAGCTTGAGATTTAAGACCCTCCTCCTACACACAAAAAATTAATTCTATTACCTTTTCCTTAGTGAAAGATGCATTTTTAGAACAAATAGAAAATAATAATATATTTGAATAGAAAATACTAGTTCATCATGCTTTAATATTTAATTTCAGCCTCCTAATATCCAAGTGCTATTGGGTAAGTAGGGTACACATTATAAACTTCTTTTTACATTGAAAAAATGGTCCCCATGGTCACACAGCTAGCAAGGAGTCAAATGCAAACCTTGTGAACCTAATCCTAATAGCCAAGAACAATCACTGTACTTCTCTATTATCTCTCAATAATTGTCTCCTTGGTGATAAAATCTCCTTAATGCACCTAATTAAATACAGCATCAACAGGTAAGGTAGCATAATCACAATGTGAATTCCAAAGGTTGACATCACCAGGGCTGAGTAGTTTAGAAAAATGTTTTTGGTCTGGCTCAGGTTGAATAGAAATTTCATTGACTAACATCCTCTCAAAGAGCATCCTGCAGGCTTCTTTCCCACATTAACCCAGGCATGCCTGTCATCACTCATGGAGCATTAACTGAGCTCTTACTACACAGTGAGCTCTCTGTTGGAATCTGCAGTTATAAAAATGAATAAGACACAGTCCCTAATCTTAAGGAGACATCAGTAAATAACACAATATATAAGCAAATATCACAATCGGATGTACAAAATGCTATAATATTGCATACCCTATGGACATTGGACCAAGAAAATGGAATCTAGTAACTGTGAGTAAGATTCACTGGCTCATGACAGTGACACTGGAAATACATGGTCAGAGAAGCATCAAAAATAACTGTATGACATATTGATATGTACCAGGATCAACAAGTCAGAAAACGTTTCATAAGTGAGCTTATGATTGATTTAGCCAGCCAAAAACCAGCAAAATCTATTTCTAATGGATACTACCAGTCAATGGATATATATGATATTTCTTAGGAAAATGTGATTGTTATTTAAAATGTTAAATATAATGTAATAAACACCCTGCATTATGTATAAAGGTAGAGTTAATCTTACTTTTCCACAATAAAAACCAGACAACTCACATTGGTATGGAAGGAACACAAAGTAAAAAAATAAAATGACCATTAGAATGGCCACTTGAAGAGGAAAGAGCAAAGTTATCAATCCTGAGAACCAAGGATTTTGGCTAGGCTCAATAAATTTTAATCACAATTGATCAAACAGCTATCTATATGGCTTAAAACACATCAGAACTTAGAATAGTTTTTTTAAAAATGTATTCCTATTATTAAAAATTCTGAAAATGTGCAAGTCAGATAAATATTGCATCATTTAGGGATGCCTTATCAAACATTCTTTTATTGAAACAAAAAAAACTTCTATCTCCTCAATGTTATAGGAAATATAGCAGGTGTGTTATAACATTCTGCATTAAATTCTATCATTTATCTAAGGGGATTCTTAGAAAAGAACATTAACCTCTCAACAATCACAACATCATCCAAGCACAAAAATGAAAACCGATCAGAACTGCAAATGACAAAAGAATAACAATTTGTTACTTCATAAATTTCTGTGATATAATTTCTGCAGTTTCCATTCATGCAGTGACTCCCAGATAAGACTCATTCTCCTTACAAATGCATTATATCTTAACCATATATAACATGTGAATATCTACAAATGAAAAGCAGTTCAGCTTGTGAAAAAAAAAAAAGATCCTGGAATATAAATGGCATAACAAAAGCCAACTCTATCATTATAACAACAAGTTTGCCCATTGCATGATATCATTTTCTCATCCTACATTGGAGCATGTCCATGTTCCCTTTGTATGACCCTTGGCAAGACACATAACCTCTCTGGCTATCAGTTCCTTTATTTGTAAAAAGAAGGGTGCTTGGCAGGATGATCTCAAGATTTCTTTGAATTTCAACATTTTGTGCTTCTATGAATATATCACATACGCTGCCTCCCATGAGTACTGTGAGTTATGTAAGTTCTAATATGGGAATAGAACATCATGTAAAATATAATAAATCACTTTTTTTAAAAAGCCTACAAGAGAAAATCTAGAGGGTACATATGAAAACTTGTCCAATTCAAAATTATAAATCCTGACTCCACAAGTCAGAGCATAACTGGATAACTTAAAAACTAATTTTTACAAGAATATTATTTTTACAAGAATAATTGATCAGGTGCTATGTTCTGGTGACCAATTCTTTGAAGGAGTATAGTCTCTTGTCTGTTCAGTAAAAATGAAACGAGGGTGAGAGATAGGCTGAAGATGAAGAGATCTCCATGCTGGCTTGTAAATGGCTTCCATCTCATTATTCAACAATAGCCTCCCTTCTTGTCCCATCTTACAATGTCCCCCTCATACTTCTTTATCCTACTCCACTTTCCTTTTCTTCCCTTCCTTTTCCCTTCTTGTATTCTATCCTTTCGCCTTTTAAAAGCCTGAAAATGGTGATGTGTTGCACCCTTCCAATGACTCCTGTTCTGTTATCCTGAGACTCACTAACAGGACAACAGCAACAAAAACGATGGCTGCATGGCCCAGCCTCTGGTTAAGCATGGAAAATTGAACACATTCATTTATCTTTATGTTATGAACTGAATGTTTGTATCCCCCTAAAATTCACATGTTGAAGCCCTAACCCCCAATATGACCATATTTGAGATGAGGCCTTTGGGAAATAATAAGGTTTAGAGGAAGTCATGAGGGTGGGACCCACAGAGGAGATTAGTGTCCTTAGTAGAAGAGGAAAGACCAGATCTCTCCCCCTGTCTACACCACATGAGGACATAGTGAGAAGGCCACCATCTACAAGCCAGGAAGAGAGCCCTCACAAAAAACCCAACCATTCTGGTGCCCTGATCTCAGATTTACCAGCCTTCAGAACTATGAGAAATAAATGTCTCTTGTTTAAGTCACCCAGTTTATGGTATTTTGTTTTAGCAGCTTGATCTGACTAAGACATTCTACTTTCTCCAAACATACAACTAAATTATCATGTATAAAAAAAGTAGGGAAAATAGGAGAGAAATGTCACCAATGTTTTGAAAGTTAAAAAGCAGATGATAAGTTGTAATTGACTTACCAGAGTAGAAAAAATGGAAATGGAGCCCACAGGGAGTAGGGGTGGGGCTGATACCAACAGAAACAAAGCAGTCAGCAGTCTCCACTTAACACCAAGAAGGCCCCAGAAGTGAGAATGCCAGAGACTCAAGAAGTTGCGGTTGAAAATAGAATTGGTTGAAAATCTTTATACATCCTTTTTCTTGACTCTAGTCACTCTATACAGAAGATCAGATGGTCATTCTCTGCACAGGATAATTCAAGGACATCTGACACAGCTGAGGACATAGCAAATTTCTATAAAGTGAAATTCTGCATACTGAATGGGGAGTCCTTGGTCTACTTTCCCTGTTTAGCACCCAGAGTGCAGCAGCCTAATGATACTCCCCTCCTCCAACCCCATGCTGGAAATTGGAAGAGTCTTCTCTAGAGGCCTAAGGGTAATGATGTACTGATATTCATATACAGATATCTCCCAACTAAATGAATAATTCTACCTGTTCAAGCCAAAGTAAAACCCACTGGCCAATGAACCTTGTCCACACTTCTAGGGCTTTCAAATAGCAAGTGAGCACCTCACTATTAATGTCACAGAAGACACTTGAGAAGAGTCTCTATTGTGAAAATCAGAAACCAAAACAAATAGAAGAGATGAACTCAGAGGACACAGAAACAACATATAAGCATAAAATGACTTCAAGAATATTAATATCCTCAGAAATATATGAGACATGCAACAAGAACAGGAGGCTTAAGAAAGGAACATTCAGAGAACAAAAAAGGGCTCCTAGACATTAAAAAGGATAAGAGAGATAGGAATATCTCAATAGATAAGATATAAGAGAAAGTTGAAAAAATATTTCAGAAAGTAAAACAAATGAAAAATGATCATGCAATTAGAGGATTCACTCAGGAACCTCAACATTCAAATCTTGAAGTTCCCCCCTACACACACAAAAATAAATAAATAAAGAGAAGCCATTACCAAAAGAAAATATATATATATATTTATATATTATGTATATATATTTCTGAGAATTGAAAAATATGAGTATTTGGATTAAAAATACCTTTCAAATACCAGCAAAAAGAAAAGAGAAGGAAAGGGATGAAAAAAGACTCATACTAAGAACATCAGCACAAAATTTTAAAACACTTGAAAGTGAAAAGAGATTATGGCAAAAGGATTAGGGCTCAGGATGGCTTCAGGATTGTGCACAGCAATATTGCTAGTCAGAGGAAAATGAGGCAACACCTTCAAAATTATGAGGAAAGATGAGTTTTATTCTTGATGAACAGAAAGTCAGCCAAACTATAAAATCAAGTGTGTGGGTAGAATAAAGTCTATTTCAAACATATAGACATCTCAAAATTTTTTTACCTCCCATGCACCCTACTTAGGAAGCTTCTAAAGGATGTATGTCATTCAAGCAAGGAAGGAAGCAAGAAAGAGGAAGACCCAGAGGTAACAGGTAATGGTAATTCAACACAGGAGAAGTAAAGAGAATTTCCCAAAGTGATGATGAGAAGTCAGAGTTAACAGCTATGCATCTGGTCTATAGATCATGCAGTCCAGATGAGAGCAGGAGAATGGAAGACCCCAGAAATATCTCCAAGAAGGAAAAAAAAAGCAGAATTGATGGGCTGTTTGATGTGTTTAGATATACTGAAAGGATATGTGCAGTTCTGTCAGAGTTTAAGGATGAATTAATAACAGTTCTATAGAAAACCAAGCATATGGCAAAGCAAGAAATGATTAATTCCCGGAAAAACAAAATGTATAAGAAGAGAAATGTTATTTTAGTACACTATCCAGATTAACTGCAACATCATGTGCACAACTGTGATAATGCAAACACTAAATACTAATTAAACCAAAATTATGATACAATCCTATTGAAAGGATTGGAGGAGCATATGTGTTCATATGCACATGAATGTGTAATTTGTGTATTGTGGAGAACTAAGTCATCATCTTCCATAGTAGAAAGACAGTAATGATAAAAGCTAAAAAAAAAATCAAGAAATAGCAACATAAACATGTTATATGGAAATATGGAGACAAATACCAGAAAAACAGCCAAAGGGGTTGCAAACAATTGTTCTTGAGGATAAAGATTCAAAGTGGGAGGAGGGAGTGGGTTTTTGTTAAGCCTGGTTGCATCACTTGGATAAAATACATGTTTGATGCCCTATTTTTTAAGGTCATTAAGTGGGAGTTTAAAGATAGCATGATGATTTTAATCCTATGTGTTAGGGAAGCATCTTCTGTAACACAGTTTCTCTTAAAAACTTTTCTATACCTTTACACCTGTGCCTGAATTATTTTACACTGTATTTTTTTGTTTGTTTTGATGGCATAACAAATACTTGTTTAATCTTTTTAGGAACAAAACCCAGACAATAATGTATATTAACTAAAATAATAATAAGAACCACATGACAATCCATGTTGCCAAGGTTTAAAGCATCAGATTTTCATGTAAGTCAATGCTAATGTGTCCCTAAGTTGCTTAATACTCAAACATCAAAGATTCTTTTCAGATATATCAGTAATTGGTGTTAACGACATAAAAGACCTATCATTTAAACAAAACCACAATTGACACCTAATCTGGATACTATTTGCAATATAATATTATGTTATGCTTATTGTTATGATAAAGAAAATAAGATCTCTCTCACATAAAGACATAATTATTGCCTGGGTAATATTTTTTAAACATTTCCAAGGCCACAAAATAATGAAGTTCTATGGCTGAATGGCTGCAGAGTAGAAGGGAACATGTGAGGACCCAGAGTTGGGTATTTGCCGCCACGTGCATTGGTGGAGGCTATTATAGTGTGCCAGCCATGAGGTACACGAGTTTATAACTTTGGTAGGTGTTCTATAATGTTTCATAAGAAAAGGGAGTGGAGTGGGAAATATACCAGTGGCTGTCATCCAAATCCCTCCAGACAGAGTTTGAAACCCTGGCAAGGGTGCTTTTAGGAAGAGATGAGAAGGTTTGAAGGAGTTTCTTGGCAAAATTTTAGCTAACTCGTGCAGATTAAAACTTGATGACTCCTATGTGAGAAATAAATCACAGATTTCATTAATCTGTGATTCAAATACATCTACATATATTTTTAATATATAATATACATCAAGGCACTGGGATTTAATTACTTCACAGTTCTCCAGAAAGGATTTGCAGTAGGTTCTTTTCCAACAGCAAATGGGCCACCTACCTCTAGTCTACATGGTGAATGAAGAGGTCCCTTGCTCAGCACTTATATTGAGAAAGGAGAACAAATATCAGCAACACAGGAAAATGTCTCATGCCAACCACCATACCAGGCAAGGGAATGAGAGATGAGATCCTGATTTTCAGAGAACTTGAGAACCAAGTGATGAAAGAAAAAAAAAATATGGGATTCATAAGGCATTCCTTCATTTTATTACCAAATAATAAATATTCATTTTAAATCTCGTGGATTTTGAAACATCACTTGGGCATAAAATTGGGAACAATCATGCAACTCAAAAAGTGTTAAGTTCTTTTCCTGCATTTTGTCACTCAACAACAGGGATTAGACAGTGTAATCCGTCTGAGTCTCATGGGTGCCCCAGATATAGTAACTCATGTGAAATCAGGTTAGCACATAGCCTTCCAGCAACAGGTTTTTCTCACGCTCCACCAGCTCAAATCTACAATCTTCAAAAAGATGGTAGTGCCCATCCGTCCTTTCTTCCTACCTTCCTTCATTTATTTCTTTCCAGAAAAAAAATTACTATCTTCTTAGACATTGATGGTATCAATAAGAATGAGGTTCTTATCAAGCTCTAATTGTACACACCATTGTGCAAAGGAAATTAATGTACAAGGGAGCCTCTTGGAGCTTACAGTGTATGTGAGAAATATAATGAGGAAAAAGAGAAAGAGGTCACTACTCTTTATAAGAACCAAATCCATAACCAAATAAATGCTATTTCACAGTACTTCAGGAAAATAAATCTCCAGTGAATGTCTGTGGAACTCAGGCAGGCAAGACCACAATTTATGTGAGAAAAGAGGCAAAGAGGAGAGAGAAGGAAAGAGACGAGGGTACAGCATCTAGAGGACAAGGAGATGGTTTGTGATAACTTCAGGTGGCATGCCATAGAAGAGAGCAAGACCTCAAAGCAGGAACTCTGTCTTCATGTTTTCCATTTATTATTATTAAGCATGAAAAAATCTCTAAAAGAGCACTTGATTCATCATTTTTAGATCTCATAACAAACATTTATTCTATTTTTCTGCAGAATGGTTAGCATTCAATTTATTTTTGCATGGATGTGATAGCACAACATGGGCATAAAACTGTGGAAAATTAAATAGCTCAAAAGTGTAGGTGGGCTTGTGTGAAATTTGTGCTGAATGAATTTTTAGAAAGCAGAGTGCAGTACTAGAATTGCTACACGTGTGTTCTATTATTAACTATCTAACTCTTCTAAATTGGGAAGGATAATAACAAGCAATCTGTGAAAAAGCTGAAGATCTAAACAATACGATTCTGTAACCAAAATAAAAACTTTTTGTTATGTTTTACTTTTATAATTGTTAAAATATCATTGTGGTATCATAGTACAAAAACATAAAGTTCTAAAAAATTTTCTAAAGAAAAATGGGGAAAATGTTGCCGATAATCTTGCATCTAAGCATTAAAAGTTTATGATTTATTTCAGTCTTTATCCACAAAAATCCATAATTATCAGTTATTATTAATGCGCATATACTTTTTTGTGTTTGGTTTCCCACTGAGCACTATATCATTAGTATTCTTCCATGCTATCACAGGAAGAACATCAAAAAGAACACTTGGTTTTGAGCACAAGATGTGGTTTAAGTCTTAGCACACATTAGTTCCTTGTGTAATCCTGATAGTCATCATTTCCTTAGCTACCTAATCTTCCATGGAATTGATGCAACCAATTTTACTTAGTTTTCTCCTTATTCTTGGACATTTAAGTTATGACCAATATTTCACAGTTCTAAATACCACTGCAATACACACTTCCATGATATAGCTCTTTTCTTATATCCTTTTTTTCTATATCTCTGATGTAACTTCATGATAGGGTGAATATATTTATAGCTTTCAGTAGAAATTGTTTTCCAAATAATTTATACCAATTTATACTGTTACCAAGAATATATGATTGCACGGCAGCCTTGCCAATATTATATGTTTCACGCTTTCCTAATGGAATATCTGAAAGGTAATATCCCACCATACTATGTAGATGTTAAGTGTAGGCTTTATTATATTTTATAATTAGTGGAAGCTGTCAGGAGTCCTGAAAGTTAATAAAATTTTAAATTATGACTCATAGACCTGTAAAGGACTGTAGATATCATTTAACCTAGTCTTTCACCCATGGAGAAATTTTTGCAGCAATATCTTTGACAGAGATTTGGTAATTACCTAGACTCCTCACTGTGCTTAATTGCCTTCATTCAATGAGTCCTACTATTTGAAACCCCAAATCCCTTTAACATCTATCCCATTCAACTCTGTCTCCCCTAAATGACCTTAGTTAGTTCAAGCCCTCCTTATCTCTCATCTGGATTACCAAAATAACCTATGCTCCAATATTTCTGCCTCCAGTTCAGTGGTTGGCATTATATGTGGTCTAAAATATCAATCTGATGATGAATGTTACTCCTCTGCTTAAATACTTCAATAGCATGTCATTTTTTTTTTTCAGGACAAAACCTGAACATCAAGGCATAGCTTACAGGCCTCTTCCTAATCTAGCTCAGCCTTTAGTCTCATCTCCAGTTACTTCTCACCAGTAACTCTTCACAAATTCAACACCCACCAAGGTCATGCTCTCTCACACACCTTCATCTGGACGTATCCTGCAAGTCTCATCTCAAGGGTCCACTCCTCCAGAAGACTAACTCCACATCCCCCCAGCATTTGTTGGTCATTCATAATTCCATCAACAGAGATTATAAATCTCTAATTAGAGCATTTATTCCATTTATTGTTGATTTTTTCCCAACTAGTTTATTGGCTCTTTAAAGTTAAAAATGTGCTTTTAACTCCGTATCCTCAGTGCCCTGAAGAGTGTAACCTCTTAGCAGTGGTAAATACATGTTTGTTGGATTAGTAACTGAATGAATGAATGGTCCTATCTGTGTTCAAAGTCATCTAGTGAGAGTACATCACCAAACAGTCCATCCTTGTTTTTGTGACCTTTAAAAAGTAGAGAGTTGCTTTTAAATTTCTGCTACCTATGATGGGCCAAATGGTCTATTGAAATATGCAAGGCACTGTTAAAGCATTTGCTGGCTTGGGAGAAAAATGAAATTGGTCATCTTGGGTGACTTACTAAATAGAATACTTGATACCATATTTGACATGTGCTTTAAATGTGAGGTCTACCCTAATAACAATAGGAAGAACTGCCAATAAGAAAGAAAGAGAGGAAGGAAGGAAGGAAGGAAGGAAGGAAGGAAGGAAGGAAGGAAGGAAGGAAGGAAAGTGTGAACACTGAAGAAAAAAAATTATATTCAAGGGTGAAGCAGAAGAACCTCAGGTCCAATCTGGCTTTCTCAGAGAATCCTCTTGCAGGTCACAAAAGGTTGTCTGAAGGAAGAAAGTCCGGAAGCAGGCTGCCCAGAGGGAAATGTGTTGATGCATTTAATGGGCTGTGGCAGCTGCTTTCACACATATTCAATATGGAAGAATGAGTTGAAGCAAGAGAAAAGGAGAAAAAATGTACAAGTGTTATTTTCTTAAAGGAATTAACAAGCAAGCAAGAGGACTGAGGGGAAGAGATATTATAACATATTTATTCTATAAGCATAAAGAAAAAGATTAAAAATAAAATAGCCCAATGTCAAAGTGATTTAATGACTATGTTGTTTCATTGAAAGGAAATAATACCTTTTTCAATATGTCTAGTGCTGCCAGATAGAACTTTCTGCTATGACGGACATGTTCTATAGCTGTACTGTCCGAGACAGTAGCCACTAGCAACACATGGCTCTTGAGCATATCACATCTGGCTAGAGTGACAAAGGAACCTCACTGCTAATTTTATTTTATTTAAATTTAAATTTAGATAGCCACATGTGGTTAGTGCCCACATTTTTTAGGTAGAGCAGAATTCTATATCCATACAATATTTAAATATAAGGAAACTTAAATTTAAGAAGGAGGACTTAAGGGACAAGTTCACCTGTTTGGGATTAATTAAATAATACTCCTATTGGTATTTGTAATTTATACTTTACTTTCATGTATTTTATTTAATTGGAGTATAGAACCTAAAGATGAATGTAGAGTCTCCATGGACAGAGGTGATGAGAAAGGAATCAGAGCCCTGTGTCCTCACCTAATTAGAATGTGATTCCTGAAGAATAAAGATCTTACTGAGCCATAGTGGATAGGCAGGGGAGAGCAGGGACTAGGGATCCAGACTCTGGGGCCCGACTGCCTGTGTTCAAACCCAGTTCTGATTTACCAGCTGTGTTTCCAACCCTAGTCAAGTTACTTAACTTCTCTGTGCCTCAGTTTCCTCTTTATTTTAATGGGAACAGTAGTAATAGTGACCTCATAGCATTGATATGAGTTAGCATATGCAAAAGAGCTAGAACAGTGCCTGGCATACATAGTACATTTCTCAGTATGGGTTAGCAATTAACCAAAGGATCAGCAGTTCTACAAATGCACCAGAAACCTCTTTTGGGAGAACACATGGCTCTGGTCCTAACCAGTTCTCCTTCTGATTGTGATATGTCATTGCCTCAGGAATGTCATATGAGGTCTCAGACTAGAGAAAGCATAATATTAAGCAAATTATGATAGAGGGTCTTCAACCAAGTTTTTGCTTCCTCTGACAATCCAATTCCATCATCCCATCGGTCTAACAGTTATTCTATTTAATTTGCGTGGCTGCTTTTCCTTCCAACTTTTAATGGGTTACAAACTATAGTTAAGGTTATGAGCTGATGATTCGTATAAATTATTAAATGTTTTCATAAGAACAAAGCATCATAAATGATATTCATAGTCAGAATTTTCAAAGCTTCCTACTTTTCACCTTGCAACTGGGTGTACTTTGTATTCATAATCCTTGCTCTTGGTTACACCCTGGCCTATTTCTGAACTATCTCTCTCTCTGCTTTTCCAAGCCTCCTCCCACCCCTTCCATCTGGCACTCACAATACCCCCTCACCTCTCCTTCCACCTCTCTCCAGCCAGCTCACTGCTTGGTGCAGGGGGACAGAAGCTTTTAAAGGTTTTAGGGAAAGTTCTCAAGGGCGGTGAAATAATTTTTCTGTAAGCAGAGCTGATACTAAATGCATTGCAATGGAAGTGAAATTTAGAATACCTAAGAAAAAAAGCATTAGTTAAAATAGAGAATGATTTTTTAAAAATCATTTTCAGGAGTGGTTGTGAAATAAATTAAAGATTTTCAAGGTATTATAGAGCCACAGCATATGATAAGAATGCCTATAATTACTAGGAAATAAAATACAAGAATTTTTTTTTATTCTCTTCCAAATACAAATTCAATGTTGTGCTTTGAATGAGTAGATGAGAACACTCAGGTTGCAAAGATGCTATGAAAAACAGTAATCCCTAGGGGCTTTACGAATTAATCCTTACCTGAGGCATGCTTTTGCATGCTTAGTGTAAATTATTCTTTATAAAATTATACTGAGAATAACAGGAAATGTTGCTTGTAACTAGGTTAACAAACAATAGATTAATAGCATTTCATGTCAGCCGTAGATAACTAAAAAGTCAAAAGCACAAATACACATTTATTAAGAATTCATAAAACATCTTCAAATAGAGGGAGCCAACCAAATTCTGTCCTTCATATTTTAGAAAATACTGGTGATTGTCTCAATAATTTCAAAGGGCAGAAGTCTCACCAGGACAACTGAATAATGTAAATATATCTTTATAATGCTTCAT
The DNA here is from genome assembly GCA_008086735.1 of Cheirogaleus medius. NCBI lineage: Eukaryota > Metazoa > Chordata > Mammalia > Primates > Cheirogaleidae > Cheirogaleus > Cheirogaleus medius. Next base: position 17,520,684 of record VBSM01003176.1, on the reverse strand, counting down.
TTTCTAGTTTGAAATTGGAAAAAAAACCTCATACGAAGAAAAACACAGTCTCCTACTACAATCTGAGTTACTAATGACTCCATTGCTTCCTCAATCACACACAATATGTAGACAAATGTTTCAGCCAGCACTGTTTATGACATCAGCTCACATTGCAATATATTCTCTGATGTGTGTAATAAATTACAAATACTTAATAATTTATCATGGTTGCTTTGAGAGCATCACACAGCACTTAGCATCTAACTCAAAATAACTATTGACCTCAAAACAAATTCCAAAGCCCTCATTTTTATACTCACTTTGCTAACTAATATTCCTTTCTTCTTTAATTTCTCCTCTAAATTTTGAAATAGCATATTAGTTAGAAAAAAACCTTAAAGGTTATCTAGGCCCAACTCTCCCAATGTAGGAATCTCACCAGCATCTCCAATAGATGGCTATAAAGCTTTTTCCTATTTTCCTCAACACTGTTTTGTTTGTTTGTTGGTAAATTGACTACTTTAGTTTTCCTTTGCTATGAGCCTTTCCTTAGGAATCTATTATATTCATTGCAACCTTTGGATATTTATTTTAAGGGCAATGGAAACCCAAATACATAAAGGCTAACACTGTTCAATGCCCAGAGTAAGAAAGTAAGAAAGGTCAATGAACAAATTGTTTATTCTGAGTTAATATCAAATAAAGGGTATATTTTTAGCTGACAAATTAAAGTTGAAGTTGGCACTACACGGAGGAAATCACAGATAAATGAATAAAGAATTAACACAGTATTAGTTATTTAAGAAATCTTGAGTATTCACTGTTGGTCAACATGCAGGATTCTGTGGAAGAATTATAAGGAAAAGTCATAGTGTTCACCCTTGAAGATACTACAATCTAGTTAGGGGAAGTAACAGGTATACATATTAAGGCATAAGATTGAATTCAAACTCTAACATATAAATAACATACAAAAATGCCTGAAGACATTTTAACAGTGTTGATTCTGCCAACCCATGAGCATGGTATATTCTTCCA
>VBSM01003176.1:17490120-17519564 GCA_008086735.1 Cheirogaleus medius | reverse complement strand
ATGTACGTAACCATAATATTTGTACCCCTATAATATGCTGAAATAATAAAAAAAGGAGAAGAAGAGAAAAAAAAGGAAAAAAATGCCTGAAGACTTGCAAATTAGGATATATAAAAAAACAAATAATAATGCTGTATGTGCAGGCTGGAGTGAATATTATCTGGTTGTATAAAAAAGAAAAATTCGTAAGTTCTCTCAGAAATGAATCTTCACAATTCAGATTGGGCAAGCAAGGAGAGATAGAGATGGAATCCCTCAAATGTTTGACTAAGACCCGACTGGCTACAAAATTAAATAGAGAAGAAGAGTTCAGATTGTGGAATTACACAATAACAAGAAGCAATAAGTTAAGAGGGCTGTCAGAGTTCTGTTGGCTGGAGCCCCTACCCCTATCCAGGAAAGGCTAAAACCAGGATGAGGGTGACTCTGATGGTGAACAGCCCAAGATTCTTTCCCTATGTGCTGTGACCTCTTAGAAAGACCCATCCTCTCATGGTTGCTAGGATGAGGCCTTCAGAATCCCAAGCACAGCTGCAATGTGGATCAGCCCCCAGAAGGATGCAAGGAATGGAAACATACTTCTCTACCTCTTCCCTATAAAGCATCTTGAAAGGGACAGGCTTCAAACTAAATGACAGAAAGCCGACGGCTCATTTAGGTTGTATACAGCCATATAGATGTGAAGAGGAAGGCAGGCAAATAGTGCATCCTGAAAAGAGCCAAGAGCATAGAGATTAATGATTGGATGGAGGTTATCTGGAAATTTCCTCTAGCCAGGTAAAAGCTGAACACACCAAGCTCTGTGACTTGGGCCACTCTCCCTTTTGTTCCCACTTCACTGGCTACTTTTAAGTTTTCTCCATGTGGCCTACTCTGAATCCACATCCTTTACTGCTTCCAATTTGTTTCTCACAGCATCCAGTGTTCTTCCTTCTTTGTGCTTATCACAATTTACAGGTTGATAACTCTGTACATGCTGGTTGATTATGCAAGAGGACAGTATGGAAGTCATGGTTCTGTGCAAAGAGATGTTAGAGTTCAAATCTTGGTTCCAACACTTCCTAGTTATAAATAAATATATTCCATGCCTCATAATGTCACTATAAAGATTAAGAGTTAGTACATGTGAAGGAGGAAGAAAAATGCCTGGCATGTAAGAAGTGCTCAAAAGTATGGGGTAACATCCACTGGATCCATGAAAGCAGAAGCCCTGTCTGTTTCATTCTCCACCACCTTTCTGGGTCATAGCACAGTGTTTTAGAAGTAGCAGAGCTTAATATATACATGTGGAATGAGTGCATAAATAATCACTCCATACTTTGCTACTCACTAAGCCTTTGATACATGTGTTGATACAGGTTTATTATGTCTGCTTATTCTCCAAGTACTAGGGGCAAGACCATTCCTTTCGTACGCCTTGCACAACTGCTCAGATGACCTTATTTAAACTTAGCTAGGTACTTTCCCAATACTTATGGAGTCAAATTTAGAGAAATGTGGGTGGAGAAAAAAATCCCCCAGAGTTCTCAACTATGCTATCAAAATGCTTTTAGATTATAAAAGATATATAAGAATATATAATTCTAATATATATTTTAAAAAGACAAAGATATGGTTTGCTCCTCTAACTTATCAATTAAGAGTCTTTTGGCCACAAAATGTAATTATTTAGCCCCGCTCTAAATCATTCACAAAAATGTTTAGTGATAGCTCTCTACAGCGTGTTTATGACTTTTTAAAATTGATTTTAATAATGGTATACACAGAGGTTAAACCACAGAGTTAAAAATGAATATACTGGTAACTTCTAGGCCAGAGAAAGTTGCAATACAAAAAAAAAATTTTGAAAGGCAAATAAAATGTACCTTCAAATGACTGACGAAATTAAAGTCAAAGAACCATTAAATATTATGAGTGTACGCTTAAGGGTCAGGATATAGAAATCTAAGGTTCTTCATGACTGCAGTTAGGGTCAAGAGAGAGGCAATATACACTTATATGGGTCAAACAAGGCAAGGGCAGCAACTAGAATTGTTTTTTGGACTGGACCTATAAGAAGGTAATCTTTTTGTGATATGATTTCTAGGCCTCTGAGAGAGACTTCCTTTTCAAAAACAACATCCCTTAGCACAAATTCCAACAATTAGAGCTCAATTTATTCCACTAAGAAAATATGCATTTCTCAGACTGTAATACTTTGATTCCCTGGAGGTTTGGAGTCATGTGCCAAAAGATTGTGCAAAGCCACAGGATAAACATGGATTATTTTCCTATAAATTAAGTTTTTCTTGAAGATTAGAAGCCGAGTGAGATGAGTATTTTAACCAGTAGTAATTTAAATCATTTATTCAAGCAAGTGGATAACTGCTGTTGAATGCAAAATTTGCATGCATGTTTTTAAAAACAAAGCATGAAACTACAAAGAAGCATGTTGCTTGTGGTAGATCACATTAAGCTACCCAGAGGTTTGGATTGAGGAGGGAGACTTTGATGGCAAAGATTCAGAAAGAAAAGGAAAAGGAAGAGAAGGGCACAAAGGCAAAAAGTTCATTATTGGTTTGAGATTGAAAACTGCTCAGAAGCAAGAGAGTGCAAACAGCAAAGGTGCCAGAGATACTAGGGCAGAGTCTGAGAAACTCAAACATACCAGAACAAACAACCCTTATCACCCAAGCATAAAGGCAGCAACTTCAGCTAACAAACACTAGCAGAGTACATTATTAGAGCCAAGAAGATGTTATGTGGGCACGGGGAAAAGAGCAACAATTTTAAGGTGGGATGGGACAAGGGCCAGAGCATCAGAACTACAGCTACTTGTTGACTCTGTGAATGGAGAGGAAAGCAAAGGCACGTGCATGCACATTCAAACAGGCTCAGAAATGAACTTTGACAGTCGTGTGTTAGGGATGATAACAGAGTTTAACCAGGATAACGAGAAAATTGCTTATAGGTGTCCAGATGAACGTACCATATCAGAAAACAACATATTGTATCTGTATACCTTTCTACTACATTTCCTAATCCTACTCACTTTTCCAGGTGTGACAACTCTTCTGTGTTTTCCTTCTCCTTTCATCTTAAACGAACCTCGTTCCCCAGTATAAACTTTGAAAGCAATTTTGTCTACAGATTCAGTGTTTTGGGGGGCAACACAGACTTGGACTGAGTAAGCTGGCCACCAAGTTCATCACTTTTACATCTTCACTCGCCAATATAAGCAAGCTTGCTTTCAGGCACACGTCACTGCTACCAACCCTGAATTACTCCATCACAGCTGGCGACAATGTCAGTATTAAGAAAAGATGAAAACCATCTAAATCATGCTGCTTGGAATTAGTTATAACCACACCTTTCCAGACACACAGATATGTTTCTGTGATGGAATTATAATGTGGTTGGCTGAAAGGAACTCAAAAATGATGGATATTTTAACTTAAAACGTTTGATTGCTTGTCCCATGATATTTTTTCTTAAAACTCAATTCACATTGTATTTGTGAGAACACAGGGAGAGAGCTGAATGAGTAACAGGACCAAGAGGACATTTTTCTTTCCTATCACTTTTCATGATGGATAGGCTCCTTAAAAAGGAGAAAGTATTTAAGGGCTTGCCAGGAGTCCAGTCATGCTTTAATCTCATTTTATATTCAGTCAGCAGGATTGTGGTAGTGACTATCTGACCCCTCAGCATCCACTCTTTACTCTCCCTTTTAGCAGTAGAATCCCCTGAATTTCATTTGGGTACATGGCTAGCCTCCTAGAGACTATACCTCCCTATTTCCACCTGCCTTCTTTGCACCTAGGTGTGGCTAAAGGACTAAGTTTTGGTCAATAAGGTGTAACTAGGAAGAATATATGTAACTTTCAGCTCATGTTTTCATAAGGACATTGTTCACCCTCTACTTCATCTCCCACTCTCTCAGATGGAAAAGTGAGCACGATAGTATGAGCTATTTTCAGAGCTTCAGTTGGGAGCAAATTCTGAGAACTCAGCAGAATCTCTTGTCAATGTTGTAGAGCAGAAGTGCTGACCCATCCTGGGCTTCCTACCCATCTTCAGACCATTAGGTGAACAAGAAATAAACTTTAGCTTATTTCAGCTACTCACACAAGTCTCTGTTACAGCAGCTTAGCCCATACTCTAATACAGAGTTGTACCTACAAGTGGGCATTGCCAGAACAAAACTAAAACTATCTGGTAGTGGCTTAGAGACCAGGTCACAGGCCCACATTAAAGGCTGGAGAGCTGGTGTCCCCTGCTGGAAAGCCAACTGCTTCAGTTTTCCAAGCAGGAAGGTAAGATTGTTGCTCAGAGCCTACTTCAAGAGCTTCTTGTAGAGTGTCCTCCCAGGCCACGCAATGAGAGCAGGTTCAGCTGCAAACATTCAGACGGGGCAGGCCTAGCTTTCCCATTCAAACCTATTGCTTCAGATGACAGGGCAGAAGCCCTTAAACTGAGGGAGAGAGTTAGGAGTGGGCTGTGCACTGAAGCCAATAAATAAAAATGTGGAATCTGTAAGCTTAGAAACTGTAGCCAAAGGTTGCTTTAATATGGAATGGATTGGAAGCAAATAGACTAGAATTTTTTTAGGATATTACATTGTCAAAGAAAACAAAAGGCTGGCTGAAAAAGCCAGTGATTGCCCAATCACTAAACCAAATCTCAGATCCCCAAACCTGCACCAGTAGAAAGTCAGCTATATGTGGGTGCAGCTCCCAATGAGGGCACATGCTGCGACACCCACACAGAGATGGCCACAAAGGATAGGGGCCACTAAGGACAATGGACAGGGAGTTATACACAGAGAGCAAGTCGGGAATGGCCAAGAAGGCCTTACAAGAATTTCCAAGCAGTTCCTGCCCAGCAAAATGTGATAACTCAAAAAAAAGATGGTAACTCCTACCACATAAACTCTTCTGTGTGATTCCTATTCTCTCCCTTTCCAAATGGAGATTTTATAGCAGATAATTCATCTTTTAGTTCAGAGGTCACTGGAGCCACATCAGACCTCATTGAAAGGCCTGAACATCTCCCCGAGACCCTGAACTCTCAGCAGGGTGCAGTAAATGGGAAAAAAATAAAAGAAATTATAAAATTAAGGCATTTTTCTTCTTTTTCAATAGTTCAGCGGTAATAATAAGAGGTCACTTGATCTTTTCAAGAAGAAATCCCATAAAGAAAAGGCAACACACTTAAGAAATAAATGGTTACATGCTCAAATATTTAGCAACTAATATTAGAAAAGATAAGCATATAGAAGAGAGGCAGTTAGCCATAGTGGTTAAGAGCTCTGATCTTGAAGATAGAGACATTGGTGATATATTCCAATTCCCCAGTTAGTAGCTACCTGACCTTGAGCTGCTTACCTAGTCTCTCTAAGCCTCAACTGTCTCTGCTTCAGAGATTTAATGTGGCTTAGATGAGATAATGCACAAAACACTTGGGGCAATGCCCAGTTCCTAGTAAGATTATCTTTTTTTTCTCTGCCTCCAGGACTGAGATTTTTATTGTTTTGTTTTCAGCCACTGTAAGATTTCAGTGAATACTGTTCAAAATCATTACCACCTGATTAAGAAAAGATCACTATCAGAAGACAGGCATCTTAACCTTCAGTCTTCCATAAGACTGACTTCTTTCTTGGGTTTGGAAGCCACAAATGCCCAATGCTTTGGTTTTAAGTAAAGACAGCAATTTGATAAAATAATTGATTCATTTACCAGGTGTGTTGATACCTGAGCATGAAATGCACAACCAATGTGGTAAAGTAAATATACTGGAAAAAATCATATTAACTTTTTATTAAAACACAACTTCTACATTTGAGAAGCCAATTCCCATTTCCCCAGCTGAGTCCACCTAAATAAGAACGGCAAGTCTTTATCAGTCCCTAACTGAGTGATGTTGGGCAAGTCTTCAAATATCTTTGAGGCTAGGTTTCCTAATCTATAACATAAAATCACTAATATCTCCCTCATGGATTTCTATGAATATTAAATGAGAAAATAAATGCACGCAAGGTGCTTACTACGATACCTGGACACAGTAAGTATTCAGATAATGGACAAAGGAAGCATAATTATTGGTATAGTTGTTATTACATAAAACACTAAAATATTCTCCTCATTATAAGAAAATGGTGCCTGTGTGAGTTTAAGACCCATTCATTGTAAGTTCCATGCTTTATGCTATTTATCTCATCACACTGATGGGCTGCAGTGACCACCCAAATACATTCTCTCCCGATATCCATCAACACCAAAACATTATTTTTGCAAACCTGATGTCCAAAGATGGGATAAATTTGTGCATCATATACTCCCCCTCTTAAGCTAAATAACTTACCTAAGATTGTATCCATACTGTTGTTTCTTATTAGTACCACATTGTACCCAACTAAGCTGACCACTCCAGGCTTGGCTAAGTAATAATCACAGCAGTGTGTGTCACCCAGGAACCTCCATGACTTAATGATTTCACAAAACTAAAATTAAGTTTGCAGAGAAAATGGTCTCTTAGCCTTCAGGGAGCTGATCAGGATAATTAGTATCATCATTGGCCAACCCAACATCGAGGGAGGATCAGGGGCCTTTCCCTTTCACCTATAACATGGAGATGAACCTGAAATTTAAAAACATGCTTGAAACTGAAGGGAAAAATGAGCCTTTTCTTTCCTAGATTAAAATAGAACCTTTCCTCCTCCACCTGTACTGATTCCTCATCCCATTTCTATCAGGGCAGAAGATATTTAGCATTTCTTCTTTTAATCCATTGTTTCATCTTTATTTTTAAAACAATCAGTTTGCCCAGGCTAACATGTTTAGAGTGTTTCTTCTTGCAGGTTTCTGATTATAGTCTGACCCAATTTTCCAAGTTGATTTTTCTCAGCTGTGGAGCTGCTTGCTGAGTGACTGCTCAGTTCATCTGCTCCCATTCCCTATGCCATATCCCCTGGGATCATCTCAGCTGCATCTGGTGGGCACTTCTGGACACTCCATGGAATGGTCCATATTGCCACCCTTCTTCACTGGGGACCCAGAGGAGTATGTAAGCCCAAGTCACACTGCTCAGTGGTGGCAGAACTAAGACCGGAATCCAACAACTTCGCTGTCGCCATGCAGACAAGGGCCCTTGATCCTCTATCAATCAAAAAAGAAATTAAAGAAAAACTCCCAGTTGAAGTGCTCTACTGGTGGCCTCATATAGGCACAGTCTTATTCCAGAACTACTGGTTATGCTGTCACATCTCTTGTAAAGTTTGGCTGTCTTCTATGATTGTCATTTTGGGTCATTTTTTTTTTATGTTCTTTCTCTTCTATTGTGGATGCTTTCAACTTTGTCCAGTTGGATTGTTTGCTGCTTGGCCAGTGGTCCCAGTAAAGCACCTAGCCTAGAACCAGTGCCCACTGTGGAAGCATTGTAGGTTACATTATTGAAAAGGGGACTCTGTATATCATTATTTGATAGCTGGGCCAGTTTTCTGGCTATTTGTTAGCAACCTACTTTCACACAAAGACAATGATAATGAGGCAAAGACTTTTACACACTTTAGTTCATCATCTCCACAGCAGGCTTTATATGGGACTGTGATTTATGTTCAAATCCTACCTATCCATCCAAACTGAGCTCATTTGTCCTCTGCTCCACTGAGCCTTCCCTTGCCAGTCACTCTTGTATCCTCCTCTGAACAGGTATGGTACTTCTTCTTAAATCTCCCACGACAATTACTTTCAACCACGTATGAAAATGGTTCACCTCTTGTTTTGTCTGCCTACTCATCCATCCAAAGCTCTTTGAGAACATTCTTCATCCTGCTTCTTTCATGGAGCCTTCCTGGCTCCACTCTGCACTGCCTTTTCCACGTGCTCAGGAAACACTAGGCCAGGGGGAACACAATACATCCAGTGGATCTCTTCAACCTCAGCAGGAACAATTCTAATGCTTCACTTTCAGAAACAGAATCTTACTATAATCAAAGCAAAATAAAGCCTTTCCTAGAAATAAAACAAATTATATTTAGTTGAATCTCTTCCATTAGCAGGACAAGTTCATGTCATTTTAAAGAGTTAATTATTACTTCTAGAAAAATAGTAAAGATAATATTCAAATGCAACAGTGGTTGTAGAAGCTATAAATTCAAAAGTTTCATAGATTTATAATCAATATTAAAAACAAAAATCACATATACCTAGAAACACTTTATTTAAAAAAAAATATGTTGGCAAGTCCTTCCACTCTATAAATATTTGAGAGAATTAAGCAAAACCTGTTAACCTCATGAATTATTTTCTGGGTAGTGAATTTAAGAAGGTCATTTCTCTAGACTTTTTAATATTTTCAGGCTGGAAAACTGCTCTCTGGGTGGCTTGATTACATAAGCAAACAAATCCCCAAGTATTCACACTTCTAATAAAGTAATAGTATGGAGTTCCATCATTACTATATTGAGAATCTATTTTTTTTCTAATGCAAAAATGTCCTGATAATGAATTAGTCAAGATGTGGTCCAAGATAACCACCTTGTAGGCCTATATGCTATTATATTTTCCATTCTGCATGTCTTTTGTCCTCCATTCCTTATATCATTTCCCCATTGCAGACTGCGAAAGTTGCTGGAGGGCTGAGACCATATTGCCAATAATTCATTGTAATTGGAAGCAGTGGGTGCTTAAGCACTCATTACCTGACGAGGAACATTGCAATAACAAACTCAATTTGAAGGTCAGTGCTAACAAGGCCAAGGTCCTGGACCTGACATGGGTGGACATTTGCTCTGCTCCATAACAATAAACCCAATTCCTTGGTCTGTGCTCATGCAGCATGCAGTGGGGACGTGCAGACCATGAGGAGTATATGAATGTTCTAGTTCAAGTCCCCAACACAACTAGGGTTGGAGGAGTACAGAAGAATTAAGGTGTGATCCAGGTCAGAAACAGGTGTGGTGAAGACAGGACTCACTGGTTCTCACCTTTGCTTCCTTTACTCACACACCCAAGTGAGGGCCACACTTCCATCTGTAGCACAGGCTCGTGAGCACTGGTCGTCAAACAGTGAGTAAGTACAGTCTCATTGGGCAGATGAAAGGGGCTATAACCATCATTCTGTGTGGGAATATTTTGAAAAAAGGACCTTAACTGATACTTGACATCCAATAGTTGGATTTGAAATTGAGTTGAAATTCAGTGAAGTGGAACAATGCATATAAATCACTTGGGGATCTTATGTAAATTTTTATTCAATAGGTCCCAGGTGAGACCTGGGATTCTGCATTTCTAATAAGCTCCCAAGTGATGCCAAAGCTGCCAGGTCTTTGGACTGAAATTTAAGTAGTGAGATGCTAGAGTTTCTCAGACTGCCATGTGTGTGGGCATCCTGAACTCATGAGACGGGGTAGTCAAGAAAGATTTGAAGAAACTGACAAATTATTGTCGGTCAGAGTCACCAAGTTTTCAGGAATCCAGAGATCAAATCAGACACAATCACTCAGAATTTGGTCTCAACCAGTGCTCAGGGCTTCTGAGATGGGTATTCCTTTCTCTCCACTTCCCAGAGCAGGCAGCCAGGGATTGTGGGATACAGGGAAGAGGACTGATCTTGTGACACAGGCAGACAAAAGCTGTAAATGATGCTGAAGCAACAGGTGTGGTAGGCACTGACAGAAGGCAAAGGAGTAAAAGATCCTCAAATTTCAGATCCCTGTTATAAGGGTGAGATCAAAGGTTGGCACAACCTTTGGATCCCTTTATATGAAAGTTGGTATATGCTTTGAGCCCTGTGGGCAATCTGTTCCATTTCAAATACATTAAATCATGGGCCCAAACTCCATTTGACTTTAACAGGGTGGAATAGCTCCAGAGGTAATTCAAGGTGAAACCTTACCCATTTTCCCCTCATTCTAGTTGAGGTTGTATATGTCCAAGGTGGTGAGGCAGCTGAAATTAGACCTACAGAGTCATGTTCGCAGAACAAGTGCTGCAAATGGGTGTGAGTCAGCCAAGAGCTCAATTGAGAATAAACAGATAGACTAATTTACATTCATTTATGGATTGATTTAGACATTTGTCAAATATTTGCCATAAGAGCTTTTCACATGTCTAAGGAGGGCATATCCTTAATATTTTTTTTCTAAAGGACTCATGTCACACATGAGTTTGATGAAAGTTTAAATATAAAGTGTCTGAGCTAAAAATGTATATTAATATTTTCTATGTCTTTCCAGATAGCTCAAGTGACCCACTTCCTGTGCTAAATCTATTAACATGCAAATAAAACTGAGGTCCTTAGATCTGTACTGTACCCAAGAGACACTAATGGTATCCATCAAAATCACAATTGTAGATGTAAAGCCTCTCCAGAGAACTCCCAGGAACATGAGAGACTGAGCTGACATGGGTGTTCCTCTGACTACCAACACTAGAAAACTGGATCAAATGTAACCAAAATAAATATTTTAATGTAATCTGAACTTAAGATAAAGATAGGAGATTCTCAGAATCCATGATTAAATAAAGAAGTAAAAGTTAGGGATGTGAGCTGGCCCTGGTCTGTATATGGCATCCCAAAGGTATATTATTCAAGAAAATGGGCCCTAGAAGCTGGGCCTGGAGTCCTGGCCTTGGGCCATGGCCTGGCAGAGAACTATAACTGGACACCTGTACCACAAAGGCTATCCAGTCCTTGAAGAGAGGATGGAGTAGGGTGAAGGAAAAACCCCACCCCAACCCAGGGAGCTGAAGCAGAGCTGAGTTCCCACCCTGAATACAAAAATCAGTAAAGATGTTAAAACAGTAGTAAGAAAGAATTTTAGGATTGAGATTTGCCAGGATGCATCTTAAACTCAGACTGTTCCAGAAAATAAAAAAAAAATAGCCAAAGTTTTTATTATGATCTTAAGGTCCAAAGATAACATGAACAAAGCTACAAGACAAACCACAGACTAAAAGAGAATAAGTGAATATAAATGAGACACAGAGAATTACTATCAAAAATACATAAAGGGCTTATAAAAATTAGTAAGGAAAAGCCAAAAAATCCCGTAGAAAAATGAACAAAGTATATGTATTGATACTTCACTGAAAATAATATTAAGTCCAATAAATATACGAGAAGATGTTCAATTTCAATAATAGAAAAATACAAAATAACCAATATGATACTATGTCACATACATCAGGTTGAAGAGTAGTAAGGAGTTGGATATTAATTGTGAGTTAAGATACAGGGAAACTTTTATACCCTGCTGGTGGGCAAGAAAGTTGGTACCAATCCTTTACGGGAACAAATTAGAAATATCTAATAAAGATTAAGATGCACAAGACCTAAATCAATAAATTACACATGCAGGTTTTTACCCTAGAGAAGGTCTCACACATGGGAGACATAGCAAGGATATTCCCTGCAGAAAATTTTGTAATGGCAAAATATAGAAAACCTAAATGTTCATAAACAAGGAGCAATTAATAAATAAATGTTGATATATTCCATTTATGGTATTTTGTTTCTTTATAAAGGGAAAATATCTGATGCAATTATGTTATAAATATTCTAGTTACTCAACCAGGGTGATAGGCATATAAGTTTTTATTTTATTTCTCTGTGTTTTATATTTATATATAAAACATATATACATAGACATATACATATATATTTTTTAAATACAGTATCTCACTCTGTCACCCAGGCTGCGGTGCAGTGGCATGATCATAACTCACTATAACCTCGATCTCCTGAGCTCATGTGATCCTCCCACCTCAGCTTCCCAAGTAGCTGTGACTACAGGTATGTGCAAGCTCAGCTAATTTTTAAATTTTCTGTAGAGATGGGGTCTCGCTATGTTGCTCATGCTGGTCTTGAACTCCTGGCCTCAAGTGATCCTCTCACCCCAGCCTCCCAAAGCACTGGGATTATAGGAGTGAGCCACCACTCTCGGCTCATACTTTTTAAATTGTTTTATACAGGTTGAGCTTCCCTAATCTAAAAATTTGAAATCTGAAATGCTCCAAAATTTAATACTTGATGAGCACAGACATGATGCCATAAGTGAAAAATTCCACAACTGGCCTCATGTGACAGGTCGCAGTCAAAATGCATCAACACTTTGTATCATGCACAAAATTATTTTAAAATAGTGTATAAAATTACCTTAAGGCTATATGTATAAGGTGTTATGAAACATAAATGAATTTTGTGTTTAGATTTGTAGCCCATCCCTAAGATATATCATTATGTATTTGCAAATATTCCAAAATTTGAAAAAATCTGAAATTGAAAATGCTTCTGGCACCCAAGCATTTCAGATAACGTATAGTCAACCTATAATTGACATTTAAATAAAAATATATTATAAAGGCTATTCAGAGTGATAGATATTGTCAAGGGAGGATATATATCCACATCCCTATGTGTGTGTGTGTATATATATATATATATATATATAGGCTTGAAAGAATACAGAGAATTGTAAATATTGTAACTTTGGGAAGAAAGTAGAATGGTAGAAGGTCAAAAGTGAATATTTCTGAGTTGTTCACATATTTATGAATATATACACATGTGTTATAGTGATTGCATTGAGACCCCAATTAAAGTCCTTTCTATACCCATACCCTTTCCCCTGTAACTTGATAGTCTTCTTTCTGACCCTGACTGGCCCTGTGACTTGGTTTGGTCCATAAAATGTGAATGAAATGATGATGTACCAGATACAAGGCTGGGTCTCAAGAGGCTGGTGGGCTTCTCCTCAATCCCCCTCTTGCACAGTTATACTTAAATACTTTTGGTAAATGCTGGGCTAGCCTGCTGGAGAATGATAAACCATGTGGAGGAGAGGCTAGTTATCCTGGCCAAAGCTATTCTACACCAACCTGTAGACAGTTAATTCTAAAACATACAAGAGCTCCCAGTCATGATCAGGAGATCTGCCTACCTGACCCACAGTGACTGCAGATCCAAGCTGAGACCAGAAGAAATGTCCAGCAGACCTATAAATTCACGAGCAATAGCAAATGCTTATTGTGTTAAGCCACTGAGTTTCGGGGTGGTTTTGTCATTTCTTAATAGATAACTGACACATACATACATCATATGTAAATAATGTTTAAGAGTGGAAAAAAGGTCCATCCATTCTAGCAAAGGTGACCTGCTGATTCGCACCTAGACACAAGAAGTAACAACTCCAAGCCTCTATGATTAATATCATCATTAGGGTTTGACATCAGAGCTTGCTCCATTTTGCCCATGTGCTATCCAGTTTCTTATCTAGAAGATGTTTACTTTATCTTCCATGAAGCTGGAGCCCCACCAACTGAAGCTTAAGTGGAATTTTTTAGCATATCTTCTAGAACAGTGTGCCATTTTAAGTACCCTTCACGAGGCTTCATATACCCTTCACTCATCCATTGCAATGCTTCTATAAGTTATGTTAAAAAAAGATAACAAACAACAAATTGTTCATAAATTTGTGCTGCATTTGGCAGTAAAGTCCAAAAGAATATGAATAAAAAGAGAAATCAAAGGTGTTTAATGCATCATTAAGTCTTCTCCAATCAGTCAGTGGTGAAACAGAAGCTTGGAGAGTAACATTAATACTTTGCCCTTGTACATATTATCAGACAATATTATTCAACATCGTGAGTTATAAAGATCCCGTGTTTGGTGTGGCAGAAGGCACAATGCTGAGAATCCAGGAGCTGCATTCTGCTTCAGACTAGTGCTATGACTTTGATCAAGATGTCTAAACTCGTCAGGTCTTAATTTTTATACATATATTAATGAAATAAAGAGGCTAGATGACTTATCTCTTAGGTTCCTCCCAATTTGAACATTCAAAGACCCTATGACAGTAAAACAAGCCCCAAGGCCTTCCTATTATAAAAGCAACCTTTTCATCCCACTTTTGTCTTCATAGATTTTGGTGTCATTTCTCTCAGTTCAAATCACTCATTTGATAAACTTGGACTGAAATGAAGATTTTAGCCAAAAGCAAGCTAACAAATAGTTGCCATCAGAAACTCTTTAATATCTTATTGTTAAATGGGCTAATTGTCCTCTGAGGATGAGACATTAGAGATTATGGTCAATATCTTCATCTCACTGATGAGGAAACTAAGGCCCTGAAAGGTCCTGTAATTTATCAAATGTCATATAGTGTCTTGGCAGGTAGTGTAAATGCTACTTTTATGTTTTCTGATTCCCAGTTCATCCATGAATCCATTTGAATAAGATTTACAGAACACTTACCAAGCACTATGCTAGGCACTAGAGACACAAGGAGCACTAAGACAAACTCATTGCCTTCATGGATCTCACAGTCAGGTGGAAATAAAAGATAAGGTGACAGTTGTCAAACCATGTCACACATGTTAAGGCACAGTTATTGATGGGATGCTTTGAGAACCCAGAGGAACCCAGAGAACAGCTCACTCTGCTTGAAGAAACAGAGAAAGTTTCATTGAGGAGGAGACAATTGAGCTGAATTCTGAAAAATAAGGAGTTTTTGAGGAATATAGGGCATGGGAGGAAAGGTCAGAGAACACAGCATATGCAAAGGCATTTAGACACACACAGACAGTTGGGAAACCGTAAGCAGTGGGATAAGCTTAAACTTAGGAAGCAGGTTGGGAATACCAGGAGACAGAAAGGAAGAAATAAGGAAGAATAGACTATGTCAAGGGAAGGACTTTTGACTTTTGTCTAATGAGATGAGAAATGAGCCACTAAAAGATAGGTAAGGGGCACGATTATCCTTGTTTTCAACAAAGAGCATGTACCTAAAAAAGAGGAGACATGTAGAGGGGAAGGGCATGCCTCTAATCCTCGCTCGGGTGAGGCAAAGACATAAAATGTAACCAAAATATTTGTACCCTCATAATATCCTGAAATAAAAATAAAATAAATCAATAAAAGAGGAGACAAAGACACAGTTAATGATTTAGAGAAAAGAATGATTAGGAAAGAAATGAAAGCAGCAGGAGTTAGTTCATGCTGACCATTCTATCCATTAGTCTCTGCTGGATTTCCTTCCCTCCAGGCTCAGAGTGTCATTCACCATCCTTTACCCCATCCCATGGGGAAGGCACTGGAGATACTCAGGATCTCAACCCTCTGAGATCCTGAGCCTGGGACCAGAGCCCAGTGATGCCCACAGCTGGCTCAGGATCTGCTGCTCCCAGGAGAAGCATGATCTCAGGGAATCCCAGAGACCCACAGCAAGACTCAACCACAGGCGACATCGAGGTGGCAAAGAGTCTAGCAGACCTGGGTTAAGCCTCAGCAGGTGGTTTATTAACTTAATAACTGTGATTTCAACAAGATTATTTTGCTTCTCCAAGCCTCTGGGTCCTCATCTATAACATGGAGATAACAATAACACCTACCTTTTATTATGGGTATATTAAGTGAAATGATACACACTAGGCACTTGGCACAGGTCCTGCCACATGGAAAGAACTCAATAATCTATAATTATGATTATTAACATTTAGCATCATGCAATCAAGCACCTTGCCTATTTCTAAAGAAGCTTGGAACCTGAGACATGGTCCCAGGACACTCTTTAGTGTGTCATCCCTATTTTCCCCCTCTAGAGACCTCAGAGACTACATATAACATTTAAAGGCCTCCCCTCTGCTCCATAGCAGTGTTTCTTATATTCTTATGAAGCAAATTGAGACTAAGATTAATAAAAAAATAAATTAGATCTACTATTGGAATGGCTAACAAAAATTTTTAAATGATTTTCTTCCTTCTGCCTCCAAGAAGATCCTCTTTTAAAGGGTGAAAAGAGTACCATAATCAAAATATATATTATAAGTTTATGTTTCTTATGGAAAAATCAGTATGCCTACCTCTATTCCCCCTACTTCATGGTGGTTTTGTAGGCTAAGAATTGAGGTTAAGAATGCATCTTTAGATGGAAACTTTGCTGAATTTTCATCCACTCACTCTTGCCTTCATGAGTTAAAAAATGAAAATAAAGCTAAATCTTTTACATCACAGGAAATTTTCTTAAGTCTCAGGACCATATGAAATTTTGTCAATATTAAGAGACCAGCAATACTTCTTGCATAATGGAGCCAAAGGCATAAGGAAGAGTGGGAAGGAGGAAGAGAACAGAGGAGAACTTTGGGGGACTTCTACCTGACTAGTTCTTCTTCAAATCTGTGAAACTTTACTTATGATTTCTAAACACCATGGTAATGATGAAAATGCTTCCTTTAGAACTGCAGCGTTAAAGGAAGTGTGGAGGATCCTGTCGAGCATTTTGGATCAAAGATATAGGTCTGAAGTCGAGGTTAATTCCCTCACTTTGCAGTACTGTAAAAAGGAACATCACAAACAAAAGTTTAAAACCAAGGGATTTATTTCTTGAATTTAACTATATCTTTTCTAGTAAATATTTGGCAAATTCTTCATTTACAAAAATATATAGCTGGTTGAGTAAGAACCCAGATAATTCAAACATCCACATTTACTGAAGTTTTTGGTTAGTTTGTCTGTCTGCTTATTCAATTTTGTTTCACATTTGACTGATCAGACCTCAGACTGAAATAACCAAATGATCTAGTAGAGCTTCCTGGTAGGTACTATTATCCAACAATAATACTGTGGAAAAATAGTCACAATAATGTTTTAGATGAATGACACAGGTATGTGGAATATGATAACATTTTGGTTCAATTATATATCTCTTATGAAAAGATATGCACTTCATACATAAGAATAGAAAATTATCTGGAAGGGTTTTTACTAATATATTAGCAGTGACTTTCTCTGGCTAGTAAAACTAGGGATAATTCTCATTTTTTTTTTCATCTATTTCTCTCTCCCTCTCTCTTCCCCCTCCCAACCACTACTCTGATATAAAAACAGCTATTTTTTTAAATACACAGTGTTGTCAATTATGTATATAAACCAAACCATCAAAAACTTCAGTTTAGAGTAAAAATTAGTATAACAATTAAGAGCAATTGGCAACATAATAATGATGATCACACCTAGTTTTTAGTTTTCCATGTTCCATACACTGTACTAAGTGTTTTCCCTGGCTTACCTTTAACCCTATGAGGTATATATTCTTATTATTTCTATTTTACAGATGAGAGAAACTGGGATAAGATTATGTCAAATTACTTTCCCAAATTCATACCACTAGTAAATTGTAAAAGTCCAAAACTTTTAATGGTTCAAATCATCTAATTACAGAAACTGCTCTTTACCACCATGTTAAGGTGTTTCCAGGAAAACTACAGACATGGGCAAAGACTTATCTCCAAAAATTAAGCTAATAAATTATTATGATTAACATCTAATTTGTTCCATGTGGATTGATACTAAATGCAGCAGCTACATATACTAACTTTGTCTACTTTTAAGTATTTTTGTCTCTTTCTCTCCTTGTGTTAATATTAAACTTCTTTAGTCTGCTAACTGGCATATGTTTCTCCTAGGGAAAGTGGTACATACATATTGTCATACATATATACAGTGGAGTACAATACAGCTGTAAAAAAATCAAGAATGATCTCTATGAACTAATATGGACTGATTTCCAAGATACACTGTTACAGGTAAAAAGCAAAGTGCAAAAGAATATCTATAGTATGCTATTCTTCATGTAAGAAAGAAATGATTATAAGAAAATACATGTGTAACTGCCCATTTGTACAAAGGAAATATGGGAAGGACTCACTACAAATTAAAGAGATTTATTTATCTATCAGGGGTAGGCATGAAAGGGCTGGAAAGAAGAGAGAAATAGATGTGGGCTCTAAGGACAGGATGGAGTGACACTTCTCAGGGTATGTCACTTTGTAAAGCTCTGGCTCTTAGAACCACAGTTATGGCCCATACTTCTCATATAACCCTGAGCAATAAACTATTAAAACTAATTATGGGCTAAAGCAGGAGAATTGTTTGAGCTCAGGAGTTTGAGAGTTTGAGGTTGCAGTGAGCTATGATGATGCCACTGTACTCTAGCCCAGATGGCAGAGTGAGACCCTGTATTAAAAAAAAAACAAACTATGATGAAGACCCCAAATTCAATATAAAAATTAAAAATAAATCTATCACAAATAAATCACAAACCACACTGAAGGGGTGGTGAATAATAAAACTAACCTAAATAACTGCAGAAAACAGTATCTCAACTGGTTACTATAAGGCTAAAGATAAAACAGCTCCAAAAATGCTATAATATAGTCAGTAAATGTGTTTCTCACAGGGGTATGGGTTAGCAATTCTGAAACTACTTTAGTTATACACTAGAATTAAGTAAATAAGTACATATATTGTGGAAAAGAAGGACCAGATTTCTCACTATTTGAAAAAGAAGTCACAAATAAAGAGGGAAGCCAAAAATAAACTTTTAGGTTACAGGATAAACATACAGCTTTAAATAGGTAGTTAGAGAGATAAAAAGATGATAGATAGATAAATACATATATAAATATATAGAGGTATGTATACGTGCAAGTTGGTATACATACATATATTTTGTAGCTGCTGAGAGGGCTTACAGCAATGACACCCCACTAGTAATAAGCACACCTAGCACCAAGATCTTAGTTTCTAAATACCATTCTCCAACTAAAAAAAAATTGGACAAGTGCTTGATTCCAGGACCAGGACAGGAAAAATACAAATGAGCCTGGAATATAGTATGAAGCAAACAAGTAAGGAATTCCCTTTAAAAATAGATAAGAGCTTATCAAGAAAGTACAAGCATCAAAATGAAAAATCTCCTGATGGCAAAATCTGGAACAAGTTGAACAATAACTTAAATAATGATAATATTGGAGTATGACCTGTAGAATCAAATAAATATCCATGAGTCCATACTCATGAATATAAATAATCTCTTATCTACATAGGAGAGAAAAGCAGCCATTCCTTGCTGTAGAATTCTAATTAATAAATGTTGAAAGAAAGAAGGAAATCAAAAATCACCATTTAACAACATATAGTAACAACCATTACTAGTACCAAGGTCCACTGATGAATGCTAAAATCACTGGGTGAAAGTTTAAGGAGAAACAGGATTTGCATGGTCTCAATTGAATCCCCCCAAGATGTTTGTTAACAATAAGGGAAAAGATAGTAACAGGAAAGTGAGGAAACCCATCAGAAACCAGATTAACCAAGTGATCACATTCAGTACCACCAATAATAAAAAATACTGGTGTCACAAACCCCATAATATGATGCACTGAAAAGGACACACATCGTTTCTGTGGAATTCTTGTAAAAATATATAATCTCAGTCTAGCCATGAGAAAACACAATACAAACCCAATCTGAGGAATATTCAGCAAAATAACTCATCTATACTCTTCAAAAAAGTCAAGGTCATAAAGGCTAAGGAAAGATAAGGTACTGTAACAGATTTCAGGAGGTTAAGGAGAAATAATAAAATGCAATATGGGATCTTGAATGGAATCTTGGAAAAACAACAAGGAAAAAATTGGTGAAATTTGAATACAGTCTTTAGTTTAATTATGGATATTGTATCAATGTTAATTTATTGGTTCTGATAATTGCACTCTAGTTAACTAAGATTTTAACAGTGGAAGAGTCTACAGCAGGGATATATGGAAACTCTCAGTTCTACTTTTGCAACTTTTCTGTAAATGTAAAATAGTTTGAAATCAAAAGTTAAAAGAAAAGGTATTGCCTGTACTCAAACAGAATTAAAAATGCTTTGGAAAAGTAAATCTCTTTTGAGAGGAAAGACCAAGTTTGGGGGCTGGGGGGAACACCCTGATATGAGAATAATACCAAGGAAAACAACATTTGGCTAAAAATTTCCAACTTCACACAGTTATAACTCAAGACTCTGTATCAACAATTCTGTTGCTTGTATTCGACACATTTTATTCCTCAACTATATCAATCTTAATTTTCCAGTTTCCATAGACCGGCATCTTTCCCTTTCACAAAGATGAGCAGGGTCCTTAAGAAACTTCTGTCATCTCTTAGCTGTTTGTAACTCCATCTGCAAAAAGCCTCTAGTTCATTTGATTTGGGGCCTAAGGAAACTCTATCAACAAATGGACGATTTGGGCAGTGTATTTCACTTTTTTCTGCCAAGGTGTTGCTTTTATTTGCTTTCTCACATCATGAAAAAAGCCAGGTTTGGGTTTTGTTTTGTTTTTTTCTTTTTCTACTCCACCCATTCTCTCCTATTTAACAGTGTCTGTCAGAAGGAGAGCTATCAAGAGGAAGCCATGCAAGTTAATCAGTCAAGGCCCAAATGCCCAGGAACTGTTTGTTACAATAGCAAAGGGAATGAAGCATAGATAATGAAGCCTCCAAGCAACAAACTAATTAATACCTCTCTCTTCTTGGAAGAAAATGACCCAATATTGAACTCCAGTGGATTATACAACATTTTAATTTACTATCTGCTAAAAGGATGACTACTTTATAAAATGCATTCCTATTTATTCATCCTCTGATAACACTAGTAGTCATTCTAATTGAACCCCCTGGCCAAGGTCTAAAAGAAACTTGACTAGGACAAAAAGATATTTAATATATACCATTATAGTCATGGCTCTTGTTCCTAACAAATGAGAAGCCATATGGAAAGCATGTTGTGTGTTGCTGGCACACAATAGCAGCCAGTAACTATTACTTGTTGCTTCCTCTTTCCCTCACTCTACTTTTCCTCACATTGCTATTGGCAAACTTTGCCAGGATTTTCTTTCCGGACTACAATTCAGAAAATGAACAGGAGATAAACACTGTGAGAAATAACAAAGGCAAATTTTTGGTAGTCAAAGGAAAAGCTGCTAAGGAGTTAGGAGGGGCAAGATGGCAAGGACCTAGACCTCACTTTTTTGCCAAGCATGGGAACATGAAAATCTTAAGACTTCTGTACTTTTCCTCACCTGTATCCTAAGAAGGTCAGGCTAAATGACCTCAAAATAACTTGACTACAAAATTGATTCTGCAAATAATCAAGTGGTCCTAGGTTTGTCAGATCTAGCAAATAACAATACAGGATGTTCATGTCTTGTGCAATATTTGGGGCATACTTGTACTAAAATTATTTGGTTCTCAAATTGCAATTTAATTGGATTACCTAAATTTTATCTGGCAATTACCTTTCTCCTTCTGAGAAATGGATAAGTAATGCTACAATTTAACTCCCAGACCTGTATTTTTGTATAGATTCATTACTTTCTAACTATGCTGCTCAAGAAATTTATTTGGCATCCCTAACTTTCCATTTTCTCATCTGTCAAATGGGATAATAATAATTTTCTCATGGCATGGTCATGAGGAATAAGTCAAATAATCTATATAGTGCTTAGCACTAGCACTGTACCTGATATATACTATGTATTCAATAAATGCCTGTTCTTATTATAATTACTTTATTATTATTGTTTATGTTAAATAAATATTTTTTGAAAGAAAACAAGTTAATAAGAAAAGTTTAGATTTTATCAGAAAGATAGACAGTGTCTTTGCAAAGCAAAGTAGAAGAAGAATAGTCTGTGAATAAATTGAGAATCCCTAAATTACATTGTAAGATTTTCCTGTAATTTCTTAATAATAATCATTGTAAAGTTTCAGAATGAGGAAAGCTTAAAGAATTTTCTTGCAATGTTTTATACATTTCATTTTTCATTTCAATTCAGAATAAAAGGCAAAAGAACTGGAGTGAAACAACCAAGATAAGCCCTAACAAAAATAAGGAAAAGGTATATATGTAAATTAAGAACATACTTATTACTAGCCCTTTTAAAATAAGGAATTGACAGTGACATCTAGTAAAACATTTCTACCTAGAGGCAGAATTACCCATGCATGGATAACAGCCTATGTTTAAGCTCTTCCCTTAGAAGTGTCCTATCTACCTCTTCTACCTTCATTTCCTCAAGAAGTCTCCTAAGAACCCATCAACACCAATACAAAGGCTGTAAAATAACATTTTCCTCTTGGCTGGATGCAAAAACTAGAACTGCAGAAAGGTTCCCAAATGAAAATTGTTTGAATCACTATCAACTCATTCTTTCTGCTGACTGGAAGAGTAAAAAAAATAAATAAATAAAAGGTGCTCCCAGTCTTCGGCTACACCAGCAGTTTTCAAAGACCATTCCCTCTTTCCCAGGAGCCAGGATCAACATAAAAGATTTATTTTCTCTATAACTAGTATTAATAGGTATTTGAGGGTATTCCATACACTCAAATGAGTTCTTTTTCTTTATCTGGCCTCAAGAGATTAATTATTCCTGTCAATTCAAGTCTAACTTCCTGTTAACAAATCCCAATGGGTCTTTTTCCCTACTCAATCAGATAAACTCCAGATTCCAACATTTTAATGATTTTTTTTTTCTTCATTACACTGATGCTTACTTGTGTAGCCTCTAAAGAATATGTGGATCTCTAAAGGGCTTTCATTTTTTTTTTCTAATTTCCTTAATAAGATAAAAGTCTAACAATTTTGTCAATTGCATGCGTATATGCTGGTGTTTGTTGTGGGGTATTTTCCTGGTGATTATAAGAATTAGATTCTAAACATTACATTTTCATGTTTTTTTTTTACAAAAGGAACTTGGATGGTCAAGTTGAAAGCTGAGTAAATCAAATAGCAGCCTTTGCACATGTATGTGTGACATGCTCAGCAGAGAGGACCAATTTCAGTCGATTTTGGTACATTATCAAGTACCTAAAAAAATAACACTTTAAAGCTTTGGGAACAAAAATGTGTATGTAAAAATATTTTATAAAATCTAAGTTTATCACTCTAAAGCTAGGATACTATTAGTTTTATTTTAAGAAAAAGGGAGAAGAACATGCATACAAGGCCACCTTTGATGTTTGAAAGTCTCTAAGAAGGCAATGATGGAAAGAAAGACTATGTATTCTAGAATTATTATAGAAGGACCCCACTCTATTCCTTACTATTATTTTAACTCTCTGAGCCTCAGTTTCATCTGTAAAAGGTAAATAACAATGCCTACCTCAGAGGCTATTGTTTGATTAAACATAATATTGTATATAACACCAATAAGAATACTGTCTGACAGTTAGTAGATGTTCAATAAATGCTAATTCCCAATATGCCCTTTTTCAGCATTCCCTTTTGAAATGAACATGTAACTGAAAAGGCCACAACTTGATTTCTTTATTACTTCCTAATACTTTTGTTACTAACCTGAATGGAATGTGAACAGGGAAGAAAACAATAAGCATGTGATAGGAAGGGAGTGATAACTTGTGATGAGAAGAGATGAATCTTGTCAGAATTCAACATAGAATGCATCAAGAAGAAAGTTTGTTCTTTCAACTTATAAAACTTATCTTTTGATCTCTCTCACAATGGAATTCTTCATCCAAAACAGAGCCCACTATTACCATAAAAATGAATCATGAAGACAGATCTAGAAAAAGAAAAACAATCTATGCAATGGAAGACCTTCTAATGAGTACAATACATGCATTTTCTCAACCCTGGATAAAATCACAGTCAGAAGCACAGGGGTGGGGCTGTTGTATGAACACTTTTTTAAAGTTCCACAGTTGATTCTGGAGCCTGACAAAATTAGACTACTGCATTGATGTAGAGGGAGCTTGTGCTTGGAAGGTAAGAAAGCACTCAATCAGAGAGTTGAAAAAAAATTAGGAAGTGTTAAAATATGTTAGCTAGAAAAAAAGTAGAAAATCTGTAATAGAAGAGTCACTTCCACTTTCCCCAAAGAATTAGATAACCATGGGGATTCTTCCCTTAAAGAAGAATCTGCATGGAGAAGAGCCATGTCTATTGTAATAAAGGTTTTCTCTACTGTTCCTCACCCTCAGCCCCATGTGCTGAAATACCAAATAATCAACAAACTACCCAGTTTATTTCATAAAGAAGTACATTCAGTAAAGTTTCCAATGTCATCAAGACTCTGAGGGAGTAACCAGCATAGAGGATATACTTAAACTCAAATTTAACTTTATTGACTCCCTAACAAGCTTCAGTAACATGGTGAAATTTAATGTGGGCAGATGGAAGGAGAAAACTGGAAGATAAAAGGAGATGAGTCCAGTGAGCTTATACGAGTGACCCTGGGAAAAGACTTTGAGGCAGAGAGTGAAGGCTGTTAGCTCTAACTCATAAGGTCTTATGAATCCACAGAGTTTTAAGGACTAACTTTGTATAATCTTTGAGAGAAAAATACTACCATGCCAGAGGCAGTAAGGACAGTCTACATAGAGCAGTGCCAGATGCTGGCAGGAAGAAGATTACAATGGATCAAATTAAGGACCAAAAGTCCTTGAGCTAAGACCATGTCAGAGGACTGGAAGAGAGGGAAAGACCAAAAATTTATTAACAGTGAACTTGAAGAATAAAGGAGATCATTTTGTTAAAGACTATTTTTTATTCCTTGCTAGAGAGATGATAACATTATAATGGGATTGGGAGAAAGTCAAAGAAAATTATATCTTCATTATATTCGGCTTGAATCAATGAAATTTTGTAGGGAAAATGTATACTTTCTGGGATTGAAAGATTCAGAGATTTCAAGCAAAAGGAGCTTCCTTCAAAGGGAAAACCTAAAGCTTACCTTTAAAGCTTGCTTACAATTATTACTTAATTATTTGTGTACATGTGTTTTTTTCCTTTAAAGGATTCTATATTCTTTGTGGTCTTTGCATCCTTCATGATGTGCAGTAAAATGGTTGGCTTGATTATCTTGAATTTAATTTGATTGTAAGTCATAATTTGATCAGAAGCCATCTGCTCTAGGTTCTGAAGTCAGATAAACCTATTAGCTGTGTGGCATTGAATAAATTAATTATCCTCTCTAAACTCAGCCTCCTCATCTATAAGATCCAATTGTTATGCAAATTAAAAGAGATAATGTATATGAAGTACTTACCACAATGCTCACCAAATTGTAAGCATTAACAAATGATAGTCTTTATTATTTTTAGTATTGAGCTCTTTATTTTTTCTTCTCACACACATAATCCATAGTACCTGATGCTACACATTCATCAGCCAGCCAGAAGCCCAGGTAAATCAATGAAAAACAAAAGTACACCAATCAATCTTCTAATTTTTCTACTCTGACAAGGTGCTGGCAACTGGTGGTGAGGGGAAAAAAGATATCTGCTGCAAATATATATCATCTTTGTCATAAAATAGACTCAGGTGATGTCACAATTAGCAGCAGTCTTTATAAATGAAGATCACTTATTAATACTAATGCAATGCTATGTCATTCATACTTCTTCAAAGATCCAAGATAAAAAAAATACTCCCCCTAAAAACTGATGTCTTGACTTTTTGAAAAAATGCTGAAAACAGAAAAACAATTTTAGTTATCAAAAGGTAGAAAATGTTTTATTATAACAAGAATAAAAAAACTAAATAAATTAACACCATGGCCCAAAGACTATACTATTCTTAGAATGTTGGTTTAGAATTAAAAAACTTATTTTATAGTTTATAAAGTCGCATGTTCACATGAGATGCTGTCAGGGGAAAAGGAGAGGCAATCAACTTTATCTTGGGCATACCCAACAAAATAATATTGAAGTCTTAGACTAGGACCTAGCTTTGGCTTTGTTCTAGATACAGAAAAATTATTTTTGCATACTATTTCCCAAATACATGTGAAAAAGGAATTGAATTCAAATACGTGAATGGCATTGGACTATGCCATTTTCAAGCAGATGAATTTTTTAATTCCAGACTATTCCTATTTTGAAAATAGTGCCATTTAATTTTGTTTTCTTGCTACTCCCACTTTCTATATGAATTAAGTGACATCCCAAATCCTTGCTAAATGGTTTAGTAATACTTAAAATTCAGCAAAGAACATTCCCACCTCCAGGAGATACCTCTCCTTCATCATTATGTATGACTGACACATAAACAAATGTGATGCCCAGAACTGGAGTCAGTTCTGCTCTTGCAAATATTCATACATCAAACAATTCTCTTTCCTCATTTTCATAAAGACAGCTCTGACCATATTATCATAGCTAAAGGACAGAGTGTATAGCTTTCAAAACTCAATTGATCTTAGTTATCTAAGTCTTACTTTAAATGAAGATAACAGAAATCCTTTCTCTATGTAAAAAGGTTAAGCTCAGAAAAAAAAGTAAAAGATTTTCTGGTCCATTCTAAATAGGCTTTGGAGAAAGAATTGCTAAGTGTGAAACTCTTCACCTACTGCATTTCATTGATCAAAGTGTTTTGTTAAACAAGCAAATACAGAATTTTGAGAGGCATTTAAAGGACTTGTCTTTTGGAGTTAATACCCTTTGCTTAATTTATCATTGATTTCCATTCTCTTTTCTTCTCTTATACCATTACCATGTGTAAGGGAATATAACAAGATTCTCATTTGTCTAGAATAAAACTTGAACTGTTTATACTCCAGATACTCACAGGGCCTGTAAACTGTGGGATGTATGCATTTATTTGAATCCTATCAACACTTACAGCATTCCTACTATATGCCAGGGCCTGGTTGAGCAGGCTGGTGCTGGCTTTACCCTTGTCTCTGAATACCACAAAGCAGGTGCTCTCCAACACGTCTCAGACACAGCAAACCCCAAGGATGGATGCTTTGTACATATTCTATTCACAAACTATCTATCGGGCATCACAAGACTAGAGTCACAGGAGAGTGAAAAAAAACAAAAAACAAAAAACAAAAACACTTGGTCCCATCACAAGGCTTGGGGGAGGAGAGAAAGAAATGCTTACTTCTCCACACCTTTTTGCTTGGACATCTGCTGGTCAGGTACAGATAAGCCCAGTTCCCCAGTCAGAGGAAGATCACTCAGCTCTTGCTACACCTCCTCAATCATCTGTTCAGCTTCTCAGTATTTCTCTGCATCCACTATAGAGGACCATTACCCTCCCCAGCTAGATATGGGGCAGCTTTGTTTGATGATGCCATGGGCCCCTCTCTCTCCCTTCCCCAATCCTTCTCCCCCACCACACTTCTCCCCTTCTTCCAGACCCTGGAAACTAGAAGTAGTAGTAATATTGTTCATATATAATATATTCATTTTAGTTACAAATTTTTATTACACAAAAACTAACTGTCCTGCTTAGAATGCTTTTCAACATCATAATAACAACAACAGCAATAATATTTATGGATACTATGGGCTAAGCAATTCATTTAACATCTCTTCCCCTAAACAGCCCAGCAAGGGCCAAGCAAATTGAGGTTTATGTAGATTTCATGACTTGGCCAAGGTCAAACATAGTAGGTGACAGAGACAATATTCAAACCAGGTTTACTCAGATGCCAAAGCCCAGCTCCTCCCAACAGCCCCATGCCACTTCATACAGTCAAGATGTGAGAAGTAAAGCAAAAATAAGATTATAGCACCATGAATTTGTTGAATACAAATTTGTTTCCCTTCAAGCTGATCAAAAAAGAAGTATTTCATTTTATTTCAATAAAAGTCAAACACTGTATAATTAAAGTACCGTAACTTTTGATTTGTACTACTGTGAGTAGAACATACAGTAGTTTATGTTTAAATGAATACTGGTAATGGAATAGAATATAATGCACCTTAATTGATTTATGGATACTGTGTCTCTTAATAACTCACAGTTAGCAATTTCCAATTTTAACCAAACCCCTTCAATAAGAGCACGCTCAAAACACTTAACATCGTTTTCTTTGAATACCTGTGGTTAGAGCAAATGTTGCCCACCATGATAACCTAATCAGCTGAGGCTGCAGTAAATGTTTTACTACTACCACCCACATATTTGCTCTGCCCAGCAGTTTGCCCTACAGGTCATATTGTTCCTGTGCACTCTCCCCTAAAACTAAGTATTGTGCTCAGTAATCAAGACAGTTATGTTCTCTGAAGTCTTCAGTCCTACGGTCACCTCCCTACTTGGGAATACTTTGGCATCTTTGACCTTAACTCCTCTTCCCATACATCACTTTCCAACTTTTGTAAACACACATATGTGTTACCTGTGTTTCTATCAATGGACTTATTTTCCTCTTCCACACGCAAGCAAAATAATTTGCTGGGGTTTGTTTGTTTTTTAAGACAGGATAGATTCTAATTTAGGAAGGATACTTTTACTTGTGCTATCATGCGATTGTAATGACAAAAATAACACTCTATTCTCAAGTCCTCCTTATTTCAGTCACCATCGAGTGACTATTCATTTCCCATAGTATTTGTTATTTCATTTTTACATATATGATACCACACAATCACTGGTTTGTATTCCTGGTAAGATCACAAGAATTAATTTTCTCCTTAGCACAATAATTTCCACAACTCATGCAATCAACAACTATTAATTGAATCTGAATTATTTTAACTATAGATGGCTAGAGGAAGAATCATTTGTACCAAGTATTATACAAAATATGAACACTCTCAATTAATTTGTCAGAAGGCATTTATTCTGTTAATTAAACATCTCCTCCTCCTCCATTTAAAAACTTATCTAGATCAGCTTTCCTGAATAGAAATCTAATGCAAGTCACATATGTAATTTTAAATTTTCTAGTAACCACATTTTTAAAAAGTAAAAAGAAACAGATTAAATTAAAATCTTTATTATTAATTGAAATTTTAAGCTAATCAAATTTATTTTATTTGACTCAAAATACCTAAAATATTATCATTTCAATATGTAATAAATATAAAATTATTATTGATCGGTGTTGCACAATAAGACTATGCATCCCACACTATCTCTGTCTTAAGGATTTTTTTCTGGCTAATATGTCCTTATTCCCTTATTTTCTCAAAAATGAATTCAGGATGCTCTTCCTCCACGAAGTCTTCCCCTTCTACCAGCCTCCTACTGAGCCACCCTCTACGTTATCTGGTGCACTATAGATGGTGGCAATTAGACATAAGTGTAATTAGCTTCTCATTACACTTATGCATAAAAACAAATTTAAAAACTGAATGATGTTTTTTCTTGCAAAACTACTTAAAGGTAAGTTTGTGTCCTTTCACCTTCCTCTCTACAGTCCCTAGCACAATGTGCGGTGTGTAGTAAGTACTCAAAAATATCATTCAAGTTACATGAAAACAAAGAAAATAGCACTTCATAAAACCAAAGAGCCAAAATATATTTCCCTAAAAATATATTTCCCTAAAAATAAAAGAAAGGACTTATGCACTAAGTAGGTACAGAAATTTCTTTCTTTTTATTTTTTTTAATTTCAGCATATTATGGGAATACAAATGTTTAGGTTATATATATTGCCTTTGCCCCACTGCAGTTAGAGCTTCAAGAGTGTCCATCCCACAGACAGTGCGCATCACACACATTAGCTGTGTATATACCCATTCCCTCCTCCATCTGCCCAACACCCGATGAATGTTGCTACTATATGTGCACTTAAGTGTTGATCAGTTAATACCGATTTGATGGTGAGTATGAGTACATGTGGTGCTTGTTTTTCCATTCTTGTGATACTTCACTTAGTAGA
>VBSM01003176.1:17476419-17487996 GCA_008086735.1 Cheirogaleus medius | reverse complement strand
CAATGTTTTCCATAGAGGTTGTAATAATTTACATTCCCACCAACAGTGTATAAACATTTCCTTTTCACCATGTTCATACCAATATCTATTGTTTTTTTCTTTTTACTTTTTTATTAAAGGCTATTCTGACAGGGGTAAAGTGGTATCTCATAGTGGTTTTAATTTGCATTTCTCTAATGATTAGAGATATTAAACACTTTTTCACATGTTTTTGGCCATTTGTATATCTTCTTTTTAAAAAGTCTGTTCATGTATTTTTCCTCCTTTTTAATGGAGTTATTCGTGTTTTTTTCTTGCTGATTGTTTGAGTTCCTTATAGATTCTGGATATTAGTCCTTCAAAGAGAAAATAACCTGGATTTGATATATGTAAAGTTCAATTAATATGAATAACTGTAATCTTTGCCAAAATAAGAACCCTGCAAGTTCAGATTATCTGCAAACTTCTTAAATCTACCCTCTTCAAGGAAAAAATAAAATAGCACTTTCAGATGTATTACATGGACCTTGTTTCTTCATTTTTGTCTTTCATTAGAAAATCATCTCTTCCTTTTGCCCCCAAATGCAAATGCTTCTTCAAAAGCAGTTTGAAATGTTCAATCACAAAAGCAGAAGGCAACCTTCATATGCAATTTCTTTAGTCTAATTTGTCAAGTCTTAAATAAATCCAAAATTCATATAGAGTCCCAATAAGCTTTGAGAATAATAGTCCTCTCTTCAAAGACAAAAGTCCTATTAATATACAACTGGTTAAGTTTAAATTAATAAGTCATAATTAATCAAGCAAAAGTAGGTTTTGAAGAAACTGCCTTAAGCCTCCATGACTTTACAATTCCATATTCAGCACTAATAATAAATCCCAATTCATGTGTGTGACTATATAAATATTCAAGCAGAGTTAAATGTGCACCTATAAATGTACAAGATACATATGCAGCTATAAAAGTGATTTATGACTTCAGCTTATGAAAATGTCTTATTGACATATATTGGACTTGGAAAAACTACCACTTTGGTATCCATTAGATGTAATATATGAGTTTACCATTGTATCATCATCATGTTATAATGCCATTGTCTAAGATTCATGTATTAGACAATTCAGAAATATGTAAATGTTCTAAAAATGAAAAGGAAATTGTGAGGTCATTAAATCATGGTCAGTAAAACATTCCCATGTCAATCATAATCTAATCCTCCAACTTTGTCAAGTTTTAACCACAAATACTCCCAAATCCTTTACCACTTTGGCTCTTCCTCTGCATCACCATGGTAAGAATGACAAATTGCTTAGATTGGTGGACTGCTGCTGCAAGGCCAAGCTCTGAAACCAAAATCTATGATGATATCTGTAGAGTTGCCCTAATTAGCCAGTTGGCAAGCCTAAGCATCAAATTGTTAAGCTTTAGTTTGTCTTGAGCTCTACTATTTACTCAATCCAGGAAGTCAGAACTATGAATTTAACTTTGTTACAGTTTCTCCAACATTGATTCTCACAGAATTTTAAGTGAAAAAATCCTAAAGACTTTTTCTTATTGCACATATTGAAGAAATCATTTGATTCCATGACTCAATGCTGATGAGCTTTAGTGAATAACACTAAACTTCTCTAAAGAAATTGTTTAATGAGCACTGTCTGGGATATGGACACACTTGAAGCTCTGACTCAGATACGGCAAAGGAAATATATGTAACCTAAATATTTGTGCCCCCCATAAGATGCTGAAATTTAAAAAAAAAGTTTAATTCATACTAATTTGTGTTGGCCTTGTCAATGGCAGGATATGGATGATTGTGGGATGGAGGTAGTCAAAACTAGTCAACAGGAAAATGATAAGTATGTGTATATGTTAAATAGCTTGATTTAGCCATTCCATAAGGTATACAGGCATACCTCAGAGATATTGCAGGTTGGTTTAATACCACTACAATAAAGCAAGTCACATGATTTTTTCATTTTCTGAGTGAATATAAAATTTTCATTTATTCTATACCGTCATCTATTAAGTGTGCAATAACACTATATCTAAAAAAGCAATGTATATACCTTAATTAAAAATACTTTATTGTTAAAAGTGCTAATGATTATCTGAACCTTCAAAAAGTCATAATCTTTTTGCTGGTAGAGGGTATTGTCTCAGCATTGAAGGCTGCTGACTGATAAGTGTGGTGGTTGCTGATGGTTGGCTGTGGCTGTGGCCATTTGTTAAAATAAGATAACAATGACATTTATCACATCAATTTACTCTTCTTTTTCACAAAAGATTTTTCTGTAGCATGTGATGCTATTCGACAGTATTGTATCCACAGTAGAACGTCCTTCAAAATTGAAATCAATCCTCTCCAACCCTGCCACTGCTTTATCAACTACATTTATGTAATTTTCTAAATTCATTGTTATTTCAACAATGTTCATAGCATCTTCACTAGAAGTAGATTCTATTTTAGGAAACCACTTTCTTTGCTCATTCCATAAGAAGCAACTCCTCATTTGTTCAAGTTTTATCATGAGATTGCAGCAATTCAAATGCATCTTCAGGCTCCACTTCTAATTCTAGTTCTCTTGCTATTTCCACCACATCTGCAGTTACTTTCTCC
The DNA here is from genome assembly GCA_008086735.1 of Cheirogaleus medius. Taxonomy (NCBI): domain Eukaryota; kingdom Metazoa; phylum Chordata; class Mammalia; order Primates; family Cheirogaleidae; genus Cheirogaleus; species Cheirogaleus medius. Next base: position 17,485,399 of record VBSM01003176.1, on the reverse strand, counting down.
ACAGAAATCCTGAACCCTTCAAAGTCATCCATGAGGGTTAACATCAACTTCTTTCAAGAATATTTTGATCTCTTCCTATGAATAATGAATGTTCTTAATGGCATATAGAATGGTGAATCCTTTCCAGAAGGTTTTCAATGTACTCTTCCCAGATCTATCAAAAGAATCACTGTCTATGGCAGCTATAACCTTACAAAATGTATTTCTGACATAATACAACTTGAAAGTTGAAATTACTCCTTGATCTATGGGCTGCAGAATGGATGTTGTATTAGCAGGCATGAAAGCAGAATTCATTTCCTTATACATCTCTATCTGATCTCTTGGGAGGCTAGGTGCACTGCCAATGATCAGTAATATTTTGAAAAGAATCTTTTTATCTGGAAGGAGGTCTCAACAATGAACTTAAAATATTCAGTAAATATTTTCTCCCATTTTGTAGGTTGTCTGTTTGCTCTTGTGATAGTTTCCTTGGCATAATTCACAATTTCAAAGATGTAAAAACAACCCAAGTGCCCATCAATCCATGAGTGGATTAATAAAATGTGGTATATGGATGCCATGGAGTTCTACTCAGCCACAAAAAAGCAATGGTCATCTAGCACCTCTTGTATTATTCTGGATAGAGCTGGAGCCCATTCTACTAAGTGGAAATGGGTTCCAAAATGGAAAAACAAGCACCACATGTACTCACCATCAAATTGGTATTACTTGATCAATGCTTATGTGCACATATAGTAGTAACATTCATCAGGTGTTGGGCAGGTGAGGGGGGAGAAGGAGATGGGTATATTCACACCTAATGGGTGCAGTGCCCACTGTCTTGGCATGGACATGCTTGAAGCTCTGACTAGGGTGGGGCTAAGGCAATATATGTAACCTAAACATATGTAACCCCATAATATGCTGAAATAAAACATAAATAAGTAAACAAATAAATAAATAAATAAAAATATTCAGTGAATCATGCTGTAAATAGATGTGCTGTCATATAGGCTTTGCTGTTCCTCTAATACAGCATAGGCACAGTAGATTTAGGGCCCTTAAGAAGTATCATGAGGGTAACTTCCACATGATACTTCTATATTACCACTTGTTGCTTCACTTTGCACTTTTTTATATTACAGAGATGGCTTCTTTCCTTAAAACTCATGAACCAACATCTGCTAGCTTCAAACTTTTCTTCTGCAGGTTCCTTACCTCTCTTAGCCTTCATAGAATTGAAGAGAGTTGGGGTCTTGCTCTGGATTAGGCTTTGGCTTAAGGGAGTGTTGTAGCTAGTTTGATCTTCTATCTAGACCACTAAAACTTTCTCCATGTATTTCAGCAATAAGGCTGTTTTGCTTTCTTATCACTGTTCACTGGAGTAGCACTTTTAATTTCTCTCAAGAACTTTTCCTTTGCATTTACAACTTGGCTAATTGTTTGTCACAAGAGTCCTAGCTTTCACCCTAGCTCAGCTTTTGACATGTCTTCTTCACTAAGCTTCATCATTTCTAGCTTTTGACTTAAAGTGAGAAATGTGAAACTTTTACTTTCACTTGAACACTTAGAGGTAATAGTAGGGTTATTATTTGGCCTAATTTCAATATTACTGTGTCTCGGGGACAAAAGAAGTAGGAGGGAATGCCTAAGGAGAGGAAGAGAGACAAGGGAATAACCAATTAGTGGAATAGTCAGAACATACACAACATGTATGGATTAAGGTCACTTTCTTATATGGGCTTGGTTCATTGTTCCCCCAAAACAATAGTAACATCAAAGGTCACTGATTATAGATAACCATAACAGATATAATAAAAGTTTGAAATATTGTGAGAATTACCAAAGTGTGACACTGAGATATGCAGTGAAAGCATGATGTTATTATTAATAATAGAAAAATGGCACCGATAGAATAGCTCCACACAGGGCTACCACAAACCTTCCATTTGTGAAAAACCAGTATCTTCAAAGTGCAATAAAGCAAAATACAATAAAATGAGGTATGCCTGTACATATATCAGAACATCATGTTATATATCATAAATGTATTCAATTTGTACTTGTCAATTAAAAAACTTAATTTAAGAAAAGACTAACCAACAGGATATAAATCATGGCTAGGGACCAGTTTGTATATACAGAGACTGGGTGGTAACAATGCTAAAAAAAACCTAACCTAACAAAGAATAGGGGGAAAAAATAACAATGGTAAGCACATGTTGAACTCTTATCTATGCATTCAACTTTGCTAACTCTTAAAACATATTGTCCTATTTTATTTTCATCAGCATTTCATTCATTAGGTAAGGATAAGAAAATTGAGGCCCAGAGGGTTACTCCAGATCTCATAATTACTGAATTGTTGATAGGGGCCTCAATTATAGGCCAGTCTTAATGAATGCACTTAACCAGTACACTACAATGCTCCTCTCAATAAGTCTATGAGGAAGGTTAATGTCCATTTACAAGAGGCTGGTAAAACTGGAGGTCACAGGCAAGATTCAAGGCTTGGACAGGTGTTTTGGGCTCCCAATTTTGAGATCCAAGCTGGGCAGGGGTGCAGGCAGCAATAGGATCAGGGTATGTAGGGAAAAAATGCAAAGATTCATTCAAGACAGAAAGACCCAAGAGGAAACAGCTCTGAAGTATAAATCTAGTAACATTTCGAGATTCAAGCCACACATCAGAGAAACGTTAGGAAGAGGTATCCAAAGGGAAGCATTTCAGGATCTGCAACAAGGCCTTGAACACCTTTGCCTTATAAAATACCAATCTGCATTAATAAGTGTACACAAGCCAGCAGAGGTAGAGACATGGTCTGCAGGTCACTGCACCTGAATACCAGGTCTCTAGGCTGAAGAGGCTCATTCTTCTAAAATATCCACTCCCAATTTCCAAATGCTATGCTTTCCCCTTTTCCAATTATCACTATCTTCATCCCCATACATGTCTATTAGGGGGAAAAAAAGCAACAATAAGACATCTACTTAGTTCTGTCATCTGGGAAATGCTGTGGATAATGCAGTACTGTGGGTCACATAATGCATTCAAGAACCAGTCAATTTAGTAAAAAAAAGAAAAATCAAATTGCTTATTCTGCATCATGCAGAGCAAAAAAATACTATTTTAATTTTGTGCTTTTCAAATAGTTGTACTGATATTGGGTAGACATAATCATATTCACCAGGCATCTCTGTACTTTGTCACTTTGGTATATTATTTTTTAAACTGCCTTTTCTTCTTGGAATCAAATTTATTTATCCTTGGGGATGCTTAATTCCTTAATGTCAATCATTTTTTTTTAACTAAGCAAGCAGGTTCTTTGTGTTATTATCTAAATTCTTTAATTAGCTTTTGTTTAGAAACTGTTTATTTCTATCTGCATTACAAATGCTAGATTTAACCAATCTATCAACTTAGGATAATACAAGGAGGGACCTTATCAGCTCATCCTTTCCTCTTAGAAACAAAGATACTGTATTTTTTACTTTTAAAGAAAGGCAATAATAGGATTAGACTAAGACTGAGGACAAGAGGATGTCAGACCAAAGAAAGGTATGTGGTCCTTCTGAAGCTTCCCCATCTAGTATAGGGAATTGTAATCCATTCGTGCTAAATGCTTTGACTATGCTCATTATGCAAAAAACATTAGAGCTTAGTATATTTCGTTACCATAGTTCTGCCTACTGGGAACTATAATTAAAGCACATTTGAGCAAATGCAATTTTATTTGTTATTAAGCAACTAAAAGCTTAGTCAACCTTGCAAATATGGCATTATTTTAAGATTACAATATGAGCCAGCCAGCTATCCAATAAACTTTATTAGGTCCTATCTTTATTAGCCATACTTCCTATTCCTGTTGTAGGAGCCTCGTATGCTATACAACAGTGGTCCTCAAACTTTAAGATGCACAAAATCACCTGGACAGCTTGTTAAAACACATTGCTGAGGCCCACTCTCAGAGTTTCTCATTCCTTAGGTCTGCAGTAGGACCCTAATATTTGCATTTCTAACATGTCCTCAGGGAATGCTGAAGCTGCTGGTTTGTGAAGCACATTTTAAGAGCCATTGCTATATGACATAGTGGTTAGAGCTCTGCAGTCAAACCCACCTGGGTTCATACCCTTGCTCTTCCACCAAAATGTACATGTCCTCAGACAGGTTACTTCATTTCTCTAGGCCTCAGCTTTTTAATCATATAGTGTTGATAATAATACCTATCCAATAGGTTTATTGTGAGGATTAAATGAGATAAAAGTATGGAAAGTACTTAGCCCAGTTCCTGGCAAGGGAGAAATCAATGAATGGCAGTGATCAGTTTATTATTATTGTTAATTGGAGAAATATGTCAAGATCTAGTTTGACATATTCATAACCAACGGTGTGCATCAGAGTCACCTGGAGTGCGTTAGTAAACTTCACACAATGAGCCACCCTCCCCTTCAGAGACTCTCATGTAATAGATATTTCATTGATTCTAAGATGCCACTGATTGTAAGATTCACCATTATTTTATATTCCAGTAAGAAAGAAAATACTGCAATTAAACCATGATAATGCTAAGTAAAATAAGCAAGATACAGAAAGAAAAATATTGCATGATCTCACTTCTACGTGGAACCTAAAAAAAAAAATCATCAAATATACAGAGATAGAGAATGAAAAAAATAGTTACCAAGGCCAGGTGGGGGAGAGGAAACAGGGAGGTGTATGTTAAAAGATACAAACTAGCTGTTATGTAGGATGCACAAGTCCAGAAATCTAATGTGCAACATGAGGACTATATAGGTTGAGCATCTCTAATCCAAAGATCCAAAATGAAAAATGTTCCAAAATCTGAAGCTTTCTGAGCACAAACATGATATCACATGGGTGGCTGAGATAATGTGATACCTTTGTTTTCTGATGATTCAATATACACAAACTTTGTTTCATGCACAAAATTATTAAAAATGTTATCTGAAATTATCTTCAGGCTACATGTATAAGGTATAATGAAACATAAATGTAGTTCATGTTTAGACTTGGATCCCATCCCTAAGATATCTCATTATTTGTAGGCAAATATTCCAAAATCTGAAAAATTTCAAAATTGAAAACAGTTCTGGTCCCAAGCATTTCAGATAAGAGATATTCAATCTGTAGTTAATAAAATTGTATTGCATCAGAGATTTTTGTTAAATAAGTAGCTTTTAGCTGCTCTTGTCACAAAAAAACATATGAGATGATAGATATGTTAATTTGCTTCACTATAGTAACCATTTTACTATCTATATGTGTCCTAATAACATCATGTTGTAAACCTCAAATATACATAAAATTTATTTTTTTTAAAAAATGATTAAACTAACTAAAGCATATGCAGATTTCAGAAATGAGAAAAAGTGAGAAAAAATGAGCATCCTGGAATTAATGAAATACAGTAGGTGGGGATGTGAATTTGGGCTTGCTTCCCAGGTTATTTTGATGTGCAATTCTGATTAAAAAACCACTAATTTAAGCAATGTGACAGCTGCAATGGGGTTCCAAAGTTCAGATGCCTTGAAGCTGAAAGAGCCCATAGATTGGAAGCCCTGTTCTCAGAACAATAACATAGCCCAATATCATATTATACCACATAATTCCATAGACTGTTTATGAAATATAAATATTCTCTCTTGGTATAATAGCATCCATCTCTACACTTGGAAGAGGGCTTCTCCCACTGCATAGCAGTTACCCACATCATGAAAACAAATCAGTCCATTGACACAGCCAGTCAGATCAGGGGAGAGTATAGTGAAGTCAGCAGGAAGGTGAGCATCAAGGTGTTGGGGCACAGTAGTTTCCAACCCCAAGATTGGAGGATTATTGAGGGAGACCTTTAAGGGAAGCAAAATATGATTTGTATTCCGAGGAAAAGGGAAGATGCTGAAGGTCACACAGATTACTGGGACTTAGCCCTAGTAGGTTTTTATTTTCCATCTTAATTTTTAAATTGTAGTTTGTAAAGTGTTGCAAAACAAAGAAAGCTAATTTTGTATAATCTGATTGTTCTGTCAAGTTTATGGCAATTGCAATTTCCCATCACTTTGGGAATCTTGAATGGAGGTAGGGAAGGCATGCGCCCCCCTCTCCCCAACTTTATTCTAATGCTCTCACCCATAGGAAATACATTCATTCTGTAACGCATCATAGAACAGGGCAATATCTTTTGACAGTTTTATTGGGGAGCTCGGGAATTTCTAATAACTTCAATAAATGGTCTCTCTAGTCTCCATGTATATGAGTTAATTATAGCAAGAAAATAAAATAATATTCATTTCAGCTTCTAAAAATTCTAAGAATAAATCTCTAATGAAATGTTGAAATAATATCATAGCTATATTTGCAAATTTTCAACTATGAAAATTTCATTTTAACTCTCACCTATCTCATGACTATTCAGTCCCTCCTTTAATGGATAGGATCACTAACTACTAATTTTCTAATTAGGACTCAACCTAGATTGACAAACAAACATGAGATGTTTATGTCAGGGAGTGCCAACGACATTTCTGCAAGGTCCAAATAGTGACAAATCATAACAATAATAATTAAAGCTGAAAATATGTATAGATGATTTTTTCATTTTTTCACTGCATTAGGAACACACACATATACTATCAATAAACTTTATACTTCGAAAAATATATTTTTGTACCTTGGAGATCTCTTTTAGTTCTGGCCCATATTAAATTTCTTTCTATAATCATCTATTAAAGATTTATCATAATACTCTTTTTAAAACTATTATGTTCCTAAATGTTCATGTCTCTAATTACAGAATAGAAAATATAAGATATCATGAAACTTAACAAAAAAAATGCTTTCTGTTTCCAAAAAGAAAACACAACACAGATTTTATAAAAATGTCTACATAATTTAAGTGACTGAACAATGTGGAATATAATTTAATATAAAATTCAGTCACCTGAATAACGACAACTTAGAAAGAGTCACACTGGTCCTAGAGAATATCTGTCTACTTGAGTAAGAAGGAAAAGCAACTATGTCTTTATAGAAAACTCATTTTTGTTTTATTATAAATAGAGATTACAGGATTTTTTGCTTTTTTTATAGATTCTATCTTAAGAGGTTTAGTTGCACAATGAATGCAATCCCCACTTTCTGCATAAGAAGATAAAGACTGGTCTTAAAATTCAATTCTGTCCATCACTCTAGTATCCAACTAACTCATTAGCATACACTTTGCCACAAGAGTTTTATCTTTACTGAGGGATTCTTTGTGTGCCTTTTCTGTTTTGACCAAAATGTGTATAAATCTCCTGAAGTTTAATAACATTGGTGTGGCTAATGATTTTAAATATTTTCATGTTTTGGAAGTACAATAAAACCTTAAGAAATAAGTATTAGCAGTGGTTCAAAGGTTCTGATTTGTTTTAACAAAACCATCAATTATTTCAAGCCCTCTGCTGATTAGAAAGTAGTAGATTTCATTTGATATGTCAAAGCAACTTGTTATTATGTTTTATACTCATATAAAATGTATTACCATTTCTAATAATTCTCTGAATCTTCAATGTGTTTCCAATATCTTTTTCTCAGTTGTACGTGTCTGTTAGGGAATCAAATGTGTTGCTTGCCTAAGAAGAAATATGCTAAAGAGAGGAAGACACAACAATTTCAGGAGGAAATAAAAATTGTGAAATGCCTTTTCCTTCTTTGATATAATCCCTAGGATAATAGAAAATGAAGATGGTCTAGCACACATCACCTCCAAAGAGACCTTCAGAAGGTCTTCCAACTTATCACTGTGGATAAACTAGAGTTTAGAAGCTGAGTGCATGTATGAGTAACAAGCAGTTTCAACAGCTATATCCATTGGGTGCTAACTAATGAATCAGCATCAATCTGGTTCTAGATTTCCAGCATCATGAGAATCGTTTTCTGAGTTTCATTTGTTTCAACATTATACACAATGTCATGGATGAGAATATAGCAAGGACATCATAAAATCTGTAAGAGGGAGAGTGGCCATATTGGATGCCTGAATGGGGTTAGAAAGAGAAGTTGACAGGTTGGAAACAAGGGCTATATCTAAAAGTAATAGAAATGAATTTAAAATGAGGTGATTAAGTCAAAAAGGACAATTCTTTTTACAGAATGGAAAAGATGCAGTATACTAGCAATACAGACAACTAAGGCTTAGAGATTTCAGTCTACACACAGGTTAATGTGAATCAACAGTAAATGGAATATTTGTTGAATGAATGAAGAAATTTAGTGTAGTATTAATGGGAAAGGACAGGAAAGGAGGCAGGGAAGGAAAGGAGTGAGAAGAGAAGTAGGGGGAGTAGAAGGAGGGAAAGGAAGGGAGGAGAGAATTTATATAAAAGGAAGCAAAAGTCCCATTTGTCTCTGTGAAGCCCAGACCACCCCTGAAGTACTGCAATACAAGTATGGACAAACTGGGCACATTCAGGAGTGATCAGAGATGCACAAACAGCCAACTTAATAATATCCAAGAACTTCTCAAAGTAAATGAGCATATTTAGCCTGGAAATCTGATAACCATGCTCACATGCCCTAAGAACTTTAATCAGAAAAAGAATTGGAGGTGTTGAGCTGGACCCCAGTGTTTACAAGTAGGACAGATGAATTAGACTCCATAAGAGAATCTTAGGGCCAAAGTTCTCTAAGGATGCAATGGCTCAGCTTGGAAGCTACTGACCACTCTCTCCTGGAGATATTGAAGCCCTGATTGGACAACCTTTGGAAAGACTTTTGCAAAACTAATTCAAGCATTAGATAGGTGGTAGGATTAAATGATTTTTAAAAGTCCCTTCAAACCTCAAAAATCCAATATTCAAACATTTTCCTGTGGTATAAATTAAATTCTTGCAAAATATTTTCTCTTAGAAAGATGTTAGAGTGGCTTTCATTAAAAAGTCCAAAAACATGTCCTTTGCCCACTTTTTGATAGGGTTGTTTGATTTTTCCTTGCTGATTT
>VBSM01003176.1:17449723-17476319 GCA_008086735.1 Cheirogaleus medius | reverse complement strand
AAAAAAAGTCCAAAAACAATAGGTGGTGGCTGGCACAGATGCAGAGAGAAAGGAATGCTTATACACAGTTGATGGAACTGAAAATCAGTACAACCCCTGTAGAAAACAGTATGGAGATTCCTCAAGAACTAAAAGTAGACCTACCATTCAATCCAGTAATCCCACTATTGGGTATCCACCCAAAGGAAACGAAGATTTTTCATCAAAAAGACACCTGCACTTGAATGTTTATTGCAGCACAATTCACAATTGCAAAAATGTGGAATCAACCCAAGTACCCATCAATTTATGAGTAGATTAATAAAATGTGGTATATGTAAACCATGAAGTACTATCAGCCATAAAAAACATGAATTAATACCTTTTGGAACAATGTAGATGGAACTGGAGATCATTCTCCTATGTGAAGTAACTCAAGAATGAAAAAACAAACACCACATGTACTCACTATCAAATTGTAACTAACCAATGAGCACACATTTGCACAGAGGGAAGTAAAACCTAGTGAAAATCAAGCCGGGGGAGGAAATGGGAGGGGAGGGGCAAAAACCTATCAAAGGGGTACAATGAACACTATTTGAGTTATGAGCACACCTACAGCTGGGACTCAAGCATTATAAAGGCAATCCATGTAACCTAAAACATTTGTACCCCCTTAATATTTTGAAATTAAAAAAAAAGATGGTGAAAACAAATAATTAGTCTAGGAGAGGTAAATCAAGCATTCAAGAAATCCTAAGAGATCCCTCCCTATTTTCTTGCTTGTTTGCTCTTTAGAGAACTAATCTCCTTCCACTGGAATGTATTAATATCTCTTTGTCCTCTGCTATACTGCCCAACTTGAGAATTTGCACACAGCACGCTTTATCTTGCTGAATATAATAGTCTGTCCAGCATTCTTCCTTTGTGAGAAATCCTTATTCACTCTCATAAATTATGTGAATGGATCTAAAGCATACTTTCCTTTCTTCAATAGAGACTATTCCCAAAAGTAGCCTGAAACATGCCAAACATCTGCTGCTACACACAGTTCAATACATGATATTGATATGTATTATTGTTGGGTGAATTCTAAATACGAGGCCAATTTAACACACTCTTGAACAATTCCTTCCTCCTCCTGTGGCCCAGCTGCTGGGAGCTCAATGAAATCAGAATAATTCTAATATTTGCCTAAACAAGCTATAAATAACCAGGTAAATCTGCTAAAAGAAAAACCACAGTAGAGCATTCCAAAATCTAATATAAATTAGATACACATAAGTATTTATATAATTTAATGAATATTTAAATATATATAAATATTTTTTATTACCTGTTACATGTATAATATTCAAAGATGTTGCTTTCCAGAACTGTGAATTTCTGGCTGGGTGTCTGAGTTTGTTGAGAGTTTTTATGTGCCTAGTCCATCTTTTAATGATCAAATGCAATTATTGTTATTGTGGTACAAATAAAATTAAAGAGAATCCCTAAATTCTTAATTCTTTCTAGTAACCTATAAAGGCTTCTAGTTCCCTAATATGTATGCTCACAAGGCCTCTCAGAGTAAACTCAACTTTACTGCTAACTAGAACTTTGGACCCAAAGACCTCTCTTTTCTCCTTCCCTGGTGAAGTGACCTGGACTTCATGAGAGCTTGACAGATGGCTCCAGTCCCTTGGGCAAAGGATTAACAAAAATAGCCCCAGCAGAGAATCAATCCTTTCTTTCTTTCTTTCTTTCTTTCTTTCTTTCTTTCTTTCTTTCTTTCTTTCCCAACCCTCACTCTTATTCTGGCCCCTGGCAAAGCCACTGACCTGGCACAGGTTATATCTGCCTAGAGGAGGCAAGTTTTCCTAACTGATGAAGTCATTCTATATACCCACACTGTCCAATACAGTAGCCCCAGGCCACATGAGGCTATTTAAATTTAATTTTAAGTTAATTCAAATTGAATAAAAGTCAATTCCTTTCTTGAACTAGCAGTGTTTCCAGTACTGCACAGCCACATGTGGCCAGCAGCTGGTATACAGAACATTTTCATCATCTCCATTAGACAGCACTGCCCTAGGATTCCATTTTGTTCTTGATTTGGGCAAACTTTGTTCTTAGATTTGGGCAGACTTTATCTCCCATTAAAAATCAGAATGTGTAAATGTTTATTCATTTATTCATTCAACAAATATTGAGCCATTCCTTGTCTAGCTGCTGAACATCATACCCATGAGTAAAACAGACATGGTACTTATTCTCATGGAGCTTACATTCTAGTCAGAAAACTAGCAATAAAAAGCTAATGGAAAAGATTATTTCAGTTATGAATTTCAATACTAGCTTATCTCCTTTTTAGCTTCATGGTAACAAGATATTTTTGTTTCATGAAAGGGAGTCCATCCTCACAGCAGTTGGCCTGCCTTCTCCTGATTTTCTTCAGATAACAGCCACTGAGAGTTTTAGGATTTACCTGAGTCTGGCGTTTCTTCAGCCTTTGTTTCTTTAGAACTATTACCCACAGCTTAATTCTTGCCTCTGTCCTTGATGGTCTCTTGAGAGAATCTTTAGACTCTATAGTTTCAATCATCACAATTTCAAGTATGAGTCTTAACTATTTATATTCTCTAATAGCATAATAAACTACTAGACATTCCCCCTTGTGAGATCACACACCCCAGTTTCTTAACCTTGGTGTTAGATCTTCAGAATATCTCTTCTATTCTCACGGGGCCATTCAATCTAGGCTGTCATTTCTCATACCAGAATTTCTAAAACGACCTCCCCAAAAGGCTTAATATCTCAACTTCTTTTCCTTGCAATTGATCATGCACCCTAAGTCATGATTACTCTTCAAACGGCCTGTCATTGTCCCTCTCTATCTTCTCTTCACTGGAGCAGCTCTTTTGCCACAGTCACTTATCCCCTTAAAATGTATACCTGTGCCAGGTTTGTCCCCATCCCCTCCCCGGTCAGGAGCACCTCTCAGGTGCTGGGCTCACTACTGTCTGCAGTGGTGCTCAAACAACCAAAAACTCTAACAGATCCAAGGGCCTCAGCAGTTTAGCAGCCCTGCATCCCCTGACCTCACTTATCCCCAGTCACAGATTCCAAACCAGTGCCATATCAAGGGACATTGACATAGCAGCCAAGTACACTGGGGCTGGGGATGCCCCAGTCAGGGTAGCTGGCTCTGGGGCTAGGATTGGGACTGTGTTTGGGAGTTTCATCATTGGTTATGCTAAGAACCCTCTCTGAAGCAACAACTCTTCTCCTATGCCATTCTGGGCATTTCCCTCTATATTAGTCTGTTTTCTGTTGCTTGTAACAGAATACTTGAAACTTAGCAATTTATTTAAAAAGGAATTTATTTCTTACAGTTATGAAAGCTGAGAAGTCCAAGGTCAAGGGGCTCTCTGGTGAGAGCCTTCTAGCTGGTGGGGACTATCTATACAGAGTCCCCAAGATGACATAGGATATCACATGGTGAGGGGGCTGAACATGCTAATATGCTATCTTAGGTCTCTCTTCATCTTCTGATAAAGCCACGAGTTCCCCTCCCATGATAACCCATTAATTCATTAACCCATTTATCTGTTAATACAGGAGTGGGTTAATCAATTCATGAGGGCAGAGCACTCATGATCCAATCATCTCTTGAAGGCCCCACCTCTCAACACTGCCACATTAGAGAATAAGTTTCAGCACGGGTTTTGGAGGGGACATTTAAATCACAGCAATAATTGAAGCAGAACTACTGAAAGATTCTTTGTTAGAATGTTCGAATCATCTTTTCAAAAATATCTAATTCCTTTTTCATGAAGGTTAAATGTATAAAAGAAAATTCAAGTCCCTTTTATCATTACCATAACCTGCTTTAGTAATCAAGGAAAAGGAAATTCTTTTTATCTTTATGTCATATTTTATCACACTTGAATTAATTCTTATAGTACATTCTAAATACAACTATAGAAGTTAACTGATACTTAAAGTTACTAAAACTCAAATTATTTTTACTTTTCCTCATGATAATTTCTGTTTCTATTATCATAAATGCAGTAGATTCTGAGAAGCTATACACTTTTATATTTGTTACTCACATCCTTTTAAAATGTTCAAAATTATTTATATACATATATGTATATAAAATATCCATGTATGTTAAAATACATAAATGTATCCCCCTATTAGATGAGGGGATATAGTTAATCAATGTTTAACCTGTTTACCAAGACTATTTCACAGGAGCTTCAGGGCGCTGGAATTATTGCCACTGACTTAGAAAAGAACAGAAGACATATGTCATTTCCCAGGTAACAGTCAAATGCTTAATCATGTTTAAATGCTTCTGTATTTGTATGACAATATTTATTTAACAAAAACACTGACATAGCACTCGCTATGCTAGGAATTGTTCTAAGCCTTTTATAAATGTTAATTCTTTCAATCCTCATAACAACTTTATGAGTTAGGTAGTATCATTATCCCCATTTTACAAATGGAAAACAGCATAAGAGAGGTTAAGTGGTTGCCTACGTCCCTAGAACTAATAAATGGCAGAGTTAGAATGTGAAACTATGAGTCTGGCTCTGGAGTCTTAAGCACTCTCTTAGGGTAGCTCTCAATATTCAAAATTATTTCCATATTTAGAATTTCATTCAATATAAGGATCTTACAGAATTTAATTACGTAAAAAACTTTTCTCTTTGAGTTCTGAAATCACTTTGAAGCTGCTCCTACAGACACCCAAGGTCTCCTTGACCCCTATCCCACTGGCTCACACACCCTCCTGCTGTGCATCCAGGGAACTTTGTGCTTTCTCCTATAGGGGCACCTGCCATGATTTTTGCATATCAAATGTTAAGTTCTTTAAGGGCATGGAGAATAACTTGTTCACAGTTGTGTCTCCAACATGTATAACTGAATAGATAAAGCATGATTATAAATTATCCAGCAGCCAAAGAGTTAAACTGATTTCTTATCAAATTATACCACCTATAAGAAATAGATTTTATTCTCTTTATCCATTGAAGTAGGCACCCATTTAAATCTCTAAAATTAGCACATGTATGAAAATAAGCTTGTGATTTAAAGAAAAGGAAGAAAATGATAGATACTGAGAAGAAAAATACATTAATGGTCATCCCCTATCTTGGCATAGAGCTTTCGAAACTTGGGGGATTTCAAATGTAAGGACACTAAAGTGCCTCATTTAAAGAAGTGCTAGCACAGCTACACTGAAATCTCAAGCTAAAAGTCAAGGAATATATACCAAGCTAAAAAAAAAAAAACAAAAAACAGCACTTCTATCAAAACCTCACAGCAAGCAAACAATTGCCAGCTAGCACATCACTCTTCACGAGAAATGACATGTGTAGTTTTGTGCAAAGGACATCAAAACAACTTGTCAGTTTAACAGAGGATTTAAATACACCATGAGACACCTTTCATGTACCACTTTAAGTAAGCATTGCTAGCAAAATGACTCTAGAAGTTATTAAGGCACAGTTATCTGAACTTAACTAGACTTATTAACCAACACAAACTATAACTTTTCTTAAATGTTTCCTATTTTTCTAAGTGGAAGAATTTAGTTATAAAAGTCTTACTAACTCTTAGAAAATATTCTACCGAGAAATGGTGATTCATTTGCTTTCATTCAGCAGCACTCACTTGTCAAATTGTTAATTATGTGCCTATTATGTGCTAGGTATTCTATTGGGTGTTCTTGTATAAATTATTATTCTGCCAGCAAAGCCATATTTTTTAATTGAGTGAGTAATTCCCAGATTTTTGTCAAATTCAACATCATTAGTCAATGAGTTCTTACTAAAAACAGTAAGGAAGAGCAGAATTTTAGTTGACATAAATAATTCTATATTTTATCTGGATGGCAGGAACACACAAAACTATTAATAGGTACATATAGTTTGAGTGTTCTTGTTAACTGTTCATTTTGCATCTCTGCCTACTTTCACCAGATAATTCACTCAAATAGTCAAATTGGCATTGGCATTTAGGTAGGGCTGATAGGTCCATAAAATCCTAGACCACAAGCTCCTGGGGATAAGAACCATGACTTCTGTAGCCTGGGGCTTGATGTTTTCCCCAGCACAGATTGTACATCAATATATGATTGTTTGAATGAATGAATGACCCCACTAAACCCCTCTCAAACACATGAAGCTATATCCTATCTACAAAAATTTCCAGCAGTACCAGACATGGTCATTACCCTTGTAATATTAACCTTTCTGAAATGCAGAAATCCTACTGAGACTCTTAGCGCAAAATAATTTGAGCCTAACTAGATTAATTAACCAACACAAGCTACAACTTTACTAATAGCTATTCATTTCATTTATTTTTCCTAAATTCCTTTAACTATTCTTCACTGATTCTGGTTTTATTTTAGTTTGGGTTTTGGGGGTTTCTTTGTACTTTTTTGTTGTCTTTTAGATTATTCTGATTATTAAATTAGACGTTAACAAAATAATAGATGATAACTCTGTTTCAAAGCTGACCAACTTAAATTATATTAATAATATATGATTATTCAAGCTTATCTCCTTTTCATAACTTTGATAAGATGAAATCTGCACTGCCAATCATACTGTCCTGTACCCTTTCGACTATATGTTTGCTTTGTCTCCTGACTAAACCCTAAGCTAGAGCAGGGGTCAGGTTCTTGTCTCTCCTGCTATCTTCACATCCTGACAGGATACACACTACTGTATCTACTCCAGTGGCACATTCAGGAAAGACGATATAATACTACAAAAATGGCAGACAGGAAGGCAGAGAAGAGTACCCAAAAACCCTCTGCTGGAAAATTGAATTAAAGCTTCCAAGAGAAGTGAAATGCTCTCCTTCTCTCTCTCCATCTTGGTCAGTGCCTTCAAAATTTATATATAAATTCCGCCAGTGCTAACCTTGACAGCATCAATATTATATAATAATATTCATGTGTCAGACACTGTTGTCTGGCCAACCAAAGAGTCATTCCCAAGCCCGAGCCACTTCCTTCTGTGGCTAGGAGCACTAAACAATTATTTTCCCTGATTTTCTTGTAACTAGTGGTGGCTCTGTGACACAGTTCTCGCCGATGAGACGTAAGCAAAATCCAGCAAAGGATTTCTTGGAAAGATTTTGATTTTTTGATAAAAAAGGAGAAATATGGCTAACATTGCATCTTCCCCCTTCTTCCTGTCCTGAGCGCAATAATACCTGGACCTGCATTATGCATTTTGTAACCATGAAGCAAAAAGCATGAAAATGAAACGCGAACTCATCGGGGACAGTGCAACAGAGGATAAAATAGAATTATTGAACAACTAAACCAATGCAAGCAATCTCCTATCTTCAGATAGCTTGATGTGAGAATAAAAGACTTTTTGTTTGTTCAAGTTATTGTTATTTAAAGCTAATGCCTTCCAACTGAGATGCTGGTTAAGACTGCCATGGTTTAAATCCTGGTTCTGCCTTTTACTAACTGTGTGACCTTGAGCAAGTAAATAAACTTCTCTAGCTTCGGTTTTTCATCTGCAAAATGGGCATAAATGCTATTGCTATCATAGCCTTGTGAGAAATAGGAGATCATGCATTTAAAGTACTTTGCAGTGAAGTTGGCAAACAGTATTACTCTCAAACATTAAAAGCCCACTTTAATACTAAAATACAAATACTTAGAAATGTTTTTAAAGTAAATGTTGCTTCTTTTCTCTCCAAATAATTGCATATAAAAAATTAAACATTTAACATGGTAGAAAAGTCAATTCTTTCTAAAATAATTCTTACTATATATAGATGTTTTAGGTCAAGATAATTTATAATTAGCATTAAAATATATAAATATACTCATGTGTGATTAAATTAGATGGTACAAATACTGTGTTTCCCCAAAAATAAGACAGGGTCTTATATTTATTTTTCCTCAAGAAGACACCCTAGGGCTTATTTTCAGGGGATGTGTTATTTTCCCCTCAAAGCCTCAGCTTACAGCATCCACAGAATGGCCGGGACCTGACAGGGGGAGCGGACCTTGTTGGTGGGGCTTCCCGTACCTTTCCGGTCACCTCTGGGATAGTAGCTGTCATGATGGGGCAGATGAGAAGGGCTGCTTGTCTTTACCGCTCTGCCACGAAATGCATGGGTTGAGCAGATATGCTGCGTAGCCACACCCATCACTAGGTCTTATTTTCGGGGTAGGGCTTATATTGCACAAATGCTTAGAAATCCTGCTAAGGGCTTATTTTATGGGTAGGTCTTATTTTCGGGGAAACACGGTATCAGCTAATAATTACTATAATGGTTTATATAAATTTTTACATTATTCTAACTGTTATCACAGAAAATAAACAATTTCCTCCAGTACAAGGATAGACTGAGATGGTTGCCAGTAACCCCACAATTTTGTGTTACCCCTCCTCCCCTGCAGAAACCTGATACATTGTGAATCTTTAGTATTTCATTTATTAGGTTATTTTCAGGACATTAAACCATTTCTCTAGGATCACTGAAGGAAACAACAGATCTCTGTTTTTTATTTTGTTCTATTATAGAAAGAAGCATTTTAGCTTCATTTCAACAAGATCATCATTCCAATTGTTTCTCTTTAGAAGCTTATCTTACAAGGCCAGTAAAAGACTGTGTTCCTAAGCCTAGAGACTTTCCATTTATAGCTTTCCATTAAGCCTCTTAAAGGTAGGTATTTATACCAATTAAATATTTAAAAGGTAGGCCCTTTTATGAAATAGATTTTTTATTAATTCAAAAATAGATTATAATTTATACTTCTAAATCCTTTTAAAAAGGATTTGAGTTGACTTACAACAAAAGACATAAATAGATTAAGATTGTTAAAATGAATCAAAACATACCAAAATACTGGAAAAGAGGATGAAAATAAAAAAACCATCATGGTCATGATTATGCAAAACATTTAGCTCTGAGCTTCTGCTAAACTAAGACAAAAATGGAAATAGAATTGAAGAAGCAATTCTCATTTTATAGAGAAGGGCTATAATACTTTCATATAGAGAATGTGGTCTTAATATGAAATTTCGATAGGAATTTATCTCGTGGCCCTTCTTCAAGGAAAATTAAGTTTCACAATACATAGTGTTTTCATCAGTGAGGTTCAGTAGCTGCCTTGAACTTCAATAAAAGTCAATAGCATGACATTATACCAGTAATTTTAAAATGATTTTCAGCTATGGAGCTTGGAAAAAAATTTTACACAGCAGCTCAATATATAAAATAGATAAATAAGAACTCCTCTAATTGAAATAGAGTTAAAGCACCTGAAGCTACTATAACCACTGATTATAGAATCTGGATAAGTAAAAGAACTATGAAGCCAATAAACTGATCACATTGTTTTGTTTAAAAATATAAAAATGCAAATAGATGTTGTATAGCTTATAAGATTGGGGATGAAGCAAGGAAGTCTACTCTTATCACTTCTATTGAACATTAACTGGAGGTTCCAGCTACTGCAATACCAAAAAAAATATCACAAAGAGAAAAAAGTAAATATAAGGCATACAGATAGGAAAGGAAGAAGTAAAACTATCTTTATTCACACAAAACATGATTAATCATGTAGAAAATCTTAAACATCTACAAAAAAATCCACTAGTGTATTTCTATATACTAATAATAGGCTACTAGAACTAAAACAAAGTACACAATAGCATCAAAAAGCATGAAATACTATGGAATAAATTTTACAAAATGTGAGCACAGGCTGTACAATAAAAACTACAAATGATTACCAAGGAAAATTAAAGAAGACTTTAGATAAGGACATTGTAATAAATTGATCTGTGTCCCTATAAAAAGAAACACGAGAGAGCTTATTCTCTCTCTCCCCATGTGTGCAAAAAGAAGCAGTCATGTGAGTATGCAATGAGATGGTGGCCATGTACAAGCCAAAAGAGGCTTCA
This sequence comes from Cheirogaleus medius, assembly GCA_008086735.1. Taxonomy (NCBI): domain Eukaryota; kingdom Metazoa; phylum Chordata; class Mammalia; order Primates; family Cheirogaleidae; genus Cheirogaleus; species Cheirogaleus medius. The sequence goes on along the minus strand of VBSM01003176.1, from coordinate 17,466,399 downwards.
GAATAAAACTAACCCTGCCAGTATCTTGATCTTGGACTTCTCAGCATCCATAACTGTGAGAAAATAAATTGCTGTTGTTTAAGCTACCCAGTCTATGGTATTTTGTTATGGCAGCCAAGCTGACTAAGACAGAGATAGATATACAGTGTTCATGGATCAGAAGACTCAAGATTTATGGTATCAGTTCATTTCGAATTGTTCTCTAAATTCAGTATAATCACAATTCAAATTCCATCAGGCCTATATGACCCAGGAACTCCATTCCTAGATATATATACAAAATATTCAAAAACAGGGACTAGAAAAGATAATTGTATCATTGCAGCATTATTCACAACAGCCAAAAGTTGGAAACAGTCCAGATGTCAATCAAAAGATAAATGGATAAACAAAATGTGGTGTATATATACAATGGAATATCATTAAGCCATAAAAAGGAATAGAGCTTTGATATATGCTATAATATGGATGAATCTTGAAAACATTATGCTAAGTGAAATAAGCCAGATGAGAAAGGAAATATAAGCGCTAGAATACACAAATTTGCTTAGAATAGGCTAATTCATAGAGACAAAGCAGATTAGAGATTACTAGCAGTTGGAAAAAATGAGGAGTTATTGTTCAATAGGTACAGAGTTTCTGTTTGGGGTGATGGAAAATTTTGGAAATGGTTATAGTTACATGACAATGCAAATGTAATTAATGCCACTGAACCATACGCCTAAAAATGGTTAAAATGGCAAACTTTATGTTACATATATTTTACCATAATAAAAAAATCCTTATTTACAAAACAAAATCCTAGGAGGCTTTTTCATAGAAATCTACAGGTTGATTGTAAAATATACATGAAAATATAATAGACCTACAATAGCCCAAATCATTTTGAAAAGAACTAAACTTGATGACTTACATTATCTGATCTGAAGACTCACTATAAGGCCACAATAATCAAAAGAGTGTAATATTGGTGTAAAGGTAGATATATAGATCAGTAGAATAGAGTGTTCAGAAATAGACACATATACGACTAATTAACGTTTGACAAAGTACCAAGGTAATTCAATAGGGAAGATCCTTTTCAAGGAATGGTATAGCACATCTGTACATGCACATCAATAAATCAACTTAGAACTTTCCTTAGATCACATACAAAATTAACTCAAAATGGATCACAGATTTAAAAGTAAAAACTAAAACTATAAATCTCCTAAAAGGAGAAAACTTGGCAAAAACCCAAAAGTGATAAATTATATCAATTTAAAAATATAGACTATAATTTTATATATATATAAATATAAATATGAGACAAAGGACTCATATCCAGAACTAAATAACCTAAAGCTTAATAACAAAGAGACAAAAACTCATTTAAAACATTGTAAAAAGATTTTAACCTACACTTCATTAAAAAATATAATAGGCACTATTGTAAATTAAAAATGCTTGACTATGTAAGTCAACAGGAAAATGAAAATTTAAACATTTAGATACCACTACAAACCCATTAGAATGGCTACAAATAAGAAGATCAGAACAAGTGGCAATTTCATACAATGCCAGTGGGAAACTAAAATGGTACAAGTACTTTGTAAAGCAGTGTGGCAGATTCTTATAAAGTTAAACAAATGTCTGTCATATGACTCAACAATCGCAAAAGTAATAAAATCATATGCTTACCCTACAACTATAACCATATCAGATTTATTTCTTATAGTCACAAAACTGGAAAACAACACACTATCCATCTTTAAGTGAATGGGTAACCAAATTGTGATACATCTATTCAATGGAATACTATCTGGCAATAAAAAAGAACAGAGTATTGTTACTATTGTCACATAAAATTAGATGAATGAATTTCAAAAACATTTTGCTGAGGAAAAGAAGACATGCTTAATACATCATTCCAGTTATACGAAATTCTTAAACAACCAAAACTAACTTTTAACAACAGAACACAGATCAGTGGTTGCCTGGGATTGTGGCTGGCAAGAGAAAGGGGTGACTTAAAAGTGGCTTGAGGGAACACTTTTGGGTAATAAAAATCTTCTGTATCTTGATGATGGTGGTGGTTACAAAGGTGTATACTTTTATCAAAATTCATCAAACTCTATACTTAGATGAATTTTATTAAATGTAAATCATATTTCAATAAAGAAAATTCCAAAGTAGAAATAGCTACACCCATTACTGAATCCATATTATGTACTTGCTGAGGCTGTGACAAAATGAATCATCAAAGCAATACAGCCAAGCTCACCCACAGGTAAGCTGAAGTGTGGGTGTAAATTATGTTCAGGATAAGCAGAATTCCAGGTAACTGGCAGCACCAGAAAAAAACCTCTCCCTCATGCCCAGCTGGGAAGCATTCACATTCTTTTCTACCAGCAATGTACATATCCCAGTTCAAACAGCTTGAGAGCTGGGAGAATGAATATGTAGCACCTTCTCCCTAAAAGAAGACAATTTTTCTTGGCAGTGGGTACCTGAGACAGAACTTAGGAGATCTCTGCCGTGGCTAGCTCTCCAAAAGTATATTCTTTAGTAAACTACTTTATCTGTGAGTGATAATAAGATGTTTGTGCATTTTTGTTACCCATTGCCTCCTTAGCCAGGATAGACCACTAATATTCAATCCTCCACTTCCAAGGTAGTCCTTTAGGAATTTGTTCAGAAACCCTAGATTTCAATCTGGGATGATTTTAAAACACTGAAAGCATAACTAAGTGGTGGTCTATGCATTCTTTGCACAGGCATAAATCTATCCTTTAGCTTTTCTAAATTTTTGAATGAAGTTCATGTTCTCTGATGATCTTAAAGTTAACTTCTACAACCACCACTAATACTAATATTAATACTAATACTATGGTTCTCAAACACAGCATGTTCTGAAATCAAATCTCTGAAGATCTGTGATGAGACTGGAATTAGGGACTAAGATCAGCATTTTAACACCTCCCTGATGGTCCTAGTGCAGGTAGCCTTCAAACACAGTTTGAGGAACTCTAGTGGTCTTACTTTTTCATTATTCTGCCAGAAACCCTTAACTTTTTAGTCCTCCAGCTTGGTTGAAGTGACTGATAATAATCAAATACATAATCAAAGCCAAATGTGCCACTCTTTATTTTCTATAAATTGTCCCTCATGAAGACATTGCATGATTATTTTTGCACAGGGCAATATATAACTAATGGCTGAGCTTTGCTTTTATTAAACAAATTTTAAATACAAGTGGCATTGATTATATAAATAGCAACATCTTAGGAAAACAATCCATGAAGAATCCTTACACTTAACTCCTAGAGAATGGTGACAAGAGTTGCTTAAAAGAACATGAGATAGTTTGATGCTATAGATTCAATTTCTTCTGAGAAAAGGTGTGAATTCTTACAGGTGGCATCCAGATGGAGAATTAGTCCTTTCCCACCCACATGAAGAAAGTCTATAAAACCTCTTCCACAACAGCACAAGAAAGGGAGAATGTTTTGTGCCAAAAATTTTTGCAATTTGTGCATTGGAAGAGTACTGCAACTCTTTGGAGTCCTTGATATTATGTGTAACTACGTAGTGTAAAATAGAACTGGTATTAAACTATAAAAATTGATTTGATGAAGAAGTAATATGTCAAATTCTAAACCTGAACAATGGTAGACAGACTGACAATTTTCTACAATTATATCTGCTTTTGGTCTTGAAAATGACCAATCCAACATGAGCCAGGATGGGCTAGCATGGGATACAGGACAGGGCCAGTAAACAAAAGGGAGCTAGGACCAGAACAGAGAAAGGATCCAACCACAACCCACCAGAGATACCCTCTTACCTTCTCATGGTAAGCGTTACCAACATCTTGACAGTTAACCCCAAACAATCATATAGGTATATCTGTATGCATATTTGTTTATAGATTTTTCTTCATATATGCCTTAGTTAATTGTTTAGTTCAACTTAAACAGTTTGTTTTGCCAGATAAGGATCTTCATTCTCAGTAAATCCTTTATAACCACATGAATTATTAAGAAAAGGTATTCAAACTAGGTAAAATCCAGTCAACAATTGCAATTATAATCAGATAAGACCACCTCTTTTTACCAGTGGCTCTTAACTTTTAAGAACGATTCTTAAGAAAATTTGCTATGAATATTTTATTCTAATGAAATAAACAATACAAATATGAATTCAATTAAGCTCAAGAACCAGATGATGAAACAACAAAATGAAACAAAATGATTATAGAAGAAAACAAAATGAAGGTCAAAAGAATACCATTAATGAAATAACAAACAAATTAAGAATAATAAAAACATAATAAGAAAGAAGGAAATAACTGAGCCTATAAGGTTGAAAACTGAATTGCTCACTAGAGGAAACATTTGAGAAAAACATAGATAAAATTCACAAATAGAAAGTTGACTAAAAATACAAAAACTAAAACAATTATTTAAGGCCTGGCATGGTGGCTCACGCTTGTAATCCTAGCACTCTGGGAGGCCGAGGTGGGCGGATCGCTCAAGGTCTGCAGTTTGAAACCAGCCTGAGCAAGAGTGAGACCCGTCTCTACTAAAAATGGAAAGAAATTTATTGGCCAACTAAAAATATATATAGAAAAAATTAGCTGGGCATGGTGGCACATGCCTGTAGTCCCAGCTACTCAGGAGGCTGAGGCAGAAGGATTGTTTGAGCCCAGGAGTTTGAGGTTGCTGTGAGCTAGGCTGATGCCATGGCACTCTACCCAGGCAAAAAGTGAGACTCTGTCTCAAAAAAAATAAAATAATTATTTAAAAGAATTATAGAGAAAACAGAAAAGATAGATAACACAATAAATGCAACAGAAAAACTATTAAAAGATATGGCACAACAAAACTTCTCTAATATTATGGGAAAAAAACAAATCTGTAGATTGAGAGGGCACATGAAATTCCAAGAAAATTTGATAAATGATCATCTGCAAGAAAGTGCCTTGGTTAAGTTTTTTTCCCCCAACTTCAAGGATGAAGAAAAATAACTTAGTTATCAGTTCTTGCTATCCATTCTCCTATCTATACATATAAACATAGAGAAATTTCCAGAATAATAATCATCAAAATTATAATGATTATTTCTGGGAGGTAAAATTTGAATTGAATTATTATATTTTTCTTTGTACTTTCCTCTATCGCTTGTCTATGTATAATGAATATGTGCTATTTTTATAAAAACAATATACTCATTGTTAATATAAAAGAAAGAAGGAAAAAAGGAAGGGATGAAGGAGGAAAGAAGGAAAGAAAAAGACTACTGATTTGCCAAGACAATATTTTATCACTTTCCTGGTTACCTAATCATTACAAAAGAAGAAGAGGAGGAGGAAGACAGGAAGAGGAGGAGAAAGAGAGAAAAAATATCATTCATATGTGCTGATCACAAATCATATATGTGAATTCTTGGGAATTTCTGCTTATACCTGATACATGAGAATTTTGCTGTCAATAATGTTGCCTAATATTTGTCTCTAATTTGAAGTATCTGGAATAGAACTTCATATTTGTAGAGACCCAACTGTGCTACTGATTAAAAGAGATCTGTACTCTGTAAATATTTACATTCTGCTCTACAAGAGCAGAGAAACAACTTGATGTGCCTGTTGCTTTCCCACTTAAACAGGCTTTACTCAAGAAAACAATTGTGGATCATTTTCTATATCTAATTATCTTTTCTACCAGGTCTCTGGTAGAATGTCAATTCCCTGAAGACAGAGGCTGTGCTTTTACTTGTTCCAGATAATATGTAGCTCTGTATGGTAGAAATACTAAAAATAAAATGTTAAGCTAATTGATGGTTATGATGATATTGTTTCAATTCCCCTAAGGTCAGGCTGTGAACTATCTTAACCAGACATAATTTCCACTAAGTTGCAGATCTAAGTGACTCTGCCAAGCATGATTCTATTTGCAATGAGTCTTTTACAATTATCTACTATCTTCCCAGTCACTCCCTTGCATTTCATTTAGGGTTTGGCCACTGGTTCACTGTATACCTCTCCACCACTACTCCATGCACTATTTTTAGTAACTCTAATATTCCTTGTCCTGTTTTTCTCCTTTGTGCTCACCTAGCAAAGTCAAACTCTGTTAAAACCTGACTTTCTATCTGCTCCCCCTGCTGCACCCAGCAGCTGAAAGTGTCTAAAGAAAAACACCCCTCTGAGTTACCTGATTTCATATAAACTTTTAAGAAACAATTTTTTTAAAAGCCTTCATTTTCTTAAAATAAATTAATGACCACAGATCTTGAGATCTCATCACCAGCCAGTATCCTTCCACATTTCCATAGTAAATTCATTTTCTCACTCTCCCCAAAATTTATTTTATGTATTTTTCTCTCACCCCAAATCTTTAATACTCCCTCCTCCCCATGTCCTTTGCTCTCAGTTGATGATCTTGACTTCTATTTCACTGAAAAGCTAAAAACAATCAGAAGAAAACTGGCTCATTTTCCCGTCACCAAATCTTCTAAGCTAGTTGCATCTGACCCATCTACTCTATCTTCCCTCCTGATATAATCGATGAAACCTCCCTTGGCTATCTAAGCCAACCCTTCACAGTGCACTGGATTCTAGTACCAAACTTCAGAAATTTGCTACTGGAATTCTTCCTCTCTTTTTCTGCTTTCTCCTCAGTTTTTCCCTCTCAATTGGATCATTTCCCTAAACATGTTACAAAAATTCTCTCACCCTGAAAAGCATACAAATAAACAAAACAAACTTCCCGGACCCTAATTGTCCCTCAAGTTTCTGCCCCACTTCTTCACTGAGCAAGAGAGTGCCTACTCCATGCCCTTTATCCTTTCATCCACTCTCATCAAACTCCTGTCACCACCACTCCCAGGGAACTGCTCAGATCAAGGCCATTAACAACCTGCATCTTGCCACACCTGTGTCTAAATGATTCACACTCTCATGAGTGTTAACTTAATGGATAATAGCTTTGTTCTCAAACATTTGCATCACTTGACTTCTAATGAAGAGTGTTTTACTGGTTTTCCTCTTAATTCTTTGGCAATTTTTTCCCTCAGTTTCCATTGCTGGCTCCTCCTCCTCTTCTCAATATTAACAATCTTCAGAGTTCAGTCTTTGGCTGTCTTCTCTTCTTTACATTTATTTATCTCCAGATAATCTCAAATTCCATAGTATTCTATAATGACCAATTTGTTGATTGTTCCCAAACCATATAGATATTATACAGTCTATATGTTTCATATTCGACTCTATGTATTCTACTTCCAGACTCCTACCTGTGTCCTAAGATCAAAGCTCTTGATGTCCCACTACTACCTATTTACCATCTCTATTTGGATGTTAAAGGCCTCTTAAATTAATGCCAAAGAAAAACTCTTAATTTCATCTTCAGTAAATTTGAACCTCCTCCAATCACCTCTATCTCAGTTACCAGCAGCACCATTCACTGTTTCTCAGACCAAACATCTATGTGTAATCTTTGATTACTAATAATCTTTGATTAACAAATAATCATTGATTATTCTCTTTCCCTCAACCCTAATCCAAACCATCAACAAATCCTGAGCTTTACCTTCAAAGTCTGAGTCCATTATTTATCATCACTTCCAATGCTATCGCCTCAGTCCAAACCACATCACGTCTTATCTAGACAACTGCAATAGCCTAATAACGAGTCTCCCTGCTTCCCTTCTTGCTTCCCTATAATCTATTCTCTGTTAAACAATAAAAACATGGATCAGGGTGTATCCTTCCCTTTGTGAAAACTATAATAGGTATCCATTGACTCCTGGTAGAACTAAGCTCCTGCATGGCCCTCAGGCCGCACGTGAATTGGCCTTTACCCACTCCTTCAACCTCAGCTCCCGCTTAGGCTATTCCAGACACACAGGACTTCTTGCCTCCTCAAAGACACTGAGTTTCCATCTCTCTCAGAGTATTTACAAATGCTGTTGCCTGAATTCTATCCCCTAAATCTTCACATAAAAGGACCCGTTATGCCAATATCCCTGTTAACAGGGAAGACCTGCCTAACAAGCCTATGTAAACAACCCCATCCTCCTATCGCTCTCTGTTCCTTTCTTCTGCTTTTTTTTCTTAATAATATTTCATAATGTCTGAAATTTATATACTCAGTTGTTCTTTCCTTATCTTCTTATTGGCTGTCTGCACCACTAGAAAGTAACCCCATAGAGTAGGGACCTTGCCATATTTACTGCTGTATCCCCCGTGCCAAAACAAGTACCAGCCTCACAGAAAGTGCTCAAGAGATATTTCCTGAATGAATGAATGTCCTTTGCCTGCTGAAACAACCTGGCTGATTCATCTCACTGCAGGCATGGGGTGGCAGGTTGGTGACAGTGTTACATGACAATTACTCTGTCTTCTATATAGGAAAAGTAAACCAGGTGAGATTTCAACTTAGACAATGCTCAACTTGGTGACTTTGGAATCATTTTGCAATTTTCCAGTGTATCTTCTCCCCCACCCATAAGCATTCAGCATGTTCACGCTGTCCTGTAGCTGTCCACATGTATACATGACCTTCACCAGGGCCTGTGTTACCTCTAGGGCACCTCCTCCATGAGAGCAAGGTATTCCAATGAAATGATGGCATAGTGCCCAAAATGCACCCCATCAATTCATCCTGCCCCAACTCCTCCCCCATTCCCCCTTTGAAGGAGAGTTCCAGCAACTTCTGGATGCTAAAACTCTTCATGATGGTTTTAAATAAATATCAAGGCATAACTGTGATGGTTAATTTTATATATCAACTTGACTGGGTCATGGGTCCCCAGGTATTTGGGTAAACATTATTCTGGTTGTGTCTGTGAGGGTGTTTCTGGATGAGACTAACATTTGAATAGGTAGACTGAGTAAAGTAGATTGGCCCTCATCTAATCCATTAAAGGCCAGTGTAGAACAAAGCCTGATCAAGAGAAAATTTTCTGTGTCTGAATGTTTTGAGCTGGGACATTGGTTTCCTACCTTTGGCTCCAGACTGGAATTTATATCATTAGCCCTTTCTGCTTCTCAGGCCTTTGGACTACAGATCTTGGGACTCAGTCTCCATAACCACATGAGCCAATTTTTTACAATTTTATATATATAGTAGATAAATGATATATAGAAACAGAACAAATCATGTTCTGTTTCTATAAAGAGCACTAATAGAATAATCTTTTTTCTTGCCTCCTAAGGAGCTCTGGAATCAAATCTCTCAGAATAGGAGATGTCTCATCCTCATCAATTGTTTCATTCTTTCTTGGTAACAGTCCTTCATTCTATGCAACCAGCCTAAGTCTGTCAACCAGAGTCAGGAAGACAATGGGATATTTGGCCTACAGTAGAACCTACCCTTCTCTAAGAATCTGTCCTAGAGAGAAACAATCCCAATCCTTCCCTCTAGCAAATATGCAAAGTCTTTATCCCCTTCTTTTCACGACCAACATTTTCACCAGATCTCTCAAAACTGTATAAAAAATTATTAATAATACAAAGTGTGGGTCTGTATAGTGAATGTAGTAGTTGTTTTCACTTATTAGAATGGGTTGTCATTTTTGTTTAATTACCACTCACACCTTTTTAAAAATAGAGAATATATTGATCACTCATGACTGCAGAAGAAATTTTATCTTAATATGGGTGGTAAAAATATAAGGGTATCTGGTGATATTTTATGCTGTATTTCTTAAAAAATGTTAATACATTTTTAATAGGAAAACATTTTATCCCTTAGAAAAGAATCAAGGATTTATCCTATTATTCTGCTTTACTTTATATTAATAAGTTCTTTTATTAATTTTACTATTAACTTTTGACTTCTAGCAATATTTTATTACTAGTGGATTCTTTCAGACCACCGTAGGGTAATATGATAAGGATTAACATCTTAATAAAGGAGAACAACTTTTTTGCATTCTTTGAAAGTTCAAGGCCAAGACAATTTTCACATAATCATAGTTAGGAAAAGTATTTTCATGGTTTTTATAAAGATGCCAAATGAAACTCTGTCTTAAAATATGTAATCAAGTATCTCCTTAACTTAAATTAAATCCATATCCATAGCTATTGCTTAAGCAACCTCAATAAGATCACAGGACTCAAAGGTCAAAGATGCCCCAATCTAGAAGTCATTATAATAGAGTGCCTGTTAAAGCTCCTAACTTCCAGTAGCTTCTGCAGATTTAACAAAGACTGTCCAGAGCATTGCCAAGCTTCTACATTACCATAAAACAATGTTTTTATACCTAAAGGAGGAACTTTACAAAATCCATTTAAAATTATAATAGGCATCCAGATTTTGAAGATCACCCACACTGCTTGTCAGGATTAATTGTTTTTTTAGGTTTGATATGAAAGCATAAAGACAAGGAAACAAAGAAAGACAAGCAAGCAAAGAAAGTCAGACTAAGAGGGACAGCCCATACCAGTCATCTCCATTTTTATCTTTCTGGCAAAGTTCTAAAGGTGTATTTGATTATATCATACAAAGAGTAAATGGTTCTTTCTGGAATTTCTCATGAGGTCTCAAATATCTAGCCAGGGTTGAACATAATCTTTTTAACATTAACATGATACATAGGAAGAATTTTAACCATAATCCTCATGTTGCTACACTTTACATTTGACTGATTCAAATAATGAGATTCCTTTTAAAAAATCTTAGAAACATTTGGGCATAAGGACATGAAACAAGAAGAAAAAAAGGGCAAAATTTCAACCATCTATATTTTAAGGCAAATTCATGCTTTTAAATACACCATAATTAAAATTCTCTCTCATGCCCCAGGACCTGAGTATTAAATTGTTTGCAATGCATTTATGAAATGTATGTGCTGTTCTTTAAATCATTTAAAACCATTTATGTTTTTATGATGAATTTAATCTCTCAGTGTTTTTTCAGATAAACTATTAAAAGTAAAACATTTACTTAAGCCTTCTTTTTTCTTGTAATAGCATTTCTGCTTGATTTAATTTAAATTTGTTATTTTTATGTCAATTAGTAGTACAAAAACAATATTCAAAAATTCCATCACCATTTTAAAAACAGCCTTTGTTCCTAGTGACTAGAAAGCATCAATCATTGGTCATGAGAGTATTTTCCATATATGTATTTGCAGGTTGCCTTTTATAAAGTGTAAGTAAAGTATATCCATTGCTCATTGAAGATGTCAACTACTTTGACTTTTCAGTCTTTTAAATATATTTGTATCTGCATCAGTGTAACAAATGACTTATGAAACTCTCATTAGGAAGCATTGCATAAAACATGCTACTACCTTATCTAAAATTCCTAAATCATACCTTTCATTTGCATTCTTTCTTGTTTAAATTTGCCAGGCTGAGCTTTGAGCCTCATAGCTTTTCCTGAAGTGACAGGGGAGACCAATGATGTAGAACTTCAAGTTTTCCTTTTCATCTCTGCACAAAATCAGTTTGACTTTGATTAAAGTGACACCACTGGGGGTTTGACTGAATTAACAGACTATTACTTTACTTGTTAAAAAATCAATTCTTTCAGTTGAGAGGGTCAAATTGATTGTGATTCAAGTATGACTTAAAATGATCTTTATCAATGTTGAGATCACCAGTCCAAAAAAATAGCTAAAGAATAAAGTACTTCAAAACTGATATACTAAAAACTCATTCTCTATGAATACATTAATTTGGAATTCTGATCATTTAGACCTATTCTCTGCTGAGTTAGTGCCATAAGACACTAAAGGGTTAATAATACACTTTATTTATACATATATCATCACTTCATGGGTACTACCTAAATGATATTCTTTATGAAGCATTAATGATACAGAAAATATAAACCCAACTTAGCATGTGATACCTTCATAAAAAACTTAAACATTGCTCATGTGACCCACTGGGGAGAAAATAAATTCACTGTAGGAAAATGGAGGCTTCGCCCTAAACTATGTTCTTAATTTTGTATGTATTTTAAAGAAAATTAAGAATGAAGAGAAAGTTTTTACTTTATCACAAAAATTATAGAGTACTAAAATTTTACTAAATTATAACCCTACTGATTTGGAATTGTGAAAAATCTAGATTTTTGTTTCTTTGTAGACGTTTATACTTGATACCATACAGAAAGAAGTTATTCTCCTTTGAATTCTTTCTCAACCCTTATAACATTGTCAAAGACAAGGATCAGTTTAGTGTCTGCCTTTTACACTTCTCCAATGTTTTCTAAACTTTCTTTTTAAGAAAATTTATCTCAGGTTCAGTCTTACTCCAGGAAACAGAACCTAAACAAAATTTAATAATGTCATTTTCATCACATTATATTTATCTTTATAGTTACCTTCTGTTGGCAGCAGAGGACACTGATTTTCTATTCACAGTACTAGTATGTTTGTTTTCTCTTTAAGTAAATTTGGATTACAAAGTGAATCAATTTAAAGAGAATATTGAGTAATAACTATACAGGTGGTAAGCAAGTAGGTCAAAAAATCATGAAAGTGGTAAAAATCACTAGACTTTAGGAAGTAACTATATATAACATGAAAAGTTACATACAAAACTATAAGAAGAAAACCATCTACTTGGATGAACAAATTAATTTCAACCCCTTTCCCAGTATTTCTTTGCATAAACCATGTTTAATTATAAATGATCTATTTATTAAAGTGGATCCATTAAAACCTTTACTTCACAACATCTTGATAGTTTCTCTTTCAGTATAACATAAGCTCAAAAGTTATAAAATTGAATGCCTTAGAGAGAAAAAGTCTGTAATTCAGAAATTTTATTCAACAAATGCTTATCAATCAATATACCCAACATAGTGAACCAGATTCAAGGTCAGATAAAAATATTTATGTATCCACTCATTAATTCAAAAGCTATTATTGGAGTAGTTATAATATTCAAAGCCATTTGCTGTGTAGAATTTAATAAAAGAGAGGAAAGGAGCAGGAGGAGGGGGGAGGGGAAAAGGAGGAGGAGGAATGTAATTATTAAACAAGGATCCTGAGCTCAAACAGATTACCATCTAGTTCATTATTACTTATTATTGTCCTTGAATTTTACTTATTGTCGTAGATATTATTTAATTTTCTCACATATTATCTTTTTTAAAAAAATTCAATGTATTATTCAGTCAGAGGTAATATTTAAGAGACATTTCCTTTGAGTGTCAGATTCTATGAGACTCAATAACAAATTCATAGAATACAAAATAGCACAACCTTAAACTTACAGCAATATTTATAAAATTCTACCACCTTGGCTTTTCACATATTCTTTGTGAAAGGGATGATGCTGCCCCAGAGAGAGGACTCCAAATTCAGTAAAGTGCTAACTTGAACATATGCATTTAATATGAAAACCCACACGCAGAGCATGACTTGAGGTTTAACCACATACATTAAAATTGTTAGAAGAAAGCTGCTATCCTTCACAAATATAGTGCTTTCAATTTTTACTAAATTTGTACATCTCACTTAGGATGTATAGTTGTGATTGTGTAATTATCCTTATTAAACTACTTGCATTTATAGTCTTCTCTTTTTCCTCTTTACTCTGTGTCTCATGAGGACTTTTACAGAAAAAGAAAAAATCTATTGTGTTCTAAGAATGGGTTAGTAGTTTTTTTTAAGATGAAAACGGATTTTGATATTTAACACTTGAAGGAAATTTTTATTTCTGATTTACTGAAGAAAGATCCCCAACAAAAAACTTTATACCATATGTACTCACACATCACTATTTTAAAAAATCAAAATCTTAAAGAAAGAGTTTAAGACTTCCTCCATATCCTAAACTTTGTGTGATGGTATTTTCTTACCATCTTGGCAAGGAGTGCCCTCCCTATGCATTTTAAGCTGATAATGCAACTGGCTTGAATGCTATAGCAGCCCTCTAATCCAGCCTTGCGTTTGAATTGACTGTGCACCCCTCCCCTCAAAAAAGGAGTATCAAACAGTTTATAGAACTGGTAAATACAAGTATCAGCCACTTGTGAATCAACTGTAGTGATTTCATTACTTAATTGTAACCAACAGTATGGAAGGAAAGGTAATATTTGATATCAAAGAGATCAAACCAGGAAACTGGCCCTTCAAGGGACTGTGCGTGTAGTGACCCTAGCCCTGTGGCTCTCCGCCCTTTGCCCTTCACAGTCAGTTCACCTGGACTCTGGAGTTAACCCTGTTTCCTATGCTTCAAATGGGGAAAATATGGGATCCAAACATCAACAACACCTCAACTCTGCCTGAAATCAATCTACCTCTATTCCAGTAACCTGGGCCTGGGCCTCCTTCTGTCATGACCAGTCTCCACCAGGTACCATATGCATCCTTTACTGTCTTGCCTTTTCATTTAACACACATGGTGTGCCAGATACTATGATAGCAATAAGAAACAAAGAGAAGCAAGTTTTTCAGAGCTGGGGTGCTCACTAATTCCTACAATTTCAGATATCTTGTCTCCTGTGGTAGCTTTGTCTAATTTTGCTTCCCATAAAGGTAAAAATATTGTAAATTTTTTTCTTAATATGAAAAAATTTTAAGACTCCATAATTGCAGCCATTTGGGCTTCCAACTCCACTTAAATAGCATTTTAGTGCCTTGAATGCCATAATGAAAGCTTTTGCTTATTCTTCTTGCAATGGTTCCCCTTTAGTTCATACTACAGCTTCTATAATGGTCTTAGGTTGCTGGCTCCCTTAATTCCTCATCAGAATCACTGGAGTTTCCTGCCAATTAGAAATGAATACCTCAAAATTATTTTTACCATAAAGCTATATTTTAATATTCCACAAGGTGTGTCATTTCCCTTTTATTCCTTTTACCCTTTATTTAAGGAGAAAATAATGCTATTACTTCAGGAGAAAGAAAAAAGAGGGGGGGCATTCAATACTTTCTATTACAAATCCAGGATATTCTTGAGGGTTTGGGTGGCATCTTAGTTTCCTACCATTTAGGTCTATCACAGCCTTCTTGCAACCATAAGGAAAACTCTATTTACACACTGAGGAAATCAGAGAGAGGACAAGAAACAGCTTGGGGTCATTGAGGCCATTGCTAAGACAGTGAAACAACTCGGAGCCTATTGCTTCCAGACTTTTCATTAAGTAAATGATAAAGATCTATGTGGTTGAGACCACTTTAAATCAGGAATGCTTTTACCTTCATCCCAAAGGTACAATCTCTGAGGTCCCAACACGTGTATATCAACGAGTTCACTGCTTCAACCAAGGAGGGGTGAAAAGACTCCAGGCTGGGCAGAGAAGGAGGCCAACCTCTGGTGATGCCCATTCTGGGCTTCCTGATCCCATTTTCTCTGACCAGTTTTCTGTAGTTCGATTTTTCACAGTGAACATAAACTGTCATACTCTGCTCAGAGCCTCAGGACAGCAAAGACATGGAGAAAAACACAGTAACCTCACCTCCACCTTCTTCCCTAGTGTAGACACTTGAGCCACAGCCATTAGCTAATCCACAAAGGAGAAAGAAGGGCAGTTGCCTATGGACCAAGTTTCCTGGAGAAATGTCATAAACAGGAGTGTCCTGGTAAACTGGCTTTCTGGTGGCAGGGGGGAATGGAGAGAAAGGAATGAAAGATAGCCCTGATGTATAGCCATTCACAATTTTTGTGGTATGAATAATTCCAACCTAGATGTCAAACTGCCAACAGATTAATAACCTGCTTACAGTGTTCCTGAATATTTTACTATTGACTATGGAAAGCCAGTTCCAGCTTCACATTACTAAATGGAAATCCATATTTCCTTGTTTCAGATATGAATTTAATGAGTTTTGGGTTTCGGTGGGTTTTGTTTGTTTGGTTTGGGTTTTTTTTTTTTTTTTTTTTTGCTTTTTTTTTGCTTTTGTTTTGAGAAAATACTGTGAACCTAGAAAGGATATTGTTGAAGGAATGTCAAACATATAAAACTTATCAATTCTTCTCTTCGTAGAGCTTATAGCTTAGCTCCAAGTTCAGCAACATGCAAAACAGACCCAAAAATCACTTATAAGGTAACATACAAGTGCAAATTAACTTAAAGCAAATTGACACAGAGGCACCTGCATTAGAGCACGTCAGCCCATCTCATAGGGTGGTTGAAAGGCCCAAATGAGATGGCAGATGAGAAGACTCTCAGTGAGTTCCAGGCCATGACAGAAATGTGAAGGGTCATTCCTCTTAGAGTGCAGTGAGGCTAATCAGACAAGGCAGCATCGGGGTTCCCAGAACATGGTAATTGATGATGACAAGGTCAAAGATGGAAAGGCAGAATTCCTGAGGACACCAAGGAGACAGAGCAGCAAACAGGCCCCACTAACCTCAAAGACAGTGGAGTAAACTGCGTTCACAGAGCCAGGTTATTTCCTACCACATCACCACTGCCTTTTTCATCCCCTTTATTATGTAATCATGATCAAGACTTTAACTTCTCTAATGTTCCAAACCTCCATCAGCAAAACTGTCCTCAAAGGGCTACTTTTGGGATATTCAGGATGAAGACCTAAATGATCTTCAGAATAGCCCTCCACAAATTCTAGGCTTGATCACAGCTTAGTAGGTTAGAAGCATGGTCTTTAGGACTGAATTCTGATGCTGCCACTCTCTGGCTGTGTACCTTGTGCAAGTAACAAATTCTCAGTGTCATTGCAGTTTTGATTTGCATTTCCCTGATGATTAGAGATGTTGAGCATTT
>VBSM01003176.1:17411185-17442469 GCA_008086735.1 Cheirogaleus medius | reverse complement strand
AAAAAAAAAAAAAAAGAAAGAAAGAAATGAACTTTTAAGAAATATAATAAGCCCAAACCTAAACTGTTAATTTCTCTCCTTGGTAATTTTCATTTTTCTGGAAATAAAGGTAGGAACTAAGTGATACTAACTTCCAGCAAATTAACTACATATTTTAATACTGGTCAATTTAGTCATTATAGGAGGTATAAAAGAAAAAAAATGAGTTAATGCAGTTGTTTGGACATTTCAATCAATGACTGAAAGTGGTAGATCTTCTAACATTGTGAAATTAAACCTAAATTAAATATCCCTAAGTAGACTTTATTTAGAAAAAGACAACACACATCTCTGATGTCACTAGAAAATCTACTACCTGCTATGGTGTTTTAAAACAGGAACCTCAGCTATTGACACAAAACCATTTTTAGAAAAAAGATTAATTTAGCCACACAATTAATAACTGCCAGTTATTAAGTTTGTTGAACTAAATTCAACTATTTTTAAGGTGATAAATACGTTACAAGATTAGATTCAGATTGGAAAGTATGCCACAGAATATAATGAAAAAATATGAGCAATTTTTACCTCTCTGACTTTTGAGGGATTCTTTTTTTATTTTTGTTTCCTTCTATTGCAGTTTTATAATTGAGTTGAATGCTGATAAAACAATGTTCATCAAAACCTAAGTCCTGTGGCTTAGGCACTTAATAATTGGCAACACTATTAAAATTGCACTTATCAGTTCTAACTTTTCTGCCTAGGAACTAGCTGGCTCATAGCCCAAACAGGACAGAAAGCCATGGTTAGAACTATCTTTAGATCTTCTTAGAACAACACCACTTATTATCTTCCTCTGCATTGATGGTATTTCTTCCCCCCCCCAGCATAAATTTTATTTGGGCTGCATAGATCACTACATGGTAAATATCTGAATTCTAAGTAATCTTGGAAGAAATAATTCTTCAAGTATAGTTCCACTGTGGTCTACAAGGATCTTCCAGATATTTGAAGGATGAGTCTAAAGCTTAATTCATTTAAAAATGGAGAAGTATTTAAATACATAGTCAAGTTTCTACTTCAAATACCAACTTCTAATATAAAAGACAAAAATGAAAAAAAAAATTAATGACTATAATGACTCTTTACTCAACCCAAAGCACCACAGATTGCTCACCCACCCACCTCAGCAGGGGAAGAGAGATGAAGAGGCACTGGGTGGTGAGGGTGTGGAGAGAGGATGGAGGGAGAGCAAAGGATGTAGTCACAGGCAAAAAGGCAGGTAAGAATAGGTTGAGTCCATAGAAGATCCTATCTTCTAGGAAGAAGCATATGAACCAGGGAAGAACCACATTAGTAACTGAAAGGGAATTTTTACTAATCAATATTTTAATACAAAAGTATTATATTCTTACTATTTTAATGCAAGAGTATTATGCCTTTCTGTACATTCTGTTTCACTAATCACCTAAATTTTACAGTTTTTTACAACACCTAAAAGGCAGTGTAGTATAGTGACCTGAGTTCAAAAAACTAATTCTCCACTTAAGTTCTCTAAGCCTCAGTTTCTCCATTTATAAAATGGGAATAATATCTATATTATTATAACATTTTTAAATGCCTATCAAAATGCTCAATTTATGGTCATATGTAATAAATTAGATATAAAACTATTAGCTGACTTTCTACAGACCCACTTATGCCCCTTGTGACACCACATTTGTGAAGTAGCTGCACACTTCCACTTACAGGGTACTTTTTTTCTCTAATCCTCAGAAAAGATACTTCTTTTATGTTTTCAGTAGTACTTTGGCTCTCCAAGCTGTTTTCTTCATAACAGGTTTTCTCTGCTTTTATCACAGGTATTTTTTCTTTATTTAGAATGAAATTTAAATGTTTATAAATTTTGTTTATTCATCCATTACTTATAGTTATTATGGCAAAACATACTTTTAAGTCTTTGTTCTAATTAGTGCCAACACCCTCATGCTGTTCATAGAACCACATAACATCTATGCAAAAGGGACAACCACTGGTATACTTTCCATCTGTACAAAAAAGAGAGATAGGTTAATTTCCAAATAGGATGCTTGTATTTAAAGAGAAATTTTTCTCTCCAAATATTCACAACAACTAGTCATATTCTGAAACCTAAAACCATGATTATCTCTCCTTTAAGTTTTAAACTATTAATTTTACATTTCAAAGGGATGTTAGTTTAGAAGCACAAGGCTTTGATCATTTCATAAAGTAAAAACTGTAAAATTGAATTCATGGAGACAGAGCCAAAAAATCTCCTTGGTTTACAAAAATTTCCAATTTTAAATCCATGGTCATCCTTCATTCAGTGTTTGCACAGCTCTGTGGAATCTTGTTTGCTCATTAAAGTGAGGCCCTCCATAAATAGTGTGTTCCAATGTGGTTTTTCTATATTACATAAAATTTCAGAATATTAAAAACCACACCATCTGAAGGGCATTTTAGAAAATGATTGGTAATTTTTCTGAGATGTATTCCTGACATTGCCTGTGACTTCAAAATATCTCTACATCTAGAGAAGAATATTTCAAGTGTTCCTTTTGGTATTAAAGTCTTTTCTCCAAGGCTACCCCTGTAAATAAAGTAGTTTTTTACAAAGATGGAATTTAGTCAAATATGGAATTGGTTTTAAATCACTGCACTGCTAATCATTTGCTTGATGAAACTGATAGCTTGTCAAGTCTTAAATTTGGCTGTTAACAGCTGCCACCTCTTCTATAGCATTGCTGGTGCATATTCTTGTGAGGACTAAATAAGGTAGGATTAATTAACATGCTTGGCCCAGGACATGGCACTCAGTACATGGCAGCTGTTAATATTTTAATGGCAATTATTTTACAATTGCTATGAAACTGAGGGAGAGAGAAAGTGATTTGTCCAGCATTCAGGACAAGTACAACTCCATCAGTAATTTGCACTGTTTTCTGGGGCTAATTTGTATTCATCATTAATGATGATAAACAACAATTGAGATTTTAATACATAGTCAGAGAATAGAGCTGGTGGCTGTTGAACTGGTCCCCCTGTTCCGATACTTGCCCTCATCCTCTCCATTCTCCACACCACTTTCTCTCTCCCTCAGTTTCATAGCAATTGTAAAATAATTGCTATTACATTATTTTATTCTGTACTCAAAATCATCTTTCTAGTCATACATGAGACCACAGCCCTCTCCTGACTGAAATCTTCCAAAGACTTCCCACTGAAACTGTCCATATTAAAATAATGTAGAGCTAAAAGGTATAGATAGTATTCAAACTCTAATTTTTTAGAAGTATAGATACAGCCAGAAGTTAACCAGCCATTGTTCCCTAACTTCCTTGCTGCTGGAACTGGTTACTGCTGAACTACACAAACCACATTATCCTCCCTGACAGGCAGCAAGATTTGTGACTCCCCCCACTATTTCCATAGATAACACTGCTATTGTAAATCCCAAAACTTATGATTCTATAGATAACATTGCTGTCATAAATCCTAAATTTTGCGGCTCTACAGATAACATTGTTGTTGTAAGTCCTAAAACCAATGTTTGAGGCATTTTTTCAGACTCTGCATTCCAGGAAGGCCTACTGATGCCAATGGGACCTGTGGACAGGCATGGGAACAGATCCAACAGCCTTGAGACACACCCTACCCAGGAAATCTCCCAACTGAGAAGATAATCTCAGCTTGCCAGCCCTATTAGTTCATCCCCAGCCAATCAACAGATCCAATCCCCTAACCCCTGTCTGAAGACTATCTTTAAAAACCCTTTCTTCCAAATTATGAAGAGATGGATTTGAGAAATGATTCCCATATTCTCACCTGGCACCTTGTAAAATAAAACTATTTCTCTGCTGCAACCCCTTCTGTCTCAGTATATTGGCCTTCACTGGGCAGTGGGCAAGGGACCCAGTTTGGGCTGTAACGACACAGAGAGTAAAATCCAAATTCTATTCTGTGGCCTACAAGGCCTCCCAGGAACAGATCTTCCTTCCTTTGAGTCACATGGGTCTCTTTTTACATTCCTGGCCTTGGCCTTGGCTGAGGCTGTCCCACCTCAGGGCCTTAGCCCCTGAGTTACCTTTGCCACTCTATGCTAGGTTAGGGATCAAGAGCTGTCATTCATATGAACAAATGTGCACTGGGTGCTTAGGATGTGCCAGGCACTGTGGAAGACACATGTGCAAACATTTCTTGAAGTCTCCTATATCTGTGACATTTACTTCCTTTTTTTCTTGTAAGCTGGGTACAACTCACTGGCAGTCAACAATATCCTGTCCAAAGACAATCTACAAGAGAGCTGGCCAAAAGCAGCCTCTATTATCTTTATTTAGCTAAATCCTTGTCATTCTGAAAAATAGAGGAGCTAGACTTGCTCTCAGTAGAAGCAGCTAGAGCTGCTTTAATTTAACAATTAAAATCATATCAATCCTACGTGATTCTGAGAGATAGGGAGCCTCCTTGTCAGACAAGCTACAATTTTTTAAGAGAGTTTTAGGTTCACAGCAAAATTGAGAGTGTTTCCAACATTTTCCTCTAGAATTCTAATAGTATCATACCTTAGGTTTAAGTCTGTTATCCAGTGTGAGTTGACTTTTGTGAGAGGTGAAAGATGAGAATCTTTTTACGTGCCTGGTGTTAAAAGGTTTTCATTGCTTCATTTTGATTCTGGAAACAGAATGAAATATGCTGAGATGAGCAGTGAGGTTTTCTGCATGCAGCATTCTCTCTCCTACCCTTCCAGGGGTGTGGTCATGATACCTTGACTTTTCTCCAAGTCAAGAGCTCCAAACCTTGGTCCATCTCCAAACCTTGATTACTCCCCAGATGTCTGCAAGTGGACCATGCTCACATCTGGAGACCTCTTTCACCCCCTGGAGAGCTGCTAGTAACTGGATGAGGTAAGAATTACCCCATCTTCATCCCAGTCCCACCACACACCTCTGTCCTGGGCTCTGCAAAAGGACCTCCTGGGTCTACCTTTAGACACACCTTCCCTAATCTTCAGGGGGTCCAAGTCAAACACCCACTTCTTATTTTCTTTAGAGAGAAGCTGGGGATGGAAAAGAACATCAAGTCTTACTTGGTAGGCTCTAAGAATACTCTCCGAACTCTTCTCCACTCTATTCCTGTGCCAGCATCAAAACAGTCCTACAGATTCTGCCAAGGAATGAGATGTTAGTCTACCATTCTGGCAACATAGCCAATATTGGCTTCCTCAGAGCCCTGCTCACTGGGCTCCAATCAGGTGAAAGGACCTCCCTCTTCTCCCTCATGGGAAGGGAATAGTCAGGCTCTGAAAATGCACTCCCCACAAAAGACTAAACATTCTCAGTCTTCCTATATTACTGGTGAGTGGGTTTAATTGTAAGGTTGGTTCTTACCCAATGCCTCTTCATGAGTTATGCAAGAGACCTGTTCCAGTGGCCAGTAGCATCTTGAACTTAGAAAGAGGAGCATTTAATTCCTCCGGTCCTCAGCCTTGACCCGAAGCCCCAATTCCAGTACTATGTGGGAAAATACCACTGCCCATGTATTGGTTTACTCTCTGTTAATGTCAACTCATTCTTTTCTTACTCTCCACCATTTCAAGTCTATCCTCAGCACCTAGAACAGTGTTTGACACATAAGAGATGCTCATTAAAGATTTGTTAAATGAATTGTTTTGAACGCTTCTAAAACAGGGAGTTAACTACATCATGATGAAACCCAGAACATGCTGAATAGCACTAATAGTTCTAAATCAAATGATTCTTTTTTCCATTTAGCTAAAATATGCATCTATTTTATCTTATTTCTGCCCAAAACAAAAATAGGATAGCTGTTTTTCACTACATGACATCCCTTTTAAATGTTCTCAGATAGAAATGATGTTCCTGACTCCTTTTCTTCACCAAGCTTCTAATGTCACATGGTTTCCAGACCCACTGACCATCTTGGCTGACCCTCTTGGAAGCCTTAATATTACTTTTAAGATGTGGTCTACCAGTGAAGAGCAGTCAGACTGTTACTTCCTGAGAGCTGGACACTCCTTTTCTGTTAATATCGCTCATACTTGCATTAGGTCTTGGGCATTTGTTATGTGGGATTAATTTTTTCAGCAGAGGAACCACAGAGTTGGCTCACATCAAGCCAACTGTGTGGTCAACACAAACCCTAGATTTTCTTTATATAGACTACTGTCAAGTCAGAGCTCATCTCCTACATTGGTCCAAGTGGCTTTTTCAAATATAAATGTGGAGTCTTGTATTTAGCTCCATTACATTTCTTCCTTTTGTTTTGTTTTGTTTTGTTTTGTTTTCCCCATTATTCCAGTCTCTAGAAGTTTTTAAATTTTTGGTATCATATTAAGATATCCAATTTTTCATTATAAACTTTACAAAAATATTTTTTCATCTTCTTTTAAGCCACAATTTTTTAACATATATTTTCAATCTATGGAGAATAGATAGAGCCAAGTCAAAGTCCTGGAATGTTCTAGAGACTTCCATCCACATTGTTACTTTTTTAATATGGTTCATCCAAGTGAAAATATACCTAAATCTACCTAATGGTGCCCTCATGCAGTTCACACACTCTCTCTCTCTCTCTCTCTCTGTGTGTGTGTGTGTGTGTAACAAAAGTCTGGAACTTTTAAGAAATATTCTGATGAGATAAAAATACAGAGCATCTATAATAATCCGATGATTATCAATAAGATCATTGATAATAAGATTATTCTCAAAGGTGTCTTTAAGTTAGTATGATATATGTATAATTAGCTTAGTTTCTTCATAAAAAATCATTGAATTATTTTTTAAAGCACCACAAACTATCCTAATGTAAATATTGTTGTTCCAAGTTTTCAAAAGCTTTTGTATTTTAGATGAAAATCTGGAAATCTGTCCATCTTCAGACTCCTCTTAAGCTCCATAAATGCCTGCAGAACCCCCCATATCTAGGGCCAAATCTTCACATTCCTTTAATACCTTAGGAATTTTCATTTTTTTATTTCAGCATATTATTGGGGTACAAATGTTTAGGTTACATATATTGCCCTTGCCCCCATGGCCCCTTGAGTCAGAGCTTCAAGCATGTCCATCCACCAGACGGTGCACATCGCACTCATTATGTGTGTGTATACACATCCCTTCCTCCTCCTTCCTATCTGCCCGACACCCGATGAATGTTATTACTATATGTGCACTTAGGTGTTGATCAGTTAAAACCAATTTGCTGGTGAGTACCTGTGGTGCTTATTTTTCCATTCTTGGGATACTTCACTTAGTAGAATGGGTTCCAGCTCTATCCAGGATAATGTAAGAGGTACTAGATCACCATTGTTTCTTATAGCTGAATAGTACTCCATGGTATACATATACCACATTTTATTAATCCACTCATGTATTGGTGGGCACTTGGTTTGCTTCCACATCTTGGCAATTATGAATTGTGCTGCTATAAACATTCTAGTGCAGATGTCTTTTTTATAGAGTGTCTTTTGTTCTTTTGGGTAGATGCCCAGTAATGGGATTGCTGGATCAAATGGTAGATCTACTTGTATCTCTTTGAGGTATCTCTGTATTGTTTTCCACAGAGGTTGCACTAGTTTGCAGTCCCACCAGCAGTATATGAATGTTCCTATCTCTCCACATCCACGCCAACATTTATTGTTTTGGGACTTTTTGATAAAGGCCATTCTCATTGGAAGTAAGTGACATCTCATTGTGGTTTTGCTTTACATTTCTCTGATGATTAGAGATGTTGAGCATTTTTTCATATGTTTGTTGGTCATTATTCTGTCTTCTTTTGAAAAGTTTCTGTTCATTTCCTTTGCCCCCTTTTTGATAGGGTTCTTTGATTTTTTTCTTGCAGATTTTCCTGAGTTTTAAATAGATTCTAGTTATCACCCCTTTATCAGATGTGTAGCATATGAATATTTTCTCCCATTCTGTAGGCTGCCTGTTTGCTCTCGTGATCGTTTCTTTGGCTGTACAGAAACGTTTTAATTTAATCAGGTCCCATTTATTTGTTCTTGTTGTTGCTGTGATTGCCTTTGGGGTCTTCCTCTGTAGAAGTGCCTAGGGCACTGACAATGGCTAGACCTTCTATTATCTCCTCATCTATCTTGGAAATTAATTAGTTGTTCATATTATTCACATTGCTTGCCCTGCCCTTTCCAAACTTGAAAATTATTTGCTCTGCTGGAAAGGATAAAATAGAAGAAAATGAAGATTTGAATTGTTCTTTCTTTTCTCCATCATCTATCCTATTACTCCATCATCTCCAAGTAGTGACCCTACTCTTTTATTATTCTTCTTATTCTAAATGTAGATTTAAAATACATCGTATGGTCAGCATTTTTCAGAGCTATAGTTTGTTCTCTTTGTGAGCCCTACTAACACCACTGTGTCCATCCCTGGAACTTAACCTTACAGACATGCTCCAACAGCTCTCGCTCTTTCTACTTTGGCATTTCCTCTAACTGTGCATCACAAATTCCTTCATGACTGCTGCCCTACAATCCTGTAACATTCAACTCACTTTCACCAGTGGTTGACTGGCCTCTAGCAGCATTTCTGAGGACTGTGTTACACTCTGCCCATCACCCACCCAGGACCACTCTTTGGGACACTCAAGTTGTGCAATCTACCACCAAAGAAGACTGTTCCTTCCATCTTTCTAGCAGTGCTCCTTAAAGAAAATTGAAGCCTTGTACTTTGTAAAGGTTCATTTACTGCCTCAATTTGGGGTACTTAAAAAAATCAATAGCAATCTTAATTCCCACCAGAGATAAATAGCCCAAGTCTTTAACTATGCATGAACATAGGAAATTTAAGAAAATATTAAAAGACTGTTTAGCCCTCAAATCATCCATTCCCTTCTCAGAACTCCAACTTTTCCCAATCTGGGTGGTTTCCAGATTTGGGTATAAGAGGGGATAAGAAAAAGAGCTTGTGGTTTTGTTCTATAAGATAAAGAGGATAAAAGTTTTCTATTTTTAAATTTTGATTTTGCTTTATGTTGGTTGTTTATTTCTACTAAAGGTTGAAATGAAAATGATCTTTTGCTGTACAATCTAGAGAGAAGAGCTTTTATCTAAAACTGCCCTCAAAGCCCCTTCTATATGCTCTTAATCAGTGGGTCTCTTTCTTTCTTTCTTTCTTATATGGTATTTTGCTTTAATTATAATTTCTTGACCATAGTGAGTTAAGAATTTTTTCACATTATATTTTTGTACTTTTATCAGTTGTATTTTGTTTTTTAATTAAATGTAGAAAAAATTGACTTATATATAGTAATTCTTTGTTTAGTATATGTATTGTGATTTTTGTCTCCTGGTTCATTGATTATTTATTGACCTTATTTACAATGTCTTCTCCATTTAAAAATTATAAAAATATTCTTGTATGTCAACTTCTAATTCTTTTATCCTACAGAAGTGAGCAATATAAGCTTTAATCAGATTAAATAGCAATATTTTCTTTCTTCGGCTTCATTTCTCTGGCCTAAAAATCTTAAACTGTTATTTTTTTTCAGTTTTTCCCCAATGTTTTGCATGCTAAGCCTTATATCAATCTTGAGACTCATTCCAAATAATCTCCATGGCCCCTATATCAGATTTGAACACTTATATTTCTAATAATAACATTATTTATAAATGTAGTAATAGAAATATCTAGTCATTTATAGAGCACCTATGATGTATCATGGACTGATTTGGTCCCTTTACCTGTACCATGTCATTTAAGCCTTATAAAAACTACACTTTATAGATGAGGAAACTAAAGATTAAAGAGGCTAAGTAGTTTGCTCAAGGTTGTACAAGTTATATTTGTTAGAACCAGAATTCAAACTTGGGAACTTGGGTTTTCTGTCTTCAAAACACATATACAAAATCATGGCATTTTATTGATTATGAAAAACACTATGTACATTTCTCCCACAAACCACTAGATAGAAGGGACTTTGCTAAACATTAAATGACAACTTCTAAGTTTTAAGAGATATAGTACTGATGACCCACAGAACAATCTACCCTCATATAAATTCTGGACATGTACATTAAAAAAAATAGACTCCATTAATAATGAAAGCTAAAATCACATGTGTAAACACATCGCTTTTAATCTATTCAATTATTTCCCCATAAGCACTAACTGTGCATCACAAATTATGCTGTCTATAAGACATACCACAAAAGTTAAAGCAGGGAAGATTCATTGCCATGGTCTAATGGAATAGTTTTCTGAGAGAATGAAAATTCTGAACTCCAAGATGAAATGTCCCTATTCACTGTTTCCTCCTCCTGTTAATCAAACTGGAAAAGGACACAAAAGCAAGCTACAAAAGGACACTACCACATAATTAATTTACACATCTCTTTATCAGTTACATATAAATATATTTTCTTCTCATATACTTTAATTCAAAAGTTGCAAAGTGATACTGCTCAGTGGCCAACTTCAGCCCCCAGAAAAGCCTTAATTTTCCTACACAAATATGTGGACAGTCTCCAGTTTGCCACAGGCAATACTATTTCTTATTGTAGCATGGCTGACCTGGTGAAATACATTTATATTACTTGGCCCAACAACTATAGGCATCTGAGTTTATGACCCCTAAATAAAGCATATGATTATGAAGACAGTGGAACAAAAGACCATATTACAGACCTTACCATCTGAGGCTACTACAGGGGCATTGCCCCAAGATGAGCTCAAGAAGTATAGCAGTTGCCCCACTGTACAATCAGCCAACAGTCCCTGATTCTCCTGCTTCTTCCCCTCCTCTCTCCATACCCTGCCCTAAATGGCAAGGTTTATAGTTGTGCTGGCTGTTGATTCAAGCTCAGACTGGGAGGCTGCAGAGTCAGATTTCAAAATTGGTTACACAATCTACGTCACAGAGGTACATCCCTGACCTTCCATAAATCCTGTGTTTTCACTGATACAAGCTCCAGGGGATAAAGGCAAAATTGTACTCACTCTATCCCTCAAATAACCTTGAACACTGCTCTAGAGTGGACTATGGAGACAAAATTGGTTTTTTTTGGAAAAGAAAAGAACTAAATATCCTTCTTTCCTTCCTAGAAATAGTACTGCTATAGGAAAGCCCATAAAACTCTAAACTTTCACTGAAGTCATTTTAAAAGTGCTTGGTTATGGTAGACACGGAAAAAAAATCTGCAGAGCTTTAAAAGCAAATATTTTTAAAAAGCTTAGGAAGTGGGTATGGTCATAAACTAAAGCAGCTCAGTTAGATCAGTTGTCAGTGAATAGCCAAGAAAAGAACTTTAGCCTTCAAAAAAAGATTTCTAATATATTTTTTTAAATCATAGAAATGATATCAATGATAGAAATATTTGCAGAGCTGTATTTTACACAAAGAATGATATTCCATAAAATACAATTCTCTTCCCACCATGGGCCAGAAAGTCAAAACGTGGCTAGACAACACCAGTAGCCCAGATCTGCTGGAAAGCCCCATAGAATCATTTCAAAGGCAAGAGATTATAACGGTATTTGCATTGTTAAGGCTGTGTCTATATGATGCCAGCAAACACTTAATGAGGTTAATTCACTCATACAACCAGTCAATTTAGTGAAACATTTACTCAAGTCTGTGTTGTTTGCCTAAATTAACCAAGTGATTGACTGGCTTGTTTGATTGGCTAGACGCTTGGCTGGATCCTGACTGCTCTCCCACATCCCCTTCGGCCACCTGGAGTGGTCACTTCCCATTTCCACACTCTGCAGGGTAATTACCTGTTTATAAGCCTATCACCCTTGCTAAATGCTGAGCTCCTCAAAGGGCGGGGGCAGCTTCCTATCCATCTTCTACCTTCAGCACCTGTTCAGCACCAGTGCCTGTATAGTGTGGGAGGTCAGTCAATGACATGACTAATTACAAGCTGCCTTGTGGTGTCATGAGAATCTGTCACGTTTCTTAATGTCCACCTGTTATTTAATCATGTTTAGAGGGCCCTATAAACAAAGGTTAGTTAAGTGCTTCCCCCAAAGGTGCCACACAGGTTTCCATCTCCATACTATTAGCCCTATCACATAGCTTTCTCCACTGGAGCCTTTCTCTCTTCCAATTTCACATCACACCTTCCACAATGCATTCCCTGACAAAGTGACAGGTATTTCTCTCTGCTGACTTCCCCTGCTGCTTGCCCCAGATGTTTGAGCATTTAATTACAAACTACTGGCTTGCTCTGCATTTAGCAGTATACATTTTGCATCACCCACCACAAAGAGTATTAAGTTCTTTGAGATTTGGACAAGTACAGCTGTTAAGCTACATGTTCAGCTGTTTTTTGGTAAAGAATTAAATAATAAATGATAACTATCAGTTACCTAGTATTCTATACTTTATTTCACTCAGTTAATATAAGGGCAGTTCTAAGGCTTACACCTAACATATTAGAAAACTGATGCCTAGAGTAGATAAGGAACCTGCTTATGATGACACAACTAGTAAGTCTCTCTTGGAACCCTCTTAGTGGAAATGGGGTAGCTTTCTGTTCAGGTACATATCCTAACAAAAACTCCTCAGTTTTCCCACAAAGATGTCTACTCTTTCTCCAGCATAATCATTAATGCATATGAGTCTTACCATAAAATTCACAATCTAAATGCAAACTCATAGCTGCCCCATGCATATCATCCACTAGATGGAAGGAATCCTTTATTTGGTGGCCTGCCTGGAAGACATATATTCTCCAAATACTCGAAATTCTATTGCCCACTATGCAAGCAAGAGCAGCAGAGAACTGAGCACTTAGATCCCTACAGTATTGACCTTTACAGAATTGCTTTTATTAAATTGCTACTTAGAAAGTTACCATTTGGCTTGGTCAGTAATAGAGCCCACTCTGTGGAATTTCACCGTGGGTCCACAGTTAGGAGGTTGTGAGGAGACTGTTACATTGCACAGGGTCCTTTCCATTAAATTTATGGGGGGAGAGTCCTGTCTGGTCTTAGTATAAAGGACATTGTCCAAAGCAATCATTCTGTCTCTTCGTACAGACCTACCTGATGGCATTTTTAACCAACCAGTTTCAATTTTTGGTTAGAGCCAAATTTGTGACCTATCTCAAGCAAGTGAACAGGTTTTATAGTCATCTTAATCTTGTTCTTGATTCTATTTAATGACCCACATTTACTTTTCCTTTTAGTTTTCCCTTGCTTTTAATTTAAAATAGATAAACTAGAGGATAAGCATCAGAGAGGAGATAGAATACTACTCATTCCTCAGCTTCTCTCAGTGCTGTATGCCCAGCCCCACACTTCCTCCACATCACCAGCTCAAAAATTGATTTTAAAAAAATCATTTTACATGATGGTAAAATGGTTTTTCACCAATTTTTGAGTCATAGATCCCTTTGCTAAAGGCACACTTCTTCTCACTAGAAAAAATATACACCCCTATCCAAAAATCTTTGAGTATATCTCCAGGAGCCCATGGATCTCTAAGGCTGGAGCCAAAATCCATGGATTCCAGAGAACGAACCCTTGGTTGGGTGACTGCATACGGCTTCAGGAGTCCCCTCCCAGGACTTGCTGCAAGCCCAGCAGAATTGGGGCTCACTGACTTTTCTGAGCTATTGTCACCAAAGCAGAGTCCAGTCCTCCCACCTGTCCATGCCCCTCCCTCCCCCTACCCTACTTCTTCCCTCTCTGCCCAGACTGTAAAATGCTGGTCCCTTTTGCCATGTCATTGCCCACTTAATGCCACAACCTTAACTGGCATTCTAGCACCCCATCTGATTCTTCTCTCTCAAAGTATGACCATCCTGCTGCATTCACCAGCACAAGCCTCAGGCCCCAAAGTTTTGCTTCTCACAACTTCAAAGGTAGACAGAGGGAACAAGGAGCAGGGCTACCAGGACCCTGAAAATGAGGAGACAGAGAGTCAAACCAAGGAGTCTGCAGAACCAAGAACCAAAGGAGAAGATACCTCAGCCCTACAAAGCACAAGGATCACAAGGAACCATGGCTAGTCAGATGCTGAATTCCAGGGGTGTTTGTGTGTGCCTGTGTTTAAAATTACACAATATATACTTTTAGCAAAAAACCACCAAATCGTATAGTTTCAATAAATGCCTAAGAAATAATGAAGAGAAGAAAAACTGAAAACATGGTTTGACTGCATAAAAGGAATGCCAATTGCAGATGCATATGAAATACATTTATCATTTATAACTATTACCAAATGCAAAATAACTAATATGGCAGTATACATATATATCACTAATTTTATCATAAATTGCATTAGCTTTGCATGCTAAAAGTTGTTTTCTGTCAGTTGAGCTTAGGATTTGCTATTCATGATTTTCAACATTAAGGGAGACATTGACAGGAACCATATCTTATACTCCTTTTGTTTTTCCCTTAGCATCTAAATAATATAGCAAGAGATGCCTGGCATCTAGCTATGAGGACCAGAGTTTGCATATATACCTGAAACCACCAGAGAAAAATACAATATGTAAGAAGGTTACAGTATATATGATTTAAAAGAAAATGGGGGGGAGGAGGATTTGCAACAGTGGAATCCTCATGAAGAAAGTGGGCTTTGGAGTTAGCCTTAAAGAAAATCTAGGATATGAATTTGATAGAAGCCTATTCCAGTACAAAGAAAAAAATTGTTTTCTCTGATATAGAAGATATTCAAGATTTTAAAGAACTCTTTATTTCATCTTAATGTACCTATTACATTATAATGAAATAAGACAAGCTTTGAATGAACTCATATAAAGAACTTTAAAACATTATTTTTTAATTTATTTACCTATAAAAATATATATTCATATCTTGGCTGTCAGTTTAAGAGGAAAAAAAGCAAATGAAAAACCCAGAAGCCAGAAAGCTGCCTATAAAACTTAAATAATAAAAATAATCTATTGTAAAAATAGAATAATAAAATCACCGACAGTGGATGACACACAAAACTTTCTCTGCTTAAATGGAGTGGTAGGTTAAGGATAAGTATTTCTTAATCTTCTTGGTTTGAGCCTAATAAAACAATGACTATGTTTGACCAAATAACAACTAACATTATTGACACTGTTAGTTAATTCATATAATCATGGTAACCTCAGCAAAATTATTATACCATATACAGTGAAAGCGTGTGAAATGTTTGAAAGTCAGAGTTGAAGCTAAAGACTTTGGAAACCCATGAAAACAGGCAGTAGCAACATGTGAGCAAGGAGAGCTCACATCCCATTCACGCTGGTGATCCTGAGGCTTAGCAAACTCACTGCATTGCAATCCAAACTCAACACGACCCCTTAGGGAGGCTGGGTGTGTTAGCCCACATCGTCCAAAAAAGTAAAGGTAAAGACAGGATTAAATGTGAAATAAGTTTATTAGGTGTTATGGGATGCACCAAAAATTCATGTGTTGAAGTCCTAATCTCTAGTACCTCAGAATTCGACTATATTTAACAATAGAGTCTTTAAAGTTAAAGGGTAGTTAAGTAAAAATAAGGTCATTAGGGTGAGCCCTATCCAATAGGACTGGTCTCCTCATAAGAACAGGAAATTAGGACACAGACAGACACAGAGGGAAAACCAACTGAAGACATAGGGAGAAAATGGCCATCTACAAGCCAAGGAGAGAGGCCTCAGGAAAAAGCAACCTGCCAACACCTTGATTCTGGCCTCCATAATTGTGAGAAAATAAGCTTCTGTTATTTAAGCCACCTAGTCTGTGATGGTATTTGTTGTGGCAGTCCAAGCAGACTAATATATTAGAGGAAGCTCTTGTGAGACGAAATGAAGAGAAAGCTGGTGGAGGCTGGGAGAACCATGATTCTACAATGCTGGTCTGACCTGAGTGAAGAAGAAAGGAAAGGGGAGGGGAGGGGAGGGACAGAGAGGGGAGGGAAAAAGGATGGAACCATATCAGACTGTAGTGCAGGTCTAAGGCCAGTCTGACAAGGGCATAGGGGAGTCCTACATCTCCAGGAATGGGCTGGTTTAGTCTCCTTGCCATGCCGAGAATAGCTCATGGGCAGCATTGGTGATGGATGTCAGAGCACCTGGGTTTGTCAGTTTATTACAGCCCTTACATTTGGAAATCTGAGAGGCTCATTCTCATGGCCACCATACTGGAAGACCTCCACAGCTCCAGACCATGCCCAGGAAGGACTTTACATTCAGATGCCACAAATACTCATCCAAATTTCCCCTAAATGAACCACTTTCCCTATTTGGTTGCCAATGTGAAACTACAGCACATTTTCATTTCCTCCCTAGCACAAATATTGTTCCATGCTCTATAAAAGTGAAACCCAATGTTGTCAGACCCCACTGACTGAAGAATTCTAGCCATGTAGAAGATAACTGTCCTGCCAAGTACTTCCGTATTCCCTGTGAAAAGAGAGGCTAGTTACCCAAATTAACAACGTGAATAAGGACAGTGTTGACCCTGCTGAGGAGCTTCCAAAGTAGGAGCTACAGGGGGTAAAACCCAGTTCCCTGACCCTGGAATGGGAAGAGGTGATGTTGTGGCTTGGCCTCAAGGTCCCACACAAACTCATTCAGCCTCTCACCTTTTGAGTCTGCCTTCTTTCCTCTGGATGAGAAATTAAAATGCCTTTTTTTTAAAGCTTTGAGGTATCTAACATACTACATAAGGAGGAAAACATGAAAAAACAAGTATGAATGAATAAAAAATTTCCCAGATTCAAATCAAAAAGAAAATACAACAAAGTTAATCTGACATGCAAATTCAATCCCTGGATTTCTAACTAGCACAGTGGTTGACAGCAGGGACTCAATTCATGTTTGAGGAATAAATAATGACACACATATTGAATTACATGGTGATTAATAATAAATGAAAGTAATTCCTGTAAATGACTGCAATTAGCATGTCTGTGGTGAGGTGAGGAGGGGGTGAATTACCCAGAGCAGAAAGGGGCAGTGAGGCCCTTCTGAAGTCCTGTGCATCCAGAGCCCTCCCCACGGTGAAGGCAGGCAGGGAACAAAATGGGACACAGATAGTGGGCTGGGATCAGCAGGCTTTAGGGCAGAGTTGCATGTGTAGGAGGGAGGAGGCTGAGGTGTTTCATTTTCCTTCTCTTACAGTGCCAGTGCAGTGTGATATTTAGGCAGAGATGGTTGAAACAAATGACATATGGGCTCCCCAAAACCAGCATCACCTCAGTTCAAAATCTATCAGTGTCTTGCTGACCCTGATAAAATGGAAGTTTTCATTCACTCATTCATTCATGAATTCATTCAGTGCCTATGATTAGACACTGTGCTATGTGTTGCGGAAAAATAAATTAATAAAATGTACTCTCTACCATTGAAGAAAAAGATAAAGGCACCAGCAGGCAATTGCAGCACAGTGAGTGAGATATGGTAATGAGGGTGCATACAAAGGGCTTCTGGAACAGAGACAGGGAGGAATGCATTGCTGTGGGGTAAGTAACAAGTAACAGGTTACAATAGGTTGGCATTTGAACTGAACCAACTAGGGCCCCAGAGAAAGGAAGTGGGTTCTATCTAGATGGAAGAGCAGAGAAACAGCAGGCACAGCGGTAATAGTTTTGATTAAGATAAAGTGAGAAGGTGCAGTGGGTGATAAGTTTGTGGGAATGAAAGGAAAAAGAAATAATTTTAAAGATGAAAGTCATTGCATATAGGTGGCTCTGGAGTCACCTGCAGGAGATGCTGGGTAGCCTAGGGCGAGGCAAATGGGACTCTGGAGAACAGTGGCTGATAAGCTGTGGGAGAGGAGGGGCACAGGGGTCCTAAAGAAAGAGCAGAGAATACCAAAGACAAATTCGATTTTTTTTTACCCTTTTCACATAAGTCGTGTAAAGCTATTTTTTAAACCTATTCTTAGGAGCTAACTTTCTCAATCCCTGCCCAATCTCTTGCTCAGAAGGGGCAGAGTAAGGGCTTCCCAGAAGCACTGAGCTGGCTCTCTGATGATGTGGGGGCACCTGCAGGGAGGGGAAACTCAGAACTCACCAGACACTGCCAACAGTGCAGCATAGAAGGGCATCTGAGAGGAAGCTACTATTCCCAGAGTCATTAATGCTCTTCCAAAACCAGCCCAGAGTGGTGCCATGCTCTTTGGCGTGAGCACAAGTGTTGTACACACACATACACACTCTCTCTCTCTTTCTCTCTGAAACAGAAGCAAGTTCAAGGGCTGGAGATTCCCAGCTCGGAGCAGTGGCTCACGCCTGTAGTCCCAGCTACTCAGGAGGCTGAGGCAGGAGGATCGCTTGAGCCTAGGAGTATAATACCAGCCCTCAGCAACATAGTGAGACCCCAGTCTTGAATAAAGAAAAAAAAAAAAGCAAGCAAGACTGAGATTTCCCATTCCCCACCACCCAGCAGCAGCTCACTTTCTCCACTCCACCTGCCTGCAGAATTGAAGGAAGATCAATCTGAGTGGCTGACATGCCTTACACTGGAGTAATCAAGCTTGGAAAAACATATCTACCACTCCATGTGGGACTTCAAATGGAGTATATTTTAAAGTTCCAGCACAATTTGGATATTAAAAGTAACCAAAATCAATCTTTTACTAGCAATTTATCTAAATTATGCACACGATGTCTCTCAGTAGGTACTCTTTGGAACTAGAGTTTAGCTAGAAATCAAACGATCACCAAGAAATTTAATTTAAGTAAAAAAGTTTAGCTAGAAACTCTAAATCCCTCTATGTCAAGTAGGGCAGCAGAGCTAATTCAGTGGGATAGTCCAGCCAGGCATAGAGTCAGGCAGGCTGAGTGCTATATAAGGGTGCTGTGGGCAGAGAATCAAATAGAAACAATCACAGCAATTACAGCAGCAACAGCTAATGTTTACTGACCACTTCCAATGGGTCAGCAGCACCATGCTAAGTGCTTTATGTACATTCTCTCATTCAATGTTTTTCTTCACTAGACAAAAAACTACAAAGGAAAATAAAGCAGTACCTATGCACCAATCACCCCAAATTAACAAATGACATTTTGTTATATTTGCTTCAGATTTTTTTATTTAAAAAGTTACAGATGAAGTAATCAATATTCTCCAAATTCCATTTCCCTCTCTGTTTCTCCTCAGAGACAGTCACTATGTATGAATGTGGTACATATTTAGTCATATGTTCATATTTTCTGACATTTAAATGTACCTATAAATATTATAGAGTATCATCTTAGATTTTTGTTTTATTTTTCTGAAATCTTCTCTTATAAACTCAAATGTATGACTTCAAAATCTATCACTGTTGATTAATTAGTTCCATTGTGTTTATCTACTTTGAATACACTATAAGTTTACTCACCCATTTTGTTCATTATATGTTGCCTTCTCCCCATTAGAATGTAACAGAGGGATTTTTTTTTCTGTTTTATTCAATACTATATAAATAGTGTAGCCTATTAGTATTTTTGGTCCACTTCTATGTGTGACCTATTCATATCCTTTGACTATTTTTCTATTTGATTATTTAGTTTTTTTCTTAATAACTTGTAGGAGCCTTTGGTCTATGACCTATGCCAATACTTTCTACCAGGATGTGGTCTAGCTTTACCTTTGTTATTGGTCTTTAGTCTTTCAGGAAATTTCTAGTTTCAGGTAGAATAATCCATTATTTTTTCCTCACCTGATGTCATAGAGATATCCTTTTGTATCTATGTCTATCTGTCTAACTACCTATCTATCCTATAATGTATTTTCTACATACAGCTATAAAGATTTTTTTCACATTTGGTCTTTAATCCATCTTTAAATTATTTTTATAGATGGTGTAAGGTAGTGACCTCATTTTATTTTTAACAATAAAAATATAATAAAGAGTTCATCTTTCTGCACTGATTGGCAATCCCTCCTCCAACATACACCCAGATCTCACACGTGCATGGGTAACTTCTCAAGCTACCTATTCTGCTTTCTTTGATCTACTTGTCTATCCCCATGCTAACTCCAAACTGTGCCATGTACTGAAACATTTTTACAAATCAATATATAGGTAAGTCCTTGTTTTTTTGCTTGTTTACTTGTTGGTTTCAGAATTGTCTGGCTATTCTTACAATTTTACATTTCTACATGAGTTTTAGAATCTGCCAAGTCTCTCTCACATACACATCATAACCAGTGGTATTTAATTAGAATTTTGCTGAATTTATAAGTTGATTAGATAAGATTAGACAACTTTGTAATATTGAAACATCCAATATATGAATTTAAATAAGCATAGTATTATCTCACTAATCACTTGAGACTTTACTGTCAGTAATATTTGCATGTTCTCCATAATGGTTTTACAGATTCTTCTTATAGTTTTTCCTAAGTACCATATAGTTTTAGTTGATGCTATGAAAAGTATTTTTTTGATTACACTTCTAATGAACCAGTTCTGGTGTATGAAGAGGGAAAGAAGCAATATTACCAATTCTTGAATTCATCCAGATCTCATCACTTACTAGCTGTGCCGCTGTGGGCAAGCTCTTTCCTCTCTCTGTGCCTCAGCTTTCTCAAATTTCAAATGGGAATAACACTGCTACCTCATAAAGTGGTTTGTTAGGAGAGATAAATTAACATAGACGAAGTACCTGACACATAATAATTAAATGTAAATGTTAGTTATTATTATTATTATAAGAATGTTATTAATTTGAGTAAATTGATTTTGCATCTAACAGCCTTGAAAACTTATAAATTATCTTTAATTTTCTTTTTAATATTCATATAATCTACAAGTATGAACAAATTTATTTTCTTCCTTCTTCCTTATCTTATAAATATTTCTCTTTCTTGCCCTACTATATTTTGCAAGACTAACAGTATCATGATAAATGGAGCAGAAAATAGCAACATATCTGTCCTAGTCTCTTTAAAAGATATATTCTAAAATTTCATCTTTAAGATTTATGTTTGCCATAGTTTTTGCATTCCCAGTTTGGTGTGAGTTTTTATCATTAATAGGTCTTGATGAAAACATTTTCCTTAATTTAATCCCTACACTGTAGTTTACCCTGAACAACATTTAACAATAATATACATTTGGCCAGGGGTCAGCAAACTACAGCTGACACAACCTATTTTTGTTTAAAAAAAAAACAGTTTATTGGAACACAGCCATGCCCATTCCATAACATTTTATCCCTGCTTGCTTTCAAGCTACTGATACAAGGACAAAGTTGAGTAGTTGGCACGGAGATCATATGGCTCACAAAGCCTAAAATATGTATCATTTGGCAATTTACAGAAAAAATTTGCCCACCTTGATATACACCATATAAAATGACTTTTGTTGAAACTTTAACTCTATGTTGAAGGGTTGGGGAACAAGCAGGGAAGCAGACTTTTTTTAAAGTATCTTTTATAACTTCCCCTAATCTCTGCTCTTTCTACCTTCTCTCATGTTTACGATTCTCTCTTCCTCCTTTCCTTTTTCCCTTTTCTCCTATTCTTTTATTTCCTTACCAGTCTATACTTTTAAAAAGCAACACAGAATCTCTTTCTCTGTTTAAATAAAAAGTAAAACTGGTCAACATTTTTTTTATTTCTATTTTTATTTTATTTTATTTATTTTTTAAATTTTTTTATCTTTATTTTTTTATTTTTTGTTGTTGGTTTTTTTTCCTTTTATTTCATCATATAATGGGGGTACAAATATTGTTAGGGTTACATACATTGCCCCTACCACCCCTCCCCCCCCACACATGCCAGAGCTTCAAGCGAGTAACATTTTTTCATTATCTAGTAATAGCCAGGTGTATCTAGTGTAGCCTGGTGTATATAACCAGGTGCTACACTAAATTACTCCATTCAAAATTCATTTGCTCAACAAATACATATGGAACACTATTTTCCAGGCACTATTTTAGATGCTTGAAATATATCAGTGAACAAAACAATGATTCCTGCTCTCATGAAGCTTATGTTTTGGTTGAGGGAAGCGAACAATAAAAATAGAGCAAGTAGTAAGTGATGGAAAAAGAACATATAGAAGAGGGTGGAGGGGAGTGAGGCGGGCAGAAGTACAGTTCTATAAAGGGCACTCAGCAGGCCTCTTTGAGAAGGGGTCATCTGAGCAAAGATTTGAAGGAGGGGAGGGAGTGAACCTCAAGGCCCAGGGCAAGAGCGTTCCTGGTATATTCAGGGAACGACAAAGAGGCCAGTGTGGCTAGACAGATGAAGCGGAGAGAATAGGAGGTAAGAACAGAGGTTATAGAGGCCAGATTGTGGAGCTGCTGGGCTATGCTCTGACCAGGAGGAGGATCCACTGAAGGGTTCTGAGCAGAGGGGTAATGTGATCTGGCAGGTTTTAAAAGCTCATTCTGGCTGTTGTGGTGAGGACAAGTTGCGGAAATCGCAAGTTTATTCAGAAAGCCACTGCTGTTCTGAAGGAGAGTTCATGTTATTTAATCTCCTGACAGCTGGAAAAGATGGCACTGTCATTATGCGCTTCTTCCAGGTGAGGAAATTAAGACTAGGAAAGTTTAAATAACTTGCCAGATCACATGGCTAATATAAAGCAGAGCTGGTTTCACAGCCTGAGTCTGGCCAAGGTCAAAAGGTGATATCTGGAGTCAGACCAATTTGGATTTCACCTTGTGAAATGCTTCATAAATAAATTTTATTTAATATAGGATATTATCATTATGTTTAAGTTTCATGATTTTAGATTTATCATATATATTTTATATTTCATAGATTTTTAGATAAAACATATTTTTAATAAAACTAGTTGGATGCTATAGATCCAGACTCCTGGATTTTGTTCTTGAATCACTTACAAAGAAAAATTTTAAACTTAGATTTTCAAATACTAGCTTTGTTTCAAATAAACCTATGGACCTGGGAATTTATTTATTCTAGCCCTAGAAATTAGACACTCACCGGCACTCACCATTATGTTCCTACTCTCCTATAAAGTTGCAGATTGTATTCTTTGAAAGATACTTCACCATGTGAGTGTTGAGTCTTCTTTTTTAAATCTGCTGACTAATAGGAAGATTCCCCAAGTTCAAATCCCATCTTGCACAGTCTCTTCCTTCAGAATTTTGCTAGGTCAGGAAAAACCATCTTTCTGTCTCTTTCTTTCTCTCAAACACACACACACACACACACACACACACACACACACACAGAGTAGCAATATTACTGGTAAGAATGGTAGGATCTATAGAAGGATTTGCTAATGAAACGTTTCTACTTACTCTTCAGTGACAAACTGGGTGGCTGCAGGTTAAATAACATAAAAATAGGCCATACAAAATTGATCCCTGGGCACACTGACACAGGTTTACAGGTAAATGATGTTGAAAAATTTAAATATATACACGCATGTGTGTATATGTATAATAAATATGTGAAAATGCAGTCAAGAATTTATATCAATTAGCCACAGATAGTTACTGCATTTATTGAGTGGCCCGTAGGTACAATCTTAGGTCTTGGGGATTCAGTGCTGAGAAAAAAAGGGCAGAGACTCCTGTCCTCTTTAAGATTACAGCCCAGTAGGGAAACCAAACAACAAGTACATCGTTAGAAATATTAGGAGAGCCATGCAGGAGGAAGGAGGGTGCAAAGCTGTTTCTCACACAGAGCAAAGCCTGTGTGGTGGGGGAAGGATGGGCAGGGAGGCCCGCCCTGGGGAAGCCATGCTCAAGCTCCACTTGAAGGATGGGTACAAGTTAGCAAGGAAAGGAGCAAAGGAGTGGAGGAGGAAAGGACTTCTCACACCAAGAGAAGAGCCTGTGCTTGATACAGGAGAGAATCCAACGCCTTGGGAAAAACAAGAGAAGTAAAGGTGTGGCGCGCCTGATGGGAAGCAGCACAAGGCGGTACCACGGAAAGTGATGCTGGAGACAGGAAGGGGCCGGGTCAGGTAGGGCTGAAAGGTTTGGATTTAACTCTGAAAGCAGTGAAACACCACTTGGGGAGGATTTTTAGCAGTGGAGCGACATGTCCAGTTCTCATTTTTTAAAGGTCAGTGTGGCTGCTATGTGAAGAATGGGCTGGAGGGAATAAGAATGGAGAGCACTCAGAAAGCTGTTACAATCACCCAGATGAGAAGTGCAGTGAGGTGGACAGAGGGCAGAGGCACCGGGTGGTGAAGTTGGGCAGATTCAAGTCACTGGGGACTGACCCCATGTGAGGGATGAATGAATGAGAAGCAGGGGCAATGAGTAGCCTCATTTTCTGACATGGGGGAGTGGAGATGCAAAGGCTGGTAACTAAGATGGGAATGGGAAGGGGTGCTGCTTCACACCACGTATGAATCCATTTCAAGTGTGTTTCAGCAGTGAAGGTCCATTTCAGCATCACCTGGCAGGCAGCACCTGCCCACCTGAATTGTTGACTGCAGAAGATTTTATTTCATTGGTCTCTTTTTACTGAAGATATAAATGGAGTGTCATCCTTGCAAAGGGAGAGAAACAGATGCCCTTTGAGAAGGGCAGAAGGAAGGGGGAGAAAAGTTCTGAAGGCAGAGCTATCCAGACAAGGCGGAGTCAAGAATGGGATGCAATGGGAGGGACAGGAACAGGACCTCAACAGAGATGTGCTGATCCAGAAGAGGTGTGCAGCAAAGACACTTTCTGATTGCTTTGCTACTTTGCTCTGGGCTGGCAATGCTCTAATTGTAATATTTCCCTTTTTGTTTTCCTTCCTTGGTGAATGGGTGGTAGACCTATTGATTATACCATAAAGATAACAGGGAAGGAAGGGAGGACTGCTTTTCTCATTTAATTGTCTTGTTAATGTCCTCTTCCTAGTTTGGACACTCAAGAAGAAACACAGAATATACAATTATGAGGAAGTTGTTTCTGAGCATGATTAAAATGCTGTCCATTTTTCTCTCACACAAAAACTTGCAAATTCCAACCTAGTAAATTACAGAATTCTATCATTTCTATTTTTAAATTATATTCTAGATTATGTGCTATACTAACTATAATGCAATATTTTGGAGTAATGCTAATGCACTTGAATAATTGGAACCCATAATTCAACTCCTAGATACCCGAGTGGTTTTCAAAAGTGGCTTCACTTGGGATTTTTTTAGAATGTAAATACTTGGGCCCCACTCTGGATGTACTGGATCAGAAATTCAGAGGGTGGGGCTCAGCCATCTTTTTAATAAGCCCTCCAGGTGATTTTGATGCATGTTAAGCTTGAGAACCACTGACTTAGAGCAGTGCTTCTTAGCTTTTTCACATCCTGGCAAAAGGAGAAAAATGACAGTATTTGTACAATCTCCCATGTTAAGTGGATAAGGCTGCCAGAGGCCTGAAGCCACACTGTCCCAGGCCCTGCTCAGCCGTGCTGGCATGAGCAGCTCACTATAATCCTTTCATGGCCCACCAGCAGAGAAGTTCTAATCTGGAGAAACTCACACCAGTGCAAAATGAAATATATATATGAATGCTCACTGTGGCATCGTTTGCAATAATGAAAAATCCCCTGAATACCAATCAACAGAGAAGAACAAATTGTGGTATATTTGTGCATTAAAATACCATTCACAGTTAAAATGAATGAACTGGAGTTACATGTATCAACACAGAGATCTCAAAAACATAATGTTGAGCAAAAAAAGCAGGTTGTAGAAGAGTATGTACAGTTCGAGAATGTTTAGATGTTTATAACATGCTGGAGAATACTGGATATTGTGTGTGACATGCCCAAATGTAGTAAAATCATAAAAACATGCATAAGGATGACAAACAGCTATTACATTATTAAGTAGTTAGCTCTGGGGAAAGGGGAGAAAACCAGGGATCGGGGATCAGGGGTGTATTAATGAGGCTTCATCAATTTTATTTCTTAAAAAAATATAAAGAAAACATAGCAATAGGTTAATATTTGACCCAGGGAGAGAAGGAATAGGTACACATGTTTCTTATATTATTTTTCATTAAAATTTTTGGTAAGAAAGAAAATCAGTTGGAATCTGCTATCAAATGACCTGAGTTTTAAGTTCAATTCTGACAGTAGCTCTTTGGTATTAGGCAGATTATTTTCTCTCTCTGGGCCTCAGTTTCATCATTTGCAAAACAGAGGAGGTTAAGTTCAGTGACCTCTGAAGCTCTCTTCCTCTTGCACCCTCCACTATCTATTTATTTTGGCACTGAAATAGAAAAATCCCCAGCCCCTTCCCTTTTTCCCGTCCATACATAGGCTGCAGCCTTCTCAATAGTTGTTTCTTGTCCAGCTGTCCGCCCTAATAGCCCCCTTGTTTACAATGGCCTCAGCAAATGGGATAGGTACTAACAACATATCACAAAGCAGGAAGTGTAGAACCTATGTTCTAAGATATATTTTA
The DNA here is from genome assembly GCA_008086735.1 of Cheirogaleus medius. NCBI lineage: Eukaryota > Metazoa > Chordata > Mammalia > Primates > Cheirogaleidae > Cheirogaleus > Cheirogaleus medius. The sequence goes on along the minus strand of VBSM01003176.1, from coordinate 17,416,184 downwards.
AGGCAAAAAGAATAAAAAGAAAAAGAAAAGTTTGACACATCAACAAGATGTGTGGGATTTAGAGAATGACCTTGAATTTGCAAGCAACCTTTCCTTGAAGGAGAATCTTTTCCTTAGCAATGAATTTCACTAAGTGGAAGAGAATTTCAAATCAACATTACAGTAATGTTCACTACCTTATTTCTACTCATTGGGCATCACCTCTATCTCCTTATTCTCCACCCCAACATCAGATATGATTCAACACAACTAACTAGCTGACTTTTTTCATGAAGGAAATCTTAGCTTCTCATTTCCAAAAATTGATTCTTTTGATCTTCCCTCAAGTTATGCCTTACATGGGAAATTCCCTTTCTAAATAGGTTGGTGTGTAGATTCTGTCTTTGAATGTAATCATTTTTATAACATGAACATCATAATATTGATGAACCATATCTATAAAAGGTGATCAATTTTGGCTAATTTATTATTTACTAAAAAATATTTCAAATGCATAAAAAAGTATACCCCTCAAGATTTCTCATATCTTTTTAAGTTTTACTAATTTGCATAATCATACCAGCAGGCCAGGTTAGGATAGCATTTTCCACCTTGTAGTTTGTGATACCATATCACAAGTTTGAGGGTTTCGGGCTCCTTTTTAGGCATTTAGTCAGTGTAATATGGTAGGAAACATATTTAATACCCGGTTTTAGCTCTAAGATGCACTGACCAAATGGTTTTAGGAAATAATTCAACATCTCTTGGCCTCAGTTTCCTAATCTACAATAGATATAAGTTGACTTTGTTATTTATAAAGTCCCTCCCATCTCTGAATACTTTTGGTTCTGTGTATTGACCAAATAAATCAATTATTCTGGCCTTGTGGCCAGTCTCTGTCTAAATTTTCAATTCTCTGGGTTGAAAAATGATAAATTCATTAATGTGATCCAAGCTAAATTCAATGCAGTGTGTATATATGTGTATGTATACTTATTTTACACTGATTATATACATATATGTATATATTTCATCTAACAGAAGGAAAAAATGCACATTGCTTCTCAGTTATTATACAAAAAGAATCTCAGTATCTGGCACATAACAGCATACAGTTAGTGCTTGCTGAATTAATTAATGGGATTAATTATTAAATTGATACTGTCACAGACTATGCTAGGTACTTATGACAATTTCTCATTTAATCCTTACAGTAATCTGAGAGGTAGATATTTCCTACCTTGTACAGGATCTCAGTACTATTAAATGCCAATCAGGATTCTAAGTCTGTCTTGGTCCATCTCAATGGCAATATTAATACCCAAAGACAGACACATGCTTTGTAAATGAACACTTTAAGAGCTTCATCCTTGTGTAGCTCTCTAACAACTTCTAGCCTCCTTTCAACATTGACCTACAACTTTATACTTCTTACTTAAGTACTCTTCTGACATTTTATGTTATTCATTGTAATCAGGATGTGCCTCTCTGGTGATTAGAAAACTGACTCAAAACTAAAATAATGAGTGCCTAAAATGAGAATTACTCAGTGGGATCCATCCAGACCTTATTTTCATTTAGATAAATACAGCTGACTTTTACTACCTGTGGGTGATTGACTTTGGGAATTATCTGTGGTTCCTATTTTATCTTCACCAAAATTTTATCTTCACCTATTTTAGCTTCACTTATTAATATATCTTGTTATGTACATCAACTTAATAACTTTCTTTGAGGGGGCTATTTGATCAGAAAATGCAGCCAATAATGTGTATTCGATTACAGAAAAACATCTGACAGCGCCTTTTATACCCAAACAGAAAAGATGGAGAAATGTAGACTGGATACTAGGTACTAGGACAACTAGTAACTAGTTGAAAAGCTGTACCCAAAAGGCTGGTGATTAAGAACACAGTCTTAACCTGGACAAAGAATCATGCCACAGGATTCTGTTCTTGACCTTTTCCTGTTGCCAAATAGTATTAATGGCTTAGATAAATAGCAAGGTTCTAGAAATGTGAGGATGGCAAAAAGTTGAGTGAGATAATAAATAGGTTGTATAAACCCAAATAGATTTGACAGGGTAAGGAGATGGGTCAGTTTGAACAAATTGAAATTTAACAGAGATAATTTTGAGATCCAAAAAACAAATTTCCCAAATATAAAATGTTTTTTAAAATGGTTTGGCAGCTACCTTGAAAGAGACATGGAAACTCCGGTTGACAATGAATTCAACATGAACCAACAATTGGGGATGGCTACCCATAAGCTGATGTCACCTTTAGGTACAATAATAGAAATGAGAAATTTCTGCAATAATAGAAATTAGAAAATATCTCAGAGAAATGAGGCCATTGGTAGTTTAGCTTCATATTGCAGATGGGTTTTGATGTTGAGCCTTAAAGAAACAGACAAACTAGACATTCAACTCCTTATGCCAGAAGGATAAGAAAATTCAAATTTCCCCATGACATATAAAAGGATGTTTAACAATGATGTTTTTAGTCTGGAGGAAGGAAAACTAAAGAAGGACATGACAGCTATCTTTAAATATTGTTTAAGTTGTCTATGGAATGAAAATAGTCTTACTCTGAAAGACCCAAAGAGATCAAATGAGGATTAATAGGTTCAAAGAAAGGAGATTGTGACTTGGCACAATAAAGAAACGTATGCTATGGGATTATGAAGTGTGAGGTCCCCTACTAGGCAGAAGGATAATCAGCTGAACAACTGGTTAATAGAATGCTGTATAAGGAGACCAAGGCACCAGCGGGAGTCTCATCTGAATGAATTTTGAGGTCCCTTGCAAACCTGAAGAAAAATAAATCCACGATCTACAAATTGCCTAAAAGAAGAGTGATTGCAAGAGACTGACTCATGTTGCTAATGATCTCAGCAAGATATGGTTTGAAATTCAATCTACTACCCATCCACCCTCAAATATATATACACAAACACACATAAATGTTTTCAAGGTGGAATAAACACCAAAGTCTCATATGCTGAGATTCTACTATTTGAAATTTGTAATAATTCAGAGGGGAATAGTCAAAATTTTCTATCTGTAAGGAAAAAATGTATATGAAGAAAATTGTTAGTGTAAACAAGATTCTGGGAGGAAGCTTGGCCTTACATCTAAAGTCAAGAAAACACACCATTAAAAATAATTAGCTTATGATTTCTGTACAAATACATCTTCCCAGATTCTTAATGCCTTATTCTTTATCTAAGGTCAGGCTGGACTGAACAGTTATAAGTACTTGTTAGCAGTACTTATTCTAAACACTGTACAAACTTGAAAATAATAGTTTTCTTTTTATTTAAAAATTCAGCTTTTGTTTGAACTAGGTATTCTCCAAGTTTAAATGAGGTCTCATTAACTCAAGTTATTTACGGAAGATTTTTTTGTTTTCTAATTTTTAATTATTATGGGACCATAACAGTTGTACATATTTATGGAGTACATGTGATATTTTGATAAAAGCATACAATGCATAATGATCAACTCAGGGTAACTGGGGTATCCATCACCTCAAGCATTTATCACTTCTTTGTGTTAGGAACATTCTAATTCCAGTTTTAGTTATTTTGAAATATATAATAAATTATTGCTAACTATAGTCTTACTGTGCTGCTGAACACTAGATCTTATTCTTTCTGTCTAACTGTACCTTTGTACTCATCAACCATCTCCTCCTTGTCCCTCCTTCCCCACTACCTTTCCCAGCCTCTGGTAACCATCGTGCTACTCTCTAACTCCTTAAGTTCAATGTTTTTCTTTTTTAGCTCCCACATATTAGTGAGAACATATGATATTTGTCTTTCTGTGCCTGGCTTATTTCACTTAATATAATATCCTCCAGTTTAAGGGATTTTTTGATGATATGTTGCTTTGAGTTATTCTTGAATACAGATAAGCAAGAAATGGCCATAGATCATTAACAGACAAAACAAAGTAAATATCCTCTAGTGAGAGACAAAAGTGAATATTATAAGTAGTCCACAACCTACGTTAAAGGACCAACCAGAGCTAGAGATTACACACAAACTGGCCATAAATTACACAAACGCATAGGATCCAATGCTGCCAAATGCATGACTGGCAGATTTGCATGGGTGTACAACCTATGCAGCTACACAGGACCCTGTGATCAGAAGGCTGCACACTTGGTTTAATGTTCTACTGTCAATTTCTTGAAATTCTTAATAGTTTTTGAACACTGGGTCTCACAGATTATGTAAATGGTCCTGGACACTGGATCATAATGGTGACTGAGGTACAAAAGGCAAGCAAGTAAAATGCATACACACGGCAAAATCTAAGAATAGCTCCATTTATTAATGAACAACAATATCCTGTAATCAAGACACAGCCTGTTGGTTAAAGTTATAAAGAATTAGTTTGCTTGTTTAATGTGTAAACCAAAGATAATTCACAAATTTGTTAATTGTTTTTCTCTGTGGCAGATGTGAGCTGTCAACCAGGGGAGCTTGAGTATTCAAAAGTAATCAGCCACCACTTCAAACTCCATCAAAAAGTCATGTATCACTTTCAGGCGACATGAAATTTTGGTACATTTTTTTACTGGATTTGCAGAGGAGTGACAAAGCAAAAGTGAATTTTAAGACAACAAAGCAATCGCTTCACTTCACCACCAAAAATTAGAAGCAATGAAGAACCCTTGTAACCCTTCAAGCTTTTCCAGAATTCCCTGGATTGTAAACTGACAGAACGACATATGAATGAGGGAACTTTGAACTCTTGCTCAAATTATATTCTCCCTAATGTGGATTGTAAAGTTCCTTTCACCAGTGAGAAACACATACCATTATATCCACATATACAGGAGTTACCAAAACTTTATATATCACAAATAAAATCTTGTTATATCACTGCCTTCTGTACTTCAGCATCTAATTCATTTCTGATAAATCTAGAAATGAAGCAATCAGAGAAAAAAGTCAAGATGAAGTATCAAGTATGAAACCCATCTCAGTTTCTTTTTTTTTTTTTTTTTTT
>VBSM01003176.1:17388084-17411085 GCA_008086735.1 Cheirogaleus medius | reverse complement strand
GGCCTCCCAGAGAGCTAGGATTACAGGCGTGAGCCACCGCGCCCGGCCCCCATCTCAGTTTCAACTTAACAAATTTTTCCCCATTTGATTTCAAGTTCACAAGTAGAGTCTACACAGCTTTGGAGAAGGTATTTAGCAGTACCCTAGATTCACTCATATAACATTTGTTACAATGAGCACGAGGGACATTTACAGGCATCATACATTTCGTCCATACAATATCCCTATAAAAATCAGGAAAAAAATACATTATCCTCATTTTAATGATAGTAAAACAAAAGAGATACAGTTTTTCGCAGAATTTCACACACACACAAAGTAAACCATATTCGCAAATCATTTCTCTTTTTTAAAGTTTTCATATTAAAATCTCAGTGCAAGATCATTATTATAAAATGTAGGTCTACAAAAGATATTAGTTACAGTGTAATTTCAATTATAAATCATTTTACCTGGAGCTCTATGAGGTACTAAATAATTTTTAACAAATATGCAAATTAAAAGTAGATTATACTTTCTAAATCTCTTTGTGAAAATATATTTAAATTTAGCACCAGCTCATAGTCTACAGACAAAAGAAAACTAATATAGGGACAGCCTGTGATAGGAGCAGGCTATTAAATGAAATTATATTTTGATTTCTACACCTGCCTTGCAAGAATAGAATTTACAATTTCTAGAAGGAGCCATATACAAATTTTTAAAAAGGCCATCATTCATGCAATGAAACATTTGCTAACTTGTAATTTACAGTTCAGCTGGCTCTCTACCTTAAATCTCAAGCCCTTAATTAAATAACTGTAGATACGTAGCTCAATTTTAAAGCTCTCCTGGAATCATGTCTTAACTTGCGTTGTGACGTCTTACGTCATGATGTTGCGTCACCACGTGATGACGCTGTGCCATCACAACACATCATCGCATATTGACACAATGTCATGGCATAATATCATCAAATTAAATTCATCAGCACTCCCTAGCCTGGCCCCAGGAAGGGCAAGAGATATCAAAAGTTTCTCTTTGTTCTTGTCAAAACTCCTGGTCAGTAGATGAGAACAGCAACTGGATAAATCATTTGTTGGTCTCCTAAAACTTCCTAGATCTCAAATTAGGAGAATTTGAAAGTTACAAGGAAGAGTTCAAGGAGATATTTTTCATGGAAATAGTTTTCACAACTTTTACTTGCTTTGCCCCATAACTAATGATATTCGAATCCCATTTTAAATATTTCCAAATGTTAGTTCCTCCTTTTCTTTTTTCAAGGCCTACAATAGGATGGTATTTGGGTGAAAAAAGAAAACCTAACCCTTTTGCTCCTCATTTCTAGCTCTCATCATCCACCTTCTTCCAGTTCTTTTCCTTCACCCCGGCATCCCTCTTCTGTAACATTCTGAAATAGCAAGTGACAGAGGGCAGAAGGCAGATGCAGTCAATAGTTTTGCCTAGAGACATTTATATAAGATTAGAAGGGGTCTTGAAAGCTGTGATAGAGGCCTTTTGCCATCACAGACTTGGTGAGAAGCAGAGTCTCCATGTTAGCAATCATCATAAACCTGGGCATTTGGATGAGACATTTATATAGAAGGTATCTGAATTAACTTATAAACTCTTCCAAAAAGATGTAGTTGTCAGTTCATTAAACATAATGGGTGGTTTGTGCATACTGTCAGCGTGTGACTTCTCTTTCATTAATTCAGTTGCTGTGTGCCAGACACTGTTCTAGGTACAAGGGCTCAGATCAAACAGAAGAAACAGTGTCACCTTGAGGAGCTCACAGAGCAAAAAGGGAGACAGGTGAGCAACAGATTTCAAAACAATCTGCTAAGGGCTCTAATGATGACAAGACAGAGTGTTCTGGGGCCTTGGAAAAGGAGAGAATGATCCAGAGTTGCCAAGAAGATCCTGTAAGGGAGATAACATGTTTTATATCTTGAAAAATGAATAGGCAAAGGAGAAAATATTCCAGATTCAAATGCAAAAATCTGGACATGTGGGAGACCTCAAAGTATTAGACTAACTTCATCATTTTGTAGATGTTTTCTCAAAATGATCTGTTCGTGTAAATGCTATTTTGAGAGGAAATTGACTCATACACTCATATTACCATAATCCTTAATCATAATTACAAACAGCCTCTAGATGACTCTTAAACACAGTATATCAATGCAGTGGAGTTATCTTTTAAGAGAGTTTTCTATCCATGAAGCTAAATATGCTCCTTCTCTCTTCATAACCAAATAAAAACTGAAAATCAAATCCATTTGTGTTTTCTTGAAAGCATTTGACTAGCCCCAGAAATCTTGGTAACTTCTTTTCTAGTATGTACATAAAGATAGATTAGAAAAATCCCTACTGAGGGTTTACCTTTTAAAGCATGTATTGAAGAATATTTGTTTTTAATTACTGTGAAAGAAACACTTCAGCCCAGTCAATGGTAATGTATTCTGACATTCAGCCTCACAAGAAAGCCACTGGTAGATATTTTCTACTGCTACCATAATCCTCGAGAGGTATTAAATACTAGGCATGACAAGAGAGCAAGAATTCTAGGGGATTTTAGCCCCAAAAGACTTGCCTTCATCTTTCTGAGAATTACATGATGTTGACAGGCAAGTTTTCAAACTAATTTTTAAAACATCATTTCTAAGCTAGATACACACATATCCAGGTGAACAATTATTTAAAACTTAATGAAATGTATGGCTTTTAAGCTCAACCGTATGTATGTTCCTCTTCAAGATCACTAAAGATGTGATGAACTAAATGAGAAATAAATATATATATACACACATATGTTTATTAACATATATATTTTATAAAATGTTGAAAAGGAAGAGTATTAGCATCAAGACATGTGATAGGTAATAACTGGAGAGAGGAAAGAAATTTCCACATATAGAGTCTACAAAATTTTATCATGAATAGGACAGTAAAGAAACAAGATGTAATAAGAAATTTGCTTGAATAAGTGATAAATTTTAGAAAATAGAATACAGAGAATATAGGGGGAAAGATCTGCTGGGAAGCCAATAGTATACAACAGTAGGCTCTGGAGTTAGTGAGCTTCTTAAGATCTGTTTCTTTAAGAATTATATCTGTGTTTAAATTATAAATCCAGAAGAAAAACAAGAATAGTAACATCAGAAATTCCTAGGTTTTGCAGATTTATTCAGTTATATCTTAATGTACTTTTCATCCAGACAGAATTCAGTTTATGTAACAGATGTATGTGGCAAAAAAATTTTAACTCAGTTTATATCTTTCAGTCCAAAGTATCTTTTGTAGTAGAATAACCACCCATAATTTTCCTGCTTCACAAGTTCATGGTTCCACATATTGGCTTTCTCAAATAGGACCTCATTTGTGCAAATATGTCTAATTATATAGTGAGAGGGTAGGCCTGGGAGTAGGGGCTGAAAGTGTTCAAGTGGAACTTGTCTGCCTCCATATTCTACACCTACTTATATACCTGAGACAGGTATAACAAACATCTGTATTTATTCTTTCTATCCTCTTATCTTTTGTTTTACCTCCTGAGGACTTTTCAGAGTCCCATGAACTGGAACAAAATAGTCCACGGGGAGACTTTAAATTTTATTTACTTATGTGAATAATTTTCTTTAAATTATTGAATTCAGAGAAAGGAAAGGGAAAAGCATTCACATATATTAAGAACCTGCCAGCTACTGGAAATTGTGCTAGGTGATTTACATATGTTATTTCATTTAGTTCATCACATGTGTAGCTATCTTGAAGAGGAACTTGATTATTAATCAATACAAACTACAAATTCCAGCTATTTAAATTAACTCAATAGCTCATCATTTTTCAATAAAAAAGGCAGTAACATTTTTTAAGTGCTTCTATAAGTTGGGCACTATTATTTTAAAATTAACCCAACTTATCATTTTCCCACAGTTTCTAGGTGAATGGGCCCAGATAGAATTATCAATTTGATTAATAATCTTTGCCTTTGGGGCCCCTTCATTGGAATATTCAGCCCCAACTCCATCTACCTCTTCCCACACCCTTTCTCTTTGTGCTAATGCTAGTGGACATTCAAGTTCTGCTGTCCTGCAGACCCTTCTCTACTATCTGGGGTTTTGACAGACATCTCTCTTCTGTCTTTACTAATGATAGGGCTTTCTTAAAGTCATCCTGGTCACTGCCAGATTCAGGATTGCAAATGCTTAAGTCAGGGAGGATGCTTTTCCCACCAGGATGGAAATGTTCTACCACACTTCCATACCAGATATACTTGTTTTCCACAATAGAGAAGTGGGAGCCCAAACTGTGACTGACTAAAGAACCGCAAATTGAAGTTAAAGTTGGTGAATCTCAAGTTTCAAAGCAGCTTCTTGACCTCCTTGATTCTGGACTATCCTAATTCCCTGCAGGGGAAAGACCAATCCCAGGGAGTTTAGACAATGAGAGCTGCAGGAAGGAGCAGGCAGGGGGCTGAGCTGGTAAAGCCAGGTGTGTAGGAGCAGAAAATCCCAGCAAATCTGGGGAAACATTTGACAAAAAAGGCTACACCAGGAGAGGAGGTGGGTTTGATGCAGCATGAAATAGGGAGTCAATGCTATTTATAAAAGAAGGAATGGTCTAATGAAAGTGGTATTATGCAAAGATTCAGGAGAAATTGGAGGAAACAAACCACTGGAGTCAGAGCCACCATGACACTGCAAGCATGACAGCTGGGGTTAGGCTGGTGGCAGGAAACATGGGAGGTGTGAGGGACCAACCAGAGATATTTTCAACAAAACAAAAGTCAGGACTTGTGAACGAATGGTATATAATAAATACTGGGGGGGGGGCAAAAAGACAAATATAACTCCGAAGAGTTTGACCATGAGAGACAGGAAGAATGTTGGGGCTACTTATGGAAATGGGTGTGCCAGTGGTTGTGATGGTGAGATTGGTAGAGGAGGAAATTGGTTTAATTTTAGATGTGACCAGTTTGAGATGACAACAGAGTACCTAATTGGAATTCTCATGTTGATAGTGATTGCTATGGTTCCAGAGCTCACCAGAGAAGTTAGGGATAGGGTGGGGGTTGGAAAGGGGCATCTACTTCCCAAGAAGAAGCTTAACACAAACCTTTTCAACAACTACTAAAATTCCTGGCCAAAATGAACCAAACCAATTCATCCCTTTATTTTACAACAACAAAAAAATGTAACATGTCTTTCCTTGTGAAAGAGAAATGGGTTTTTTCTCTTTCTTACTCAGAAACTGATCTTCAGAAAATGGTTGATATTGTTCACTATTCTGAAACTTTTGCTGAAAAGCTTTGATTTATTAAAAAAAACAATTACTTCAAAAAAGGTATGATTCCATTAACACTCCAGACTAGAACTTGATGACATTTTTGTTCACAGTGATTTCGATTAATTGGCTTTTCTTAATGTTTAATAGTAGCAAAGTCATCACATTGAAGAAACCTTATGTCATTTATCAGCTTCCTCTCCAGGGCCCTGAGCACACCTGATGATTATTTCAATCAAACCAATCATTCACTGAACATGTAATCGTGAATAATTTAAAAGAGCAATAGATCTATTACTTAATGTAGTGCTAACCTTTTATAATGCTTGTATCCAGGGAGAGGACTAATAGCTATGTCACAGAATAACTTAGATCAGGCCTTTGGTTTTGAAGGTAACATTGTGACTCCTGGAATGCCTAAATACATGCAATTATAAACCACATTATGGGAAAATAGTTAATCTTTGTGTTGTTTAAGAGTTTACAAAGTACTTTCTCAGACATTATCTCATCCTGATGTTCAAATCAACCCTGTGACAAAGGTGTTTTGTTTTGTTTTAATTAACACATAACAATTGTACATATTTTTAGAGTATGTAGTGATGTGATACATGTAATGTACAATGATCATATCAGGGTAATTAACATATCCATCATCTCAAACATTTATCATTTCTTTGTGTTGAGAACATTCAATATCCTCCTTCTAGCTATTTGAAACTGTGTAATATATTATTGTTAACTAACCTTATCGTACAGTGCTACAGAACACTAGAATTTATTCCTCCTGCTTAGCTGTAATTTTGTGTCCTTTAGCAACTCTCTCCCTATCGCTCTTGTTCCTCTACCCTTTCTAGCCTCTAGTATCCTCTGTTCTACTTTTCACTTCTATGAGATCAACCTCTTTTTAGCTTCCACATATGAATGAGTGAGAACATGCAATGTTTAACTTTCTGGTCCTGGCTTATTTCACTTAAAATAATGAAAGATTATTTTACAAGGACAACAAGGTTCAGAGAGGCTAAGTGATTTGCCTAAAGTGCCTAGCTATTAAGTGCTAGAGCTAAGATTCTCCCCCAAAAGTCTGTACTGTTTCCTGTACCATGATTCTCTCTGGTGTGATAAAAGTCAGGATGCCGACAGGCTCTCTAAAGCAGGCTCTGTCCATACCACAAGCTCCAACAACCTGGCCATGGACAACCCTGCTTCCCTCATCTTTCTTGGCCATCTCCCTCTGTTGGCCAAGGGTTCTCACTTGAGCCCCGGTCTGAGAAGCATCATGAGCTTCTGAAGAAGAAATGCTGATTTTCTCAGGAACTAAATCACATGTGAGCATTTCTGCAACATGTATCTGTCAGCGTGTAGCAAAGGAAGCCACACATCTGGTAGTAACAGGTGCCGAATTCTTTTTTAAGTGATTCTTTCAATGTTACAGTTCATGTAAACAGTACCCAGAATTCTACCCAATCAAGAATTACTCTTTATTTAAAATTCTTAAAGGAAACTTGCCTCACTGTAAGCTAATTTCATGAAGGTTTATTTTGCCCATACAATATTTAGCTTGATTTGAGAAACTATCTGGAATATTTTTTATTAGTTTTCACTCTCTCTTTCTCTCCCTCCCGCTCTCAAACTAAGACTGCCTATGATGGATAAAAGCAATGCTTTACTTGTGCAATCTGCAGTTGGGAGTTCTTCATTATGCTTAAATGTCTCCCCTTTGTTTTAAAAAATATTATCCTGAATTAGACACAAGCAGTTAAAAATGTCATTAGATAAAATTGACATTTATTTTATAGCGAAAGTAAACTCAATCCAATTTAGAATACTATGTCAGGTCCCATCTTTACTTGTTAGATAAATCATTTTGTTACAACAATCTTCATTTTCATCTTAATTGTTATTATTATTATTTAATTTTTTTACTTACGAATAACAGTACTCCAAGGACTACATAAAATATATTTTTAGACAGAACTCCAGCAAAGGTACCTTGTGATTTAGGGAGAACAAGGAGAGATATGGTTCATAATTGCATATATTTAGGTAACTGTCTGTGCCCAATCCCTTCAGACCAGTGAAAGCAAGCAACAGAGCAGAATGCTTCCCCACTCAATAAACCATTTACCCTGATATGGTCAGCCTGAAGTTTTCCCCACTTCTCTATCTCTCATATTAGTCAAAGATAATTTCCTGAAATACCTGGTATTAACAGTGTTCTTTTATTAATTGAAATTTTAATCATTTGGAATTTGCACTCAAAATATGTGGGTGGTTTTATAGTCAAAATCACCTTATTTAGGGGAACTTGCAGCCAGCATCCCAAATTTAATTTATTAACATAGTCAGCAATTTACTCTATTTAGTAAGAGACAATAAGAGGGCCAGGCCTAGTGCTAAGGGGATTCCAGTCACATTATCAAAAGATGGGAATCTGCAGGGCGACTGAACATTCTGGGATGGGTGGGACAGCAGGATTTCCTGGGACATGGGACTTTCAATGCTAAAACCAAAACAGTTTTAGAAAAACCAGGTTAGTCACTCTAGATTACAGTTGAGGGAAAACCTTCAGCTAGAACAGGGGCACACATAGAGGAGGATTTGCTTCTGGAAACAGGGCAAAAGCTGCATTGCTGGGGCTAGAACACAAGGTCAGAGCTGGACTGGAGGCCTTGACGCTAGGGCACAGGAGCATTCCATTAAAGCTTTACTGACCACCTCCACCCCACCCCCATCAACTTAAAACAAGATTGGTTCTATAACAGGAGATAGGCTGAATCTGCAGTTGGGGTACAGATGGCCATGTAACACCATAAGGAGCAACATGGGAAAACAATACTCAGAAGACCTTATCCTTCTGGCCTTGTCTTTCCTTTGTGCTCTCCTATTAGTCTGACCAGTTAGCTGTTCTCTTGCTTTCATTTACACCAGAATGCATCACTTTATACTTGAGCACCTGTGAACAGAATAGAGCTCCCACTACAACACTGACACAAGGAGATGAGGATCACAGCAGAATTATAGGGCTTCCCTGTTTTTGTGAGGGAAAAGTCTGTATGTGTTATTAAAAACATAATATATGGCACTCAGTTTGAGCTTCTCTTATACTGAAGCACTTTTATTGGAAAACAACCCAAATTTTTCCCCACTTTTTCCACAGGCAGACAGTATATATTGCTGTATCTATTATGACTAACATTTAAAATAAAAAAAAAAATCATTCCCCTGTGTGTAGGAAATTCTCTTTTTGTAATGATGGGGACCCATGATTCTGACTTGCTGCCAGGGTGGTAGTTGTACAGTAAGGTAAGCAGATAAAAGAACTTCAAGTGGAAAATAAAACTGTCAACATTCAACTCTTCCCACCAAAAGGTTCTTCTTGCAGAACTAAATATTAGTGATATTCAATACACTGATTTGATTTTCAAAGGAGATGACATTCCTTGACAAATGGAGCAGCAATATGGTGTCATGATTAAGAGCATTCATTTATTCCATTTATTGATCTTAAACAGTTTTGTAACCTCTCTGAGACAAACTTTTTCATCTGAAAAATGGGCAGCATAACTCATACTTTGTAGGAATTTTATGAGAATTACATGAGATAGCAAATGTAGAATGCTATGTCTGACACTAGTAGATGTTCAACAAGTTAATTATTTTCCTTTCGTTTTCCCTGCCAGTATCCTGTCTGCAAATGAACAAATAGGTCACTCCCAAAATTGAAAAATTATTCATTATCACCATTTATTACCAATCTCAGTAACAGCATGATGGAAATGAATTCAGTTCATCTTTGTCTTTTTCATTTATCTTAGCCTTCAAAATCTAAATGTCTTTTAAAAGACCATTCATCAGAATAAATGGATATCTGGTAGAGACAACCTGATATTTGCATTTGAAAAGTTCTAAAATGCACTTGGACAATGGATTCATCTACTTACTTAGGTGTGTGTCTGTCTACAAGTGTGCTTGTTTCTACACGATGATCATCATATACAAGCCCCATTCTGAGCACCTCACTTTACTTAATTGTGCTATATGTAAAAATCATGATTTCCAGGTAGAAGGATGAATATTACACTTAAAAACTTCTGAAGTTGATTTTTACTCATATCACAAACACAAGCATCAAATGGAAAATGACATAAAGTTCACTGCCATTTGGGGACAATAATAAAAATGACAGAAATCAGGAGTTCTTTCTGAAATAATGCATAGAAATCAATACAGCCAATGACTCTTCTCATACCACGTGCATGTAAAGACCCTTTAAGTTACCAATTTTGAAACAGTTAATTTCATCTTAATTTTTAGTAGCATTAAATGATGTACCCGAATAAGCACCTTGATTTTACCTTCCAAATCGTCTAGCGAGTCCCCATATCAGGGTCTGTAGACTGCATTTTCTGAGTCTCAGGTTCTGGATCATCTTTACCATTCTACAGAAAATAACATCACTGCCAAAGACGTTCTTTCTCCACAGTAACCTCTTAGACTTGACGCAAGTAGTTTAAGCAAATGTCCTTTAATGTTCTCTTCATCATGGCTAAGATTTAAAAAAACTAAAAAGCTCTGAGTTTTATTCACTTCAAAAACTGAATCTCAAAAGATTTGAAAAAATGTCCTACTTTTTCAACTCAGCTATCAAAGGTTTTCTCAAATGGTTAATTTGATATCCTAGAGTATTCAGCAGTATCCCTTAATGAGCTTAAAACTGGACTTTTTTTCCTACTGACTTGGTTTTCAGATAATGATTTAAGACTACCCCATCCCACCTTCTTTGTGCGTGGATGTCATTAGGCTCAAAGTCAAGCACAAAGGTGAACAGATATTAATTTAAGACCATTTAGAGCTACATTCTCTGCATCACCCACAACAAGCCTCCTTTATTAGCCCCTGACAGGGACTAACTTCATTAGTTAGCAGGACCAGATCAAAAGCTAGGTGGAAATAACCCTTCCTGGCAACGCAGACGTTGTTCCTATTCTTCTTCTTATTTGTAGAGATCAGTTCAGAGATAATGGGAAACAGTATATCTCAAAAGAGAGTGTTGTCCCTGAATGTAAATCAAATTAAAATAGATTAAAAATATGGTGATCTAGCTGAGGTTCATGGTTGAGCTTTTCTAGACTTGTTTGTTTGTTTGTTTTGGCAGAAATAAATCTAATTGTCCTCCTCTCTATTTGAGATTTTCAAATTAAATGTCAGACCCCCAAAGACAGCTAAAATTCAATATGGTAAAAATAGAAATATTCGCCTTTCCTTTCAGGATTTTTCCTCTCCACTCCCACATGCCCAGCTTTGCCACATGTAATGCCACTGATAGTGCTGCTAAGTACCTCCTGAACTCATCGATCTCTCTATTCCTTTCTGTCACTCGATTCTTACTCAAGCTGTCTTCTGTGCTTCTGTTCCTCCCACTGAGACATGGTGAGATCTGTGCTCTGTTTCCAGGGCTTTCACCATCCTGTCTCATGCACCATGCCTCCTTGCCTACAGTCACCTGTCCAACACCTGGTTCACCCAAACATCACTCTGTACAATCTACACCTACCCTAACAACTCTCTAGTCTCAACTCAGCAAGTATTTCCCTTCCTTCATTTTCATCACATTTGCATTTGAGGGTCTCAAAAAGTTTTCCCCGTCTGGACAAGCTCTTCAGTCATATTTTACTGAGCCACTTCCTTCACATCCACAAAGAGTTCTTGTGTGTTCACCTCTTCCAACAAGAGGCTTTGAGAGTGCTAACATAGTTCCAAAATGTTGCCCATTATCTATAGAATAAAGTGTAATCCCCTGAGCCTGGCATTTAAGGCTCTCCAAGATGTCATTGTGTTTATGGACTTGATCTTCTCTTTTCTGAAACATTTTAGCATTTATATTTGTATCATTTGTTCTCAAACTGGTTATATGCTTCCTTCCACTGTTTCATAAGGGTTTTATGTGTGTTTCTCACCTGTCCTACCAGCACTGAATGCTGAACCCATATATTATGCTTTATTTTATACCATCTGGCTCAGCACCACATAAATGGTAGGCACTCAAAAACTATTATTAAGTCAGTGAGATTGAATGAGTGTTACCTAGAAACATAAAGAAATGCAAAGAATGTTCATAGAGAGGTAAAAATTACAATTTAGGGAGAGAAAGCTCTAGGTGTTTTTCCAGACCGCATGATAAATCTTAAACATTATTTTTAGGGAACTCTTGAAGAAGGACAAAATAAGCTTAGATGCTGTTCTAGCTCCCTTCTTTTATTTTGGCAAGGGACCAGGGGAGGTAAAGCTAGCCCACCAGTTGCTTGCAAATAAGCCATCCACCTTTCCTTTTTCTTTTTTTCCTCTTTCTTCAAAGAGTAGTGTTCTACAGAAACAACTCCTAGGGGAGGAGAGGGAAGGTGAAAGGGGAAGAAGAAAGAGAGAATCAGTCAGTCATCACTGCCACAGCTGGCTGCAGGCAGCCTCTTCTGCCCAAAGGCAGAAAGAAACGTCACTCCATTCCAGGCCACTGAGAAGAACTTTGCAAGGCATAAAACTTCTGGAGACTGGAAGGACCTATAATGGGGGTCGGGGGGAGGAGGGAGGGATTGCTGAACATACGAAAATGATCAGCCACACAAAAGGCATTGAGGATGGAAGCTCAATGCTTCCGGGTCATTCTGACCACACAAGCAGGGAGAGTGGAGTAGCCGGCCATAACTACAGAGGGTGAAGATGTAGTACAAAGCAAGATGGTCCACGTCCATCAGTGCAACCCCAAAGACTTGTTCTGGATATTTATAAGGCATACATATTTGAGAAGATAGATCTTTGCAGAGAGGTTCAGGGGTTGTTGTTAGCTTAGAAGCTTCCACTTACTCTTTCAGGAGCATGAAAGTATGGGCTACATTCTCTGCATCCCCAATACAGCCTCCTTCATCAGTCCCTGATGGGACCTTCCTTAGTTCCTGCAGATGATTATTATTTTGTCTGATTCCATAGGCTAGTGGCTTGATTTTCCCAAAGGCTATGAAACTAACACTGGCCCCACAAAGTTCAGTTTTAGTAGAGACAGCATGAGAGCATTTTGATTTCAAGCTTTATGAGCCACTCGGGCTCTCAGGAGTCATGAGGAGAGGGTGACCCACAAGATCAGGGACACAAGGAAAGACCCAGCCCCAGAGGAACCTCTTGAGAGCAATCAGTCTTTCCTAAGACAATTTTATGCATATAATAAGACTGCACTCCTCTAAACAGAAAATCCTGTTGAGCATGAGTCACTACCTCTTAAATAATTTGAAGTTTTGGTATGGCATTTTTGTCCTTGAAAATAAAATTCTTCTGGAAAGAGGACTGTAACATTAATAAAACCTTAGGTAACCAAAGGAGTATGCTTTAATTTAACTTGTGTTTTCAGCATTATAGGAGTTTTAGTAATGCTGGAATGTTTCACATACAAATTGGTGTACTGTGTTTGGTTTAATAAGACTTGGAAATGGAAGTAGTTGCTACTGATAAGCCCAGATGGCAATACAATAGTATGCTGAATTAATCTGATATTCCAAACTAAATTGGACTTTTTTAATAATAGAAGATAGCAATAAAATAGTATTCTGATTAATTATAATCTAGAGTACGGACACCATTAGTGGGGTGGGGGAAGCTTTTGGGACTTTAGTGTAAAACTCAGTCTTTTTGCCATTCATGAAAATTTAATTCACATAGTCCATTTTTTACATTTCCAATTTTCATTCACACATCACATCTGAGCATGAAACTGTGCAATATAGGCAAAGGACAAGGATAGCAGAGGGTCACAGATGTGTGTATTGGAAGGGAATGAGGCAGGGCACTGTTCCTCCTCTGGGGATAGAGCTTCTGAGATGTCCCCACTTGCCCTGCTCTGGGTGATAATTCTCAGCTTTGTACATCCAGCAACTCGATTTTGTTTGATACCTTGGAACCAGCACACACTAGTAACCCATGTCACAACACTTCATTATCATTTGAAATGAGATGATTTTGAATCATGTCTCTCAAGATAACATAAAGCATCCTTCCCCAATACAAGTTGCCTTGCCCATGTGACCATAAGATTTCATCCAGTCTACAGGTTCTCTCTCCTAACAGTGTTGGATACACCTCGACTGCCTTCTAAATGCTCACCACCCCTTTTACATGTTAGAGCAAATCCATCTCCTGTTGGTACCTTCTGTCTTGGATATGTTAGTGTCATCATCCCTGCCACAGTTGAATCCATTGATACAGTCAAGCTCTATGTTATACCCTGATCTCTTGATTAGAAATTCTGGAATTTGAGACACTCCCCAGGTGCTCACCAGTGTCTCATTTACAAGCACTCTCCTGGGCAGGATGTTCCAACAGAAGGCCAGCCTCATCCTTGCAGTATTCTTGAAATTCATTTCACTCTCAGCATTACAGGTGTGTTTCCACCCCACAGACAGCAACACTAGCATCAGGGTCTGTACTAATTTTGTATGGAGACTTATTTTATTTTCCCAAAAATGTCTGGGCTAAGAAATATTGCCCATAGTCAAGTTCCTAGTAAAGGTCTCAGTGCTAGAGGTGGGGATGGGATGGTGGCAGCCAGGATCTCACAGTTTCACCAGGTGAGGCTTTAAGCTCAATCTGTAGGTTGCCCAGTTAATCGTGGGTAACAAACAGTGTTTTCCACAATAAAATGTAGCATTAATTGGAGTTAAACCTTAAATCCTTTATAATTAGAGATTCCCTACAATGATTTAGCTAATGGACCACACGACAGAAAATGTGGCTGCATTGATAGCTTAGTAAAATGGAAGTGATTAATTGTATTAAAAAAATTGATAGAAATACAGTAATATATTTACTTGATAAATGCATTCGTAAATGTATTTAGTTGGAATTTAAAACTTTGGGGGAGGGATGTATACAGGGGTAGGAGGAGGTATAACTAATAACAGAGAAATGAGAAATAAATAAGGGCATTTGTCTTATTACCTATGAGATAAACCACCTTCTTGGGTTTTGGATGGGATAACATGGACAGGGTAGCAACGACCTATGAAGCCCACGAAGAATCTGTTAAATCTAATTTATGGCCATAGTTCAGTCCTATTTTTGAGGCAGTTGCCAAGGGGACTCTTCCCATTATTGGGAGAAGGAGTACAAATAGCCAGCACTAACCAATTGGTTGGCCCAGTGCTCACCGCTCACCGTGGTCCTGAAAGGAGGAAGGCAGAACAACCTATTCACTCACACCTGCCTGTCAAGTGCCTACTGGAGTTCAAATTGACAAGGGCAACATAGCACCTTATTTATCTTTATACAATCCAATAGCACCCAGTAAAAAGTCTTACATAGAGAAAGTGCTAAGATGTTCATTGAACTGAATTGTACGGTAGCAAATACTATGTTTTAAAATTGTTAAAAGACTACTTGATATGCTTAGTCTTGTCAAAAACATTGTATTTAAGAGGCAGAAGCTTGGGAAATGTGGTTGGTAGAAAGCCAGTTTGGCTAACAGATAGTTTGAGTGTCTGACAGCTGCATTATAGGCAGAAATTGGTAAACAACTTACAATAGTATGGCAAAAAAAAATTTATTAAGGCAGCCCTGAGTCCCAAATAGGGATAGAAAAACTGAGGAAAAAGAAAAAAAATAAGCAAATAGACTTTCAATGCTTTAATATATGACAGGAATTGAACCCCTCTATTTCTGTGCCATGTTCAGATCTATCTTGAGAGCACAACAAATAGTCAAAGAATCTGGGGGAGAAGACCAATTTTGAGTCATCTTTATCAACAATGAATATTTACTAAAAGGGGTGAGGCTTTTAATCCAGGAAAACAGAAAGAACAGAGTTCACAAGGTTGGGATGAAACAGGAAGCTTCTGGGACAACCTGCTCAGGAGGCTTAGTACCTGCTGTGGTTTTCATTCTTCTCTTTTGTTCCTTCTGTTTCCTTCAGTGACCATGCCCAGATCTTAATGCCCTTTAAGGAATCCCTGAAGAGCAAGATCTGCCCGGGGATCCCCCAAGGATCTGGTAGCTGACGGAAGCCCCAAGCTGTAACAGGATCATTCACTCCATGCTTGGCCATCGTGTCCATTCCAAATGAGCTGGTCTGGCCCAGGCACTACAAACAAATGTTCTTTTAAGCAGGGCCGGCCCAAGTGAAAACAGGAGTCCCATCGGTTATGTTTCTCTAGGATTGACAGGATGTTAGAGCTGGGATGGTCTACAATTAGATAGCGGACAACTTAGGCCAACCAAAGTCCTTAATGAGGAAGAAACTAAAGTCCAGAGAGGTGGCATGATTCTGAGGGTCACACAGAAAACTGGAGGGTGAGCCAGGGCAGCACCCCTGTCTCTCAACTCCCAGTCTAATGCTCCAACCACTATCTGTATATCTTATGCATGTGCTATTCTCCCTTTTGACAGCCTTTGTTATTGTGTTCCCTACTATTTCCATACTATTATCTTAAGTCCAGGTCCTTCATGGAGTGTGTATGCAGATGTATGTAAGTATGGGTATGTGTCTGTACCGGTCAATGCCCTGTATTGGGCAGGGTAACTGTTCTGGAAGAAGAGTTTCAAGAGGTCTTGGAAATGCCCATGTGCTCACACTAGCCCTCTGGTTTTTGGCCTCATGCCAGGGCTTTTCATAAATCATATTCCTCTCACAGACATGTTCTTTCCCCCTGTAACCTACAAGTCAACCAAAGGTTCTCCTTCCTCCTTGAGATCCAAACCATATTAGCCTACACCTCCATTTTATTCTTTGTGTACACTCATGGACTTCCCCCAAATTGCTGTGATTTCCAGAGCAGGTTCTAGCCTTGTGGTTACCTATGTATGGTTCCCACTCATTTTCTAACATAGCTCCAGCTATAGATTAGCTACTAGGGTGAAGGTGACATTCTCTCTTCTATACCACGTGTGGAAGTCAAACCCCTTCCAAAGACTCCTACCCAAAACAAATACCACCCACACAAGGCTGCTGTGAATAAGAGAGTGTGAGTTGGGGAGGCAGTTTCCACTTTAAATTGGCCAGATTTGCCTGTTACTAAAAAGTGCCTTCATCCAGGGATCTTTTACCCACCAGGTAACCCCCTTAGTAACCCAACTTTTTGCCATTTCCCTACCTCCTTTTTTCTCCTCTTTCCCATTCTCTTGCTCCCCCTTTCTCCTCCTTTCAGGATTGCTTAGAATTCTGTATTATTTTCATTCTACTATTTAGAACAGTGACTCTCAACTGGAGGTGACTTTGTCCACACACCCCCACCCCCAGAAGAGGGGACATTTGACAATATCTTGAGACATTTTGGGTTGTTTCAGTGAGGGGATGTTGGCTACTGGCACTTAGTAGGTAGAGGGTAGGGACGCTGCTAAACATCTTACAACGCACAGAACGGGTTCACACAACAACAAATGATGGGTTCAAATGCCATGGGATTGAGAAGGTAGAAGGTTGAGAAACCCTGCTCTAGAGCAACTTGGCTAGAGCCATCTCTATTCCCAAATGCAGCTCTAGGCTTATCCAAAATCCTTCCACACCCATCCCCCGCCCCTTAGAAAGTGGCTATAGTTCAAAATAGCATTTTCTTACTTCGGGGCACTAACAAGATCCAAATCAAATTTCAACTCCCCTTGATCCCTCTTTCCACTTCTCCTGTGCTTTCATGCCACTTGTTACCACCATTCTACCATTCATCCGCCTTGTTAAACCACAGCCGCTTAACAGTGCAGATTATTCCCTTCCAGCTCCCCTAAGCACAGTCCCTGGCATAGAAGAGGCATTTAATCATGCTTGTGGGATTGTACTGAATGTTCACAGAATAGCTCCCCCAATCTTAGTACCAATCCTGGCAGAATAGTGGAAATTATATTGGCAGCTGAGGGCAATCATAATTCCTGTTAGACAGTGAAGGCACACATGCCATGGGAATGATTATACGATGATGCACGGCACAGCCTTGGTTGAAAAGACTACACTTCATGAAGAGATCCAAAGATGACTCAACACCACTCTCAGAGGCACCACTGTCAACAGAGGATATCAACCAGAAGAGATCAGCCCCATTCCAATCTTCAGTGATGGTATCACAGCTTGCAATTTGCATTGCAATCAGGACTATTTTAAAGGAAGAGGTGTAACAGCCTATCTAAATATTGAAAAAGCACACATAAATGCCCATTTTTCTTGACTGAGTAATGATAAGTGGTACAATTATTTTAGAATTAGCAGTAATTTTCCAAAGCTTTGTGAACACTTCATGAAGTAATGGAATTTCAAATGGTAACTTCTGCATAAACAATCGGTTAGTGAAAAAGTAAAATGGATGCCCATATATAAGGGAAAGCATGTATACAAGAAATAGAAAATTTTATTATAACATTTCTAATCAATCATTTTGATCTCATTTTCCAGATATTGTTACATCGAGCCATCCAGCCATGATATATTTAAGCACGAATAAAGTATTAGGCAATGTCATTTATATATATTTTTTAAAAATCAGTGACAATCAAACTTTGATGCTTTCTAAGGATAGATACTTCATTGCTTTCTTTACTTAAAGATAAATTATAAACAAATCAAAAACAGTAGTGGGGAAGAGCACAACATGAAAGAAATCATCTGGATTTTCATGACTTCATCCCTGCCAAAGTTCAAGCCAACTGCTAACCTTTCCTCTTGCCTCAGCTTCAAACAACTCCCCTGGAACAGACCTTGCCTACTGTAGACCCAACAGATGTTTCCCCTTTCTCCTTCCCAGTGGATTGTTCAGGTGGCAGTGGCCATTTACCTCAAGATATGTTGGCCCTCCAGAGCCCCACTACTGAATCTTGGTTTGGTTAGTCTAACCCAGTATTTCTCAACCAAAAAGCCCCCCTGTGGAGCCTTTAAAGACATGTTTCACCTCAATATTCCCCAACCTCCTTCCCCATCCCACTTCAACATTTTAACTCACAGATATACTGCCATTTGGAGGATCACAAACCCCTGTTACATCTAGGAATTATTTTTGTCCCTGTGGTAGGTAGAATATAGCCCCACAAAGGCATTCACGTCATATTCTCTGGAACCTGTAACTATAGTAGGTCACGTGGCAAAGGGGAATCAGGGTTGCAGATGGAATTAAGGTTGCTATTCAGCTGAATTTGAGGTGGAGAGATTATCCCAGTGGGCCCAACTTAACCAAAGGGGTCCTTTCTTCCCTGTACCAAAACTGAACTCATTCCCCTTAAATGGGGAAGAGGGAAACAGAAGAGTCAGAAACTAGAAAGGTCTTTATGAAAAAGACTCAACTGGTCACTGTTGGCTTTGAAGACAGAAGGAGGCCATGAGCCAAGAAATGCTGGCAGCTTCTAAAAGCTGGAAAGTGCAGGGAAATAGATTCAGAAAGGAACATGGCCCTGCTGAATAATTAACATACCTTAATTATAGCCCAGTGAGACCTGTTTTGGGCTTCTAACATGCAAAAACGAGAGATAATAAATCTGTGTTGTTTTAAGCCACTAAATTTGTGGTAATCTGCAATAGCAGCATAGGAAAGTAATATATCCCCCATCCCCAAGAACCAATTACTGTCATCATGGCAGTGATTTTGTCACCATGTGTCGTTTAACTCAGTCATTGTAATTCCATTCCCTTTTCCAAGTACTTATTTAGAAGTAGGCATGTGATAGAATTTTGGCTAAGGAGATATAATGAGGAGTCTTCTGGAAATTTCTGGGAAAGGTGTTTTTGCTCTTAAAAAAATGAAGAGATCCATAAAGAGAAACTTCCTTTTGTTTTTCTATAGCTATTGCCATTTACATGTGATCCCTGGACCTGCTACAATGAGACAATGAGGGCAGAGCAATGAAGAGAAAGCCCACATGCTTAGGGCAACAGAGCAGAATAACCAACCCTAAAACTAATGCATCTAGAGACTTCTTGCTATGTAGGAAGAAAAATGTACTTATTCTTTAAGCCAGTTTTGGTATGGGTCTTCTATGGCTTGCCATGAAAAGCAGCCTTTCTTCACTTTACCAAAAGTGAACTCAGTCTGTAAACAAAATGCTCACCACGAGGTATCCCCTCATTAGTTGAAACAATATGGCCAATAGAGATATTTGAAATAAAAGATCATTTCAAGATCAAATCTGAGAGATTATAAGAATGAGATGCTATTTAGAGATGTTTAACAGTGTTAAAAATCCTTCAAATAGCACAAAAGGTCCTTTTTGAGCTGGCCTTTGCCCACATTACCAGCCTATTCTCTTACCCCATCTCCCCGCCCAGCCCCTATCCTGAACTCCTGTATCCAATGTCTCAGTCACACTAAACAACTTGCCATTACAAACACAGGCCTTGCCTTCTCCATACTTGTACAATTGAGCAGGGTGGTCCCTACAGCCCTTTTACCTTCTAACACCTTCTGATTCTTCACAATGCAACTCAGATATTGGCTTCATGGAGCCTGGCATCACCTCTACCCAGAGAGAATTAAACTTTAATGACCTTACTGTACCTGTGTTCCCACTGAACCTTGGGCACATCTTCATCCTGCATTTTTCAAATAGTTAAAATTGCTGTGATTGTGAGTAAACACCTGTCTCTCCCCAACCAATTTGAATATGAAGGTAGAAACTGTGGCCTTCATGGGTCACCCCCACATCCCATACTTTGCCTGGCCCAGAAGGGGAGGGAGCAGGAGGAGGAGGAAGGATGACTATGGATGAGAGAGCGTGAGTCTGGAGCCTGGATGAGACATCAGGACTAAAGATACCATTTGGGAGTCATCAGCATACAGATGACAATTGAAACTGAAAGCTTGGGCAAGATTGCCAAGAACAGATCCTTCAGGAACTTTTGCCATCAGTGGTGGGAGGAGATATAGGTGCCGAGAGGGAAACATAGAAGAAGGAATTCTGACTGCTGATAAAGGAGATGGTTTCTAGAAGAGGAAAATGTCTGCAGTGCTGAAGGATGCCAAGGAATCAAAAAGTAAGGGGGCCTGGAAAAGGCTGAGGACTGGGCCTCTGAGAAACCACCTCTAAGCAAGTAATTTCACTCAAGTGAATATGGAGGAGGTCTAATGACAGGAGATTAAGGGAGAGTGAACAGAATCAGTGGGTACACACAGAGCCCATACAGCACAGTCAAGCACTCACCACAAAAGGAAGAGAAAAAAATATATAACTCCGTTTTCTTTCATTATATATATATATATATATGCTGATAATCCTGAAAACATTTTTATTTAATTAAAAAATATGAATGTCTTCCCACATTTTGGTTTATTCAGGAATAAGCCCTTTAAATGTTTTACCAAAGAGGATATAAAATGCAGCCTAGAGATGGGCTGCACAGTGTGGATTCAGGGGTGGCCCCCTTGCTCAGTTAGATCAGGAGCCAGGAAGCCTGAGTCCCTGGTGCTAGTCTTCCCAGTAACTCACTCTGTGATCTTTAAGTCATTCATCAATCTGGGCCTCAGTTTCTCCCTTTAACCTGCTACGGTTCTCTGATCCTGTTCACTAGTACCAGGAAATAATTCAACCATTCAAAGAATATTTACCTATTAGTTCAATGTGCAAAGCATTAAACTAAGAGGCTAATTCTTCTAATGCAAAACTCTGATCCCTATTACAACATAAATCTCTCCTGGGAAAGGTAACAATTTGAGCTGTTATTAGTCATTAACACAAATGTGTAAATGCTTCCTTTGTTATAATAATAATAGCAAACATTTCTTAAGAGCTCACTGAATGCTAGACCTTAAGCTTAAAACTTTACATGGGTTTCTCTTTTAATCATCACAAAAAACGCATGAGGTAAAGAACATTGTTATCCTCGGTTTACAGATATGGCAGGTGGGGCTTGGAGAGGTCATTTGCCTAACATCATCACACAGTACTGTCACCTGGTAAGTGCCAGAGCAGGCTTCCCACCCAGGCAGCATGGTCCCAAAGCCTGTGGTATTAGTCAGGGTCCTCCACAGAAAAAGAACCAACAGGAGTTCTCTCTTGCTCAGGAGAAGGTCATTCTTTTGTTCTCTTTAGACCTTCAACTGATCTGACAAGGCCCACCTGCATTATGGAGGGCCATCTCCTTTATTCAAAATCCACTAATTTAACTGTTAATCTCATCCAAAAACACCCTCGCAGAAATATCCAGAATAATGTTTGAACACATATCTGGGCAACGTGGCCCAGCCAAATTGACATATACTGATCATCATACCTGTGCACTTAGCAGAACTAAGTACTCAATAATACTTTAAAAATAGTAGTTCACCTCAAAACATTTCCTTTTGTTTCCCTCATTTTGATTAATAAGAGAATTATCCACCCAGGTGCCGAAGCCAAAAGTTTGAGATCTGCTCCCCACTTTCTTCCCCCATGCTCTGTACACCCAATTGCTTGCAAAGATCTATTGATTCTACTTCCTGACTGTACTCCTATTTGTCAACTCACTTCCATCCTCGCTAACCACAGCTTTATTTAGGGCCTTGTCATTTGTTGCCTGGACTATTGCAATAACCTACTAACTCATCCTGCTGCCTGCAGATGGATTGAGTCCCTCAGTCTATCTTTCAACCTACTGTCAGAGACATCTCCCTAAAACACAAATTTGGTGATGCTGCTGCCGTGTTTTAAATCCTTCAGTGGCCCTATCTCCTTAGTTTGGTGAAAAGATCCTGCACAGTCCTGTTTTCATTTATTTTTCAGTTTCATCTCCTGCCATCCTCCCAGAAACCTCCATACTCCTCTACCTTGGTTCTAAGCTTTTGCAAATGCTGTTCCCCTCTGCCTCAAATGTCAGCCCTCTTTTCCCCCAAATCAGCTCAAACACCATTATTCTGTGAAAGTATTTCCTCATATCGCTGGGCAAAATAAAGTAGTTTCATGCCTGCCCTCCCAGAACCTCAGTAAAGAATTTGCCAGCCACTGTAAGCAACACCCTCTCTAGTTGTAAATCCCTAGGATAGAGTACTGTGTTCTGTTCATTTTGGCAACCTGAACACCTAAATGTGTTCTATGGTACACCTACGTGTTCTATTTAGCACACCTAAATGTGTACTATATCCACAGTACCTGGATATTTGAGAACAAGTATTTTATTTATTTTTTTATTTCAGAATATTACAAGGGTATACATGTTTGGGTTATAAATTTTGCTTTTGTACAGATTGAGTCAGAGTTATAAGCATGCCCTTTACCCAGATAGTGTACATTGTACCCGTTAGGTATGAATTTACCCATCCCCTCATCCCTTCTCCCACCTGCTTGATTTCTGATAAGTGTTATTCCCATATGTGCACATAAGTGTTAATCAATTAGTTCCAATTTAGTATTGAGTACATGTGGTGTTTGTTTTTCCATTCTTGCAATACTTTACTTAGAAGAATGGTCTCCAGTTCCATCCAGGACATTACAGAAGATACTAGATCACCATTTTTTATGGCTGAGTAATACTCCATGGTATACATATACCACATTTTATTATTAATCCACTCATGTATCAGTGGGCACTTAGGTTGTTTCCACATCTTTGTGATTGTGAATTGTGCTACTATAAACAGTTGAGTGCAGATGTCTTTTTTATAAAACAAGTACTTTATACACATATTGGAGACCTTAGCCACCTGGATACCACCTCCTATGGAATCCATTTGTGGTTTTTCTCCTTCCATAGTGAAAAAAAATACTTAGTAACTCTCAATACAGAGCTTAAAAATCACTGAAGATTCCTAAAAA
>VBSM01003176.1:17367823-17387984 GCA_008086735.1 Cheirogaleus medius | reverse complement strand
ATACTTAGTAACTCTCAATACAGAGCTTAAAAATCACTGAAGATTCCTAAAAATAGCAAGTAGCTCTATTTTTCCTTGGGAAGGGTGATAATACAATAATGTTTGTGATCCTAAATATCTCAAAATGGAGCCACTTATGATAAGTGGCTCAACCTACAGTAAAATTGTTGTCCCTCAGAGTGATGAGTATATGTATGGTGAACTGAGGTGATAAGATGATAGCTTCTATGGTCAAGCACCCCCAACACCAGACAAGAAAGTGAAGCCAAAAGGCAGCTGAAGAGAATGGCTATGGACACTCCTGCGGAGGGCCGAAAAACCCACAAGGAAACTGACCGTGGCTGAGATGCCTAGAGCAGCTCTGCCCATGAGAACTCTGAGACCTGTGTTCCATCAGGCTGTGGCTGCCAGAAGCCCTGCTGGAGAAGAGCAGTGACTTTCTTCCCCCGCCCCACCACCGTTGCCGTTCCAGGGAAACCAGACGTGAAGATTCATCACTGAGTGTGCTGGTCTACCAAGCTACTGTCTATGGTTGTTCCACCTCTCTCGCATTACTGCCTGTGTGTGTTGAATATATTTTCATGATTGTTGGTGTGAAAGCCTTGCAATAAACTATGAATTTGTAACCATTTTCTTGGCCACTGAGTCATCATGAACCCTCCCCCACAACACACCGTCAGTGTTAGCACAACTGGACCGATTTGAACTTGACATGAGAAAGGGTTATAATAAAGTATTTTTGGTCTTTCAAGAATTAAAAAGACATTTTCCAATGTCTAAGAAGATCTGGTGACCACGGAAGAAAGAATTGGTAGAATATTAAAAATGGACAGAGCTAAACTGTGCTGTCCCTTCAAGATACTTGCAAACACTAGAATTTTTTGACACAGAACAAATTAGGAGTTGGAACCTTAAGGAAATAAGCTAAAATGTAGACCCTCTGCTGTCTCCAATAGCTGTGCATTTGAGTACTTGAACTGTGGGAGTAGACTGGGTGACTTTAGGTGCACTCTAGACCATGTTTGCTATGATAAACAATACATAAAACCACAGGGCACCTTCATTATAGATTATCTTTACAGTTCTCTGTGGACACAAAATCATCTATAATCTGGGGACATGAGATTGTAATAAGCCTTAGATTCTATAAGTCTTTAAAATAAAGCCATGGCATGATTGTGTCACACCTACAGAAAGGAAGACAAGGTCACTGTTGATGGAGACAGTTATTCCAGTTCTCATTTACCTTGTCCAGGCCTGAGGATATGGAGAAGTATTTCTGTTCCATCACTAACTTACCCACCCACCCTGGTCTCTGTTTAGGAGTCACTGCTACCAAATGCTGGTGGAAGGAAGACCATAGCTCTGATGACAATGACATTCAGACTGCTAACTGTTTCAGAGTGAAAACAGAGTGACCAATCTCCATCACCATGAACTGGGAAAAGGCATGGGATGAAAGTGCATACCAAGACATTGGGAACCCAGAAATATAAATTTTGTCAATGGAGCAGATCCTTCTGTATCATAAAATTGAAGAGAGGGGGAAAAAAGAAACAAAGGCATTCATACCAGAGGAAGCACACTCTTTTTTTATAATTGAGAAAGTTATGTATTCAAATTCCAAAGAAATCTTTAGTGTTCACCAATGAAAGTCTTTAACTCTATGAAGCACATGTTGTTTTAAAGCTTTTATCTGTCTCCCAGGTCTCCATCTACATGTATCTCCTCTTCCTTCAGTACCTAGCCTGGCTGCCCCTCCGGAAAGCCCCCCAGGAACATCCCTGGTTGGAACCAATCACTTCCTCCTCTGCACCTGCATATCTCATGGCATGTATGTACAGCAATTATTTTCTCATCTTGGCTCTAAGCTCTTTAAGGTTGACTGTTGTATCACCTTTTGTCCCTCCCTAGTGCCTATCACAGCACTGTGCCTGTAGCCAGTGTATAATACATCTCCTTGAGTATGACCGAGGGAAATCTCCTGTTGTAGCATAAGTAAAAGAAACCAGGGTTATGGTTCACCTTCATTAATCAACTCCTACCTCCAGCTTGTTGTTTACAAGCAAGGGAGAGAAAAGCTGAACCCACAAGTTCATGCTGCTGAGATCAAGACCCAAAACATATGTTGGCCCACATGGAGGGTCTGATGCCAAAAGCCAGGGAGAAAATCAAAGTTTCTCCAAGGAAAAAAATAAATAGGGGTGGAGAAGAGAACACTTCCAGTTAAGGACAGGCACTATAGCCACCTCACACCAGGAATACTTCTGCCACTGGTGCTTCCTTAACTGCAACAGGATGTTAATACAGGACCTGCAGCCCAGGCAGGAGGAGAAAGAACATGAAGGGGCAGCAGAGGAGAAGCCAGCTCTGCCCCAACCCCTTCTCCAATGCAGGGTCCAGCCTAAAGCAGCCCTAAGCTGAGGGAGGGGAGAAACTTTCAGTTTGAATTTCAAAGTTTTATTACACAGGATTGGACATTTTAATAAATTTCATATATTTAGAAGTGACTAGAGGACTAAGAGTGTGAGACCAAGATATCTTCCAGATTGGAGGGAAGTGGTCCTAGACCATCACATGTGGAGAATCAGCAGGAAATAGAAAAATAAAGAAGTTTCTAAAAACAAATAAATTGAATCTTGAGGACATTATGCTAAGTGAAATAAACCTGTCACAGAGAGACAAATACTGTATGATTTCACTTATATGAGATATCGAATTCATAGAATCAAAATGCGGAATGGTGCTTTCCAGGGACTAGGATAGAGGGAAATGGGAGCTACTAATCAATGAACATAAAGTTTCAGTTAGGCAAAATAAATAAGCTCTAAACATCTGCTGTACAACACTGTACCTATAGTCAACAATAATGTATTGTACAATTAAAGATGTGTTGAGGATAGATCTCATATTTAGAGTTTTTACCAGAACAAAAACGAAATACATAAAATAAAGAAGCTGCAACTTTAAAATAAAGAGGTTGTACTATGGAGCATCTATTCAACATGCCAATTACATTTACATTTTCTAAGACAGCTCTTAATAATAGGGCTTCCCCAGAGCACCTTTCCCCCTTCAAAACTCACAGAATACACACGGCTTCTGTGCTTCCTCATAGTCGCATAGAGAATTCCATTTTTTTTAAAT
Organism: Cheirogaleus medius; assembly: GCA_008086735.1. Lineage (NCBI taxonomy): Eukaryota > Metazoa > Chordata > Mammalia > Primates > Cheirogaleidae > Cheirogaleus > Cheirogaleus medius. The sequence goes on along the minus strand of VBSM01003176.1, from coordinate 17,384,837 downwards.
GAAGAAATGAAAAAGTCATTGATTTAGAAACCATAAAAAGAGTTAAAATATCTACTTCAAAAATAGAGGATTCATCCATGTTTATGACAGCCAAACAAAATATCTAGTTCTTTCCTTTGCCTGGGCTCTTCTGATTGCTGTCCAATTAGCTGGTGGTCAGAACAGGCCCATTGCTGAGAAGCCTTATTAGAGCAGCTCTCTGGCTGCTATGTGATTTGTGCTGTTTTCACTAATTGGTGGTGCTGCTGGGCGGAGTCTACATCCTGCCACAGATCCACCTACTACTACATCTACCTACTCCTGTGTAGGCAGACATGGCTCCCTCAATAAACATGAGGCCCTTGGGTTAATTCCTTTGGTTTCCAACATAGTACAGCTGATGGAGGCAGGATAGAATGCAGAGCCTTTTCAAAGTCCAAGGTAATGCTTCAACAGAAGCTTTTTTTTTATTCTTTTGTCCTTTAAACTGATTTGCTTGTTGTCATTTAGAGGGAGACCAAAACTATTTTTGACAAATATTATGACCCATGGTTACATTTTGATCCTATTTTTCAAGAGAATTTTAATACTGTAACTTGATTTAACATATGTTGATAGAGCTCTTTCATGCCTCAGGCACTGATGAATAAGACCAGGTTGCTAATACCCCTGAGAAGGTCACAGTCTGGGTAGAAGGCAAAAATGTCAACAGACTCACCCCACACAATGAGTGCAGTGAACATCTGTGTGGTTTGCCTGCCAGGCAGGCCTTTTCTCCTTGTTCTAGAAGAGCACCTCACTTTATCTTTGAGGAATGACCCCTCTCTGTGGCTTTGATCATATGTTTCAAGTGGGAACCGCCTTCCTCTCCCCAGCTCCAGAGATGGGCAGGTAGCCCATGCATGGCCAAAGTGAATAGCACCTTCTCCAGGCCACAGAGCTGACTTGAGTAATGAACTGCCACCTGGTGCACAGTGGGGGCCAAGCCTGGGACTTCTGCTAGAACAAATAAGAGTAAAACACACATTTTCCACTGAAGTTCCTATAGTGGGTTGGATGGTACCCTCCCAGAAGATATGTCCGCCTGGAACCTCAGACTGTGAACTTATCTAGAATAAGGGTCTTTATAAATGTAACTATGGTAAGGAACTCAACATGAGATAATCCTGGATTTAGAGTGAGCCCTAAATCCAATGATGAGTGTCCTTATAAGAAACAGAAAAGAAACAAACAAATGCACAGAGGGGAAGGTGATGTGACGATGGAGACAGGGACTGGAGTTATGCAGCTGCAAGCCAAGGGACGCCAAGCATTGCTGGCAGCTGCCAAAACTAGGGAGGCCTAGAATAGATTCTCTCTTAAGGCCTCCACAAGGAGCCAACCCTGCCAACACCTTGATTTCAGACTTTTGGCTTCACACCTGTGAGAGAATAAATTTCTGTTGTCACAAGCCACCCGTGTGTGGTAATTTGTTAAGGCAGCCCTAATACAGTTGCTAAGCTGCAGTGCGCAAGCCTCCAGCTGCTGGTGGCCATCTTCCCACCACGTGGGAAAAACCTGAGAATAAAGCCAACACACAGAAAGCAGAGCCCAGAGTTGGAGCAAGACACAGTCCTACAGATTTCACTTTAAAATGTGGAGCTAAGCTTACCTGAAGCCAGATTTACTCCTAAACTGTTTTAAGTTTCTGAATCCTAAATTCCCACATTGGCTTAAGTTTGAGTCCTGACTAAGACAGTGAAATAAAGCTTTCTTTACTAAAGGTATGCACAAAGGGTTGCAATCACAGAAAAGAGCTTAACTAGCAGTACTTAAGGAAATCCAGGAAGGCTTCACCAAAAAGGTATCATTGATGTTGAGTCTTAAAGAATGAAAACCACCCCAGGTAGACACTGGGGCTGCAGCGTTCCTGGCAGATGGAAGAGGGTCAACACAGGCATGTTAGGAGATGCTCAGGTCATAAGGTATAGAGCAAGAGCACAGTGGGTGAGGGGAGAGGAAGAAAAGGCAAGAAATCTGGCTATGTGCAGAGCACTGTCTCTTTGTCCTCCCAGCAGCTCAACAAGGCAAGGATGGGAAACATGACTACAGAAACCAAAATCTGCAACCTCAAAAGAAAAATAACAAGAGCCTGTGAATTGGAGTCAGTGAGCCCTGGGTTTGTGTCTGATGCTACTACTTACTGACTAGGTTATCTCAGGCTGTTATATAGTTTTCTTAAGCTTTGTTTTCCCTTCTACAAAATAGGGATAATAGCAGCCTCGGAGCACAGAAAAACTCAATTAGATGGCACATGTAAAGTAAGCACTAATAAATATCAGTTCCTTCTTGTTTCAGTGAATTATCTAAGGAGAATCCCAGATTTGGGGACAATAGGACAGAGAAACAAAGAGACCCAAGAGAGCCTCTATCTTCCATTGAAACTTTACTGAGACTTTGGTAAGTAAATAATCCACATTTAGCATAATATGGTTCATGTTGGAATTTATAAATTAAAAGTAAGATCAAATTATAATTTTACATACTTTAAATGAAAGATGCACTGAACCTAATTTTTAGAAATGACAGTGTCAAGTCACCCATTCCTATGGCTCTTGACTATGGGGACCCAGAAGTGTTTCCAGAATCACCACCATATTATAAGAGCACAAAAATGTTCAGAAAACTGCATAATGATTAATGAGCCTTAAAATGAATAAGAAACACAGGAGAGTAAAAGAAAAGCAACAATAAATATGAGTTAAGGGGAAAATGTTTAGAACTATTAACAAGAGCACTCTAAATTTCAGATCCTCCTAGCACCCAGGAAAAATAGCAATAAAGATTTCTAAATGGATTTTGTTAAAAAAAAAAAATTAACAACCAACTAGGGAGGCACTTACTTTTTTAGCTCTTTTTAACTGAGGCATTAGTTAAAATGAAATTTTGCAGGATGATGTCCCACCCCTCCATCATCCTTTCAAGGAAGCCACATAGTCATTCTGGACTCACCCACTCTAATCTAAGAGCACCAGAACACATCCTACTGTTTGCCAAGATGCTTTGTTTCAACAGCATAGATCTCCATAGCATCAAGTGACCTCTGTCCTCCAAGCCTGGGACCTTGTCTCCATTTGTGCCAATGCCAACTAACTTCTTGCCCTCACTTCCACTCTGGTCCAAGCTAACCCCAATCCTTACCTGAAGACCTGCAATAAATTTCTAACTCATCTTCTGCTTCCATCTTGCCCCTGTAATCCAGTTTCTGTACAGGATCTTGCTGAAGCCTCAGTCACACCATGCCACTCTCCAAATCAAAAACTCTTTCAAACACTTTCCATTGCATGAAAATAAAATCCACACTTCCAGCCACAGCCTATCCAACCATAGTCAATCAATCCCTTGACTACTCATCTTATGTGTTGCCACCCTTGTTGGGTTCTAGCCATGCTGACTTCTCCACTATCTTTCAAATAAACCCTTAATGTGCATTAGTTTCTTTCTTAATAAGACATAATTTGTAATTATTAGCTTGAATTTATAATTATTAGCTTGTTTACTTTTTTTTTCCTTTTTTAAATCAGTCTACTCATTAGAATCAAAGTCCCTGGAAGCCAGAGACCAGATCTATGAATTCCCAGTACCTACTTCAGTTTTTAGAACTTCAAATGGGCACCAATTATGTGTTGAATGAATGGTGAATAAGTAAGTTTCCCAGGGCCTGGAGTCATGACTATAAATAGCAGAAGTTCTGGACTTTAGGACATCTTGCAGTTATGAATCACATGACAGGCTTATATGCCTGGAACACTCCAAGAAATTTGAAAGAGGAATAATACAATCAGCATGTTTGTCTACTTTCTGATTTTTCATCCATTCTATTTGTCAAATGTAGAAGATCTCTGGTCCTTAACTCAGCTTTGCCTCACCAGAATTATAGATCCACCATCTATCTGGTTCTGGTTCTTAGAATCAAGTTTAGCAATGTGGGGGTCAAACTTGCTGTCATCTGCTTAATTTACTGCTTCTCTTTCTAACTTAACCCTGGCCCTGAAACTCTGGTTTCCTGGCTCCGCCTCCTTCTCAAGTACCTTCCTGTTGTAGACCCAGCCATGTCCCAGATCCATGTCTCCCAAGGGCCACAAGGCAGGACATGATACTGAACCCTGACCCTAGGCAGGGTCCCATTCTCTGCTACAGAACACTTTTGCATGGACTGGCAGCCTGTCCATCTTCCTTGCTCCAAGCTACCTATTTCCTGACTTCCTGTGTCTGGGATATGCTCACCCGCCATGTGTCCATTTACCGTTCATTCAACGAGCATTCTTAGAGCATCTTCTAGATGTTGCAACTATAGCACTAATTAAAGATGAATGAGGTATGCCTTCTGTCTCTGAAGGAAGAGAGAGGAGTAATTAAAACACAAATTGATTAAGATATTTGCATGGGACCTTAGAAACTGACCAAGTGTTCACAATATAAGATATATTTGTGAATGTTTAACATGTGTAAAATATATATAGTGTATTTCTTCATCTGATGATGACTCAGATGTATCCTCCTACAGATAATCAGTGTATGACTTTCCCTGACAGCATTAGCCCCTGTTTTCCAAGATCACTCCTACCAAGCAGCGCTCATGCCCTTGGCAGCAGTTTCAGTTTTGCTCAGTTCCTGAGTCAGATCCAGGACCAACAAAGAGTTTGTACCCAGCTTCACCCAACAAGTGGCCAAGGTTTGGAATGGGTTTGCCATGATGGACCCTGTACCTGGGCATCCTGGTATGAGCCCTGAGCCCCTCTCTGTCACTGCAAAGGTATATTGTTGTCCCACCCTTGACTTACATTTCAGGTCCCTGGGGAAGAATCTGGCCCCAGACTCTGGCCTCCTGGATTTGGACCAGGACACCCCGCCTATTTCTTGTCCACTTTCACTTGCTTGGGTGGAAGTGTCCGGTCCTTTGCCTGTTATCCCACACAGCTGCTAAGGTCTGACTCTGCATGAAGCCATTGAGCAAAACCCTGGCTCTGTGCTAGGGTCCTGACCCCTCTAGCTTATTGTCTTTACATTTCTCATGTCCTTTTATGATAATATCCAGAGATATGATACTATGAATGAATAGATATGAGTTCCCTAGAATAAGGGAATTTAGCCTCAGGTGATGGTTTAAGTCTTTCTCTCAGAGCATCCTATGTAAATGCTTAGAAAGAGACATGCTTTGTCACATCAACCATGGGGTCCCTGTTTTCAGGTGTTTGGTTGGTTGGTTTTTTTCCTACTGCCTAACTCCCATTGCCAACTGTATTCATTTCTTATGGCTGCTGTAACGAAGTACCACAAACAGGTTAGCTTAAACAACATAAACTTATTGTTTCCCAGTCCTGGAGGCTAGAAACCTGAGATCAAGGCATTAGCAAAGTTGGATCCTTCTGAGGCTGTGAGAAAGAATCTATTTCATTCTCTCCCCTAGCTTCTGGTGGTTTGCTGGAGATCTTTGGCATTCCTAGGCACATAGAAGCATCACCTCAATCTCTGCATTCATCTTCACACGGTGTTCTCCGTGTGTGTGTGTGTGTGTGTGTGTGTGTGTCTAAATTTCCCTGTATTCCTAAGGACACCAGTCATATTGGATTAGGGGCCTACCCTACTCCAGTATGACCTCGTCTTAATTGAATTAATTACATCTGCAATCCTATTTCCAAACAAAATCACATTCTAAAGTACTAGGGGTTAAGAACTCAACATGAATTTTGGGGAGGGCACAATTCAACCCATAACACCAACCATGGCTGCTGGATTGAGCCCTGATTTATGGATTTCTGTATGACCCAAGCCCACATTTTGTCCCAGTTCTTTGGATGGATTTTTGGATCTGGAACTACCCAGTTTCCCCTGAGGGATCAGCTTCTGTGATCAGGGCCTTGCCAGCTGTCCTCTGCATGCCTCACAAGTCATGAAAAGAAGCATGCTTCTCTCCCTGTGCTTAGCCCCCGAGAAATCACTTTCTTTTATTTTCCTTTCTAAAGTCATTTCCTCGTGAAAGCCATTCTGTTTGGAAACTCCAGCACTAGATGAGAGCTTTAAGGTGCAATCTGTACTTGCCATGTTGATGGAAGAACATAGTATAAAAAACACCCTTCTGTAGAAATGAAGCAACAACAGAATCCATTTATGTCATTTTTGTGGGCCCTGAAAGAGTTGGCTTGAGAATTAGAAGTGTGTTTTCCCAGTTTACTTCATAACTTACCAACTAAGCAACAATTATAGTTTCCTTGAAAATGAATAGCTCAAGAATAATAAAGTCAGAAGGCTATGAGATGCATAGTTGATTGAAATAGGTGCCAATTATTTCAAGGGTCGTGTCCCTTGACAAAACTACACTGCACAGTCTCTGCATGTGTTTGGCGAATACTCAGATTCTTTCTTTGCTCCTTTTATTGCTACCTGACCAAAGCTGTTTCATGATTCATTGGGGTCCCACAAGGGAAAGGCAGGGGAAAAGGAGAGAGTGAAACTCAAGTCAGCACATTTTGTTTCTCGTTAACAGCTCTGGGAAGAGGTTTGGTCGGGAGAGGAATTTCAAGTAATGATTTAAACATGTCTTCTGGCAGTTGTAGCAGTGAGAGAAAAAAAATAATGCCTCTTGTAGCAGCTCAGATACACTTCCAAGGCAGTGGTACTTGTGGCCATACTACTCTGGAGTCACATTTGCATCATGCATCACGGCTGGCATGCGCATAATGGGCTGTTAAGGGAAATAGGGATGTTCAGAGTGCATTGCTAGGCTTTTGTGTTTCCTAACACGGAGAGCAACCACTGTGCCCCCCTTCAAAATGCTGCTTGATGCGATTGCCAGAGGAAATCCTGTGTTAGATGGAACTATTCACGTGAGCTGATGTGACAGTTCATTCAACACATATTAAAACCCCTACTATGTGTTGGTGCCCTACTCTAGGTGGTAGGGATACAGTGCTGAATGAGTCAGACCTGCTTCCTTCCCTTGTGGTGTCCTGCCCTATGGTCTTTCCATTTCACATGTCCTTTTAGTCTCCTATCTCTCTAGACCATGGGAATTTAGCCTAAGTTGGCATCATCTTCTACATTCAACTTTTTGTGCTGCCTTTTTTCCTCAGGAAACTATGTTTCCATTTAAGTTATCTAGATTAGTTTAACTCAAATAATACTGTGTACTGTCTTTGAGTCTGGGCTCCACAAATTGTCACCTTCCACTGCTTTACACCAAATCTTTTTGTTACATGAACTGCAGGATGCCCTCTCACGGGCACGGTGTTTTTGGGAAATGCTTCTAAATGATGCTTCCATTAAGACAAAGATCACACTAATTTATAGCTGTTTGTTCGCATCTTTGCCGCCTCTGATACACAGTGACCTGCTGGGAAGCAGAGACCATGATTCATCTCTGTACCACAAGTACAACCTGATACATGCACTACAGATGCCCACCAAATGGATTAATACTTAGAAGGTTCAAAATGAAAAAGGAACAGGCAGATTTGGTGAGCCAATCCTGACTGGCATTTAATTAATTCACATATCCAACTACGTGCCAGCACTATGCCAGGTAATGTATTAGTCATGCTAAGAAATAATAAGATTGGTCACTGGGAGGAGGCACAGAGCAAGTTTCAGGAATGACAAGTGCTGGCTGCCTTTAATTGAGCACTTACTTAGGCCTTTGCACTGTCTTCTCTTCATTGAGCATATTGGATACAATGGTACAAGTTGATAGTTGTTAAGCACCAGCCATGAGCCACATATTGTTATGTATGATCTCAATCAATTCTCATAGAATTGTTATCTCCATTCTGCATATGATGAAATTGGGCACATGATTAAGTTATCCAAGGTCCTTTTTCTAGAATATGACAGATCTAGAACTCAAACTCAGCAAGTAAGAAGCTCTTAACCAGTGCTGTTTGGCTTAGAAATTGGGGTTATAGGTTAACCCCAGTTATAGGTTTTGGCATTTTCCAGCAATAAAAATTGAATTCTAAGTGGCTTAACAGTATGGTAGCCTCTGAAGCTTCCCATATGGGTTACACAGTATAAAAGAAAATACATAAGTCATTGTTAGAAACATCTCTGCCTTTCAATTCCCAGATCCCAAGCAAATCTGATCTCCAGGCTCACATTACTAACACAGCCATGGATCTGATGACAACAGCCATTCAACAGGCATTCTGCTGGGTTTGGAGGGATCCTTCCACTAAGAAAAACACATTCTAGTGAAAGAGACATACAGGGAAATTAGCATTACAATCAGAGCAGCAAGTGGTACGTGCTACAGTGTTAAGGACAGGGATGTACAGGAGCACAGTGGCAAGGATAAGGCAAGATACCCCAAACCAGTCCTCAAATCTCAAACCCTTTTTTTTGAGACAGTCTCACACTGTCACCCCAGGTAGAGTGCAGTGGCATCATCATAGCTCACAGCAACCTCAAATCCTGGGCTCAAGTGATCTTCCTGCCTCAGCTTAATGGGTAGCTGGGACTACAGGCATGTGCTGCCATGCTCAGCTAATTTTTATATTTTTTGTAGAGTCAGGGCTCTCACTATGGTGCTCAGGCTGGTCTTGAATCCTGACCTCTAGTGATCCTCCCACCTCAGCCTCCCAGAGTATTAGGATTACAGGCGTGAGCCACCACACCCAACCTGGACCCTTTCACAACTGAATAGTCAGACCCAAGCAAAGACAACTGTCAGGTGACGTGACAAGTAATATTCAACAGCCAAGGGTGACAAGAATTAGACTTAGGGTAGAATACTTATCACGGGAGGAAACTGAGAACAAATAAGTAGAAAAGACAGGGTGAGCAATCAGGAACCATTCAAAATCCTCCTCTCTGACTTTTTAGGCAGAATTACCACATATTGCTAAGCATGAAGGTAATTAACAAATCAAGCAAAGAGCTCTCTGCTATTTCAAATATTCTAGGCACCAGCCAATACACCTGCCATCCTTATAATAATGTACAGCTTTGTCATGGCATCAGGGGAATCTGTGTTCTGTCTATTCCTTTCACTAGTAATATCTGATATTAAACAGCACTTTAGAGTTTATAATATTCACAAGAATTCTAACATTTGATGATCACTGAGCAGAGGGCCCCATTTTACAGACAGGGAAATTAATCCTCAGAGAAGCTTGTTAATAAAGTCTCATAATTGAAAAAGAAGGATTTAAAGAATTTTCTTCTGACTCCAAGATCGATTCCACTGCATCAAATTACCATTGCTTACTAAAAACTTAACTAAAGTATTAAAATCATAGATTTTAAAGCACTAATTTGAATGCTGTTTGCAATTTCACATTAACAGCAGCTGTTGCTACTTGGCAGTTACAAAGACCTAAATATTAGGAAAGGCCAGGGTGAAGAACAGCTTTGAAATGACGCTCTATTTGATCAGGTTCTGCAGTAATTGTTGAAGTCATATAAACGTTCTTTGGATCCCCATAAAGCTTCTGCAGTATCACTGCACCTGCAGTTCCAATTTGCAATTTCCTTAGCCCTCCTTTGAAGTTATTCTTGCCAATTACCTGGTGTTAATATTAATTAAATATGATTTGTAGCTCGAAATGTGGTGTTATCAATGGAACTCAGCTGCAGGAATATAAAGTAAAATTTTCAATTGAATTAAAATGTTTCCTTTCATTCATAGTATTTTACAACATTAATACTTTTGTCAAATTGATTTTTGCCTGCTGGAAGTCATTTTTCCAAAGCATTGAACATCTGAGGAAAAAACGCTGTTCTTTACGTATTCCTTTCTTTCTGTCATTGAAAATACTTCATTTTAATCTTAAAGTGAATTCATTTCAGTTAACAGAAACTTGGTTCTTGTTTATAACCCAAGAGGGGAAAAAATGCTTTCTTTTAAAACTGTACTAAGACACTTTAAAAACGTAATCAGTGGGCATTTTTCAATTGTACACTAGGAATGAAATGTTCCTTACTTTATTGCTTGGCCCTCACCAAAAAAAAATAAATCACTATCAAACTTTTTGGCAAGTGTCTGTCACTTTATATAAAAATGAATTAATTAAATTAGTTTATTGCATTAACATTTCAAACAGAATCTGCCAATCCAACAACTCTGAGTTTGCTTCCAACTCTAAGATTTTAAGATTCTGAACACATGTCAGATAATAGTCAGAAGCTTCCAGCATTTGCAGATTAGAAAAAAAAAGTCACATATAGTAGAACATTTGACAGAATCAGGTCTATTCTGCCCCCTGTAATGTATGTGATAAGGACTTGAAGGCCTGTCATCTTCAATAAGCCATTCATAAACACGATGACTGATTAAAGGAGGTATGTCGCCATAGTGTGAAAATCCACAATGAAACGATATAATGCTTTTGCATATTCCTTTCATCTTCAAAGATAAAACTTTAGCTTCCTTGCTCCTTATAATGATAGCAGTAGCATTAACATTTATTATCCTGTCTTCTTTTAAAAATAATACAATAAGGTAAGACAAAGAAGTGAAAGAACCTGTCTAAAGACTCAAGGAAGTCATTTACTAAGTCACAAGCTACAAGCCCCAGAGCTTATGATGGAAAAGCATGAAAAAATATTATCAACCCCTTTATTACAATATCAATGAAATATTATCTTAAATAATTAAAACAAGACAGAAATAGAGGACTGTGTCCCTAACACCTGAGGTTGTGAAACATGGGTGATGGACAAGTCTTAACTAGCAGCAACTAAGCTAGCCCCTTCCCTCAAGCCAAAAGAGACCAAAGGGGGAAACAAAAATAAATTAGGACAGAAAGGATTCTCTGAATGTCTATAATTTTCTAGGTGTCATCAAAAAATAAGCTTCTTAAAATTACACAAAGAAGTGCAGTTAAACAGCCAGTATACACCTGTATTGGCAGCAACCATTGCTATCCTAGTGGGAAGCTCTTGACTACCTAGAAGCCTAGGAAAGACAGATACCACCTACCCCCATATGGAACCCTGAATTATCCATTTGGTCACCTGATCCACCCAAGTAGTCAGGACTGGCAGAATAAAATTTTATAATGCTCCAGAGGAACTTCTGAAATAATTATACTGCAAGCTTCTGCATTAACCAAATTCTGTCTGCTTAGACCCCTCTCATTCTTTTTGCTAACCCTTTGTCCTCCCAGAGGTGGAGAACCTGCAGTCTTGGGGCCACATGTGGCCTTCTGGATCCTTGAGTGTGGCTTTTTGACTGAATCCAAATTTTACAAAACAAATTCTTTGTTAAAATCCTTTATTAAAAGGATTTGTTCTGTGATGTTTGGATTTGGTCAAGGGGCTGCACTTGGGGATCTGGGGACCATACATGGCCTTGAAACTGCAGGTTCCCCACCAAAGTGTGACCTTATTTGGAAATGAGGTCATTGCAAATGTAATTATTAATAGTTAAGATGAAGTCATACTGGAGTAGGGTAGGCCTTTAATCCAGTACATCAACATCTTTACAAAAAGAGAAGACAGAGACAAACACAAGAAGGGAGAAGACGGTCATGTGATGAAGGAGGCAGAGATTATACTGATACATCTACAAGCCAAGGAAAAGCAAGGACTGCCAGCAAACACCAGAAGCTACAAGAGGCAAGGAAGGATTCTCCCCTCAGGTTTCAGAAGTAGCATGTCCCTGCCAACACCTTGATTCTGTATTTCTAGCCTCCAGAACTGTGAGACGATAAATTTCTATTTTTTTTAAGAGACAAGGTCTTGCTATATTGTCCTTATTGCTATTGTGAATAGCACCGCTATTCACAGGTGCTATCACAGTGTACTGCAGCCTCGAACTTCTGGCCTCACATGATCCTCTCACCTCAGCCTCCCAAGTAGCTGGGACTACAAGCCCATGCCACCACACCCAGCTAATAAATTTCTATTGTTTTAAACCATCTAGTTTGTGGTACTTTGCAATGGCAGCCCTAGGAAACTGAAATATCCCCTCTCAAGGACACTGCTTCATTCTCTGCCACCATGTCGCACATGTTGAGCTATTCCTCCTGGCAGAAATTCCCGTTTTCTTATTTAAAAAATTACTCAGTATATGTGAATTTTTCCTAAAGAACTCCTACCATCTCCCATAGTAGAAACCTTCTTTAAAGGAGACTGAGAGGCTTCTCATGACCACAGATCCATCAAAAGGATGCTCTACCACACTCTTAGCTTCCCAGCACACTTTGATCAGCTCCCTTTGCTTCACTTACATGTTCTACCTCATCAACCACCTTTCCCTCCTCAACCATCAATTTCATGAGAATGAGCTTCAGGTCTGCATCTCAGTTCCTACTTGGCTCTAGACCACTGTTTCTTGCTACTCTTCTCCACAAAGATATGGACTGGTACATAAAGTTCATGATCAAACTCATGCTTCCCACCCCAAAGCAATCTCTCCATTTTCCTGTCTCTCTTCTGTTTATGGTACTTGCCTTCTCCTAGTTGCCCTGGTATAGAATTTCAAGTTCAACTTTAATTTCTTTCTTATCTTCAAGCTCTATGTCCAATTAGTTACTAAATTTTATAACCTCCACTTCACAAATGTCTCTCAAGCCTGTCTCCTCTTCCATTTCTATTATCACTGCCATACATCAGGCCTAGACTGATATTGCAATGGCCTCTCAACTGGTCTCCATATCTTTCACTTCTCATTAGTACAATCTTAAATACACATCCTGATAGATCCCTCTCTTCTCTCCTCAGCAGTTACCTCCATTGTCTATAAAATTAAGGATAAAAAAATATGATCTGAAATATTCAATTATGTGTCCATATCAAGACTTCCAATTTTGTCTCCCATACCTCATTACACAAACTATACTCCAGTCGAATTGTGCTATTTGCTGATCCCAAATATGTTCTTTTTTTCCTTCTCCAGTCAAAATCGTATAGTCAAGAGATGCCTTGGGCTGATGCCGTACAAGCTAGGTATCAAGGGGCTGTTTGTCTTTATTTTATGAAATATCTCCTTCGAAAGGATCTCCACTAGAGAAGAGCCATCACTGTTTCCTCACGACCGTCATTCACTCATAAACCTCATTCTCCCAGATTCACAAAGGACACTTCCCCACGTCTGATTTTGTTAAAATAAAAAACATTCTAATAAAACTGTACAAGCAATTTATCACTAAACCAATTTTCATTTTGCCATCATTCCATTATGATCTGTCTGAATTAATCAGAGGTAAGACATAGAAAGCCTCAATTTACACTGAAATTCTGTAGAAATCAATGTTGCTAAAGATAAAATCAGAACAGAGTACAGGAAAATTTATAACAGTTGGGCAAATATATTGTTATATTAATAGGCAGACACTCCAAAAATGAATTTATACATCTTCTTCTCACTCAGGCTACTAAGGTTTTTAAAAACACACTACTAACATGGTGACAGAGATGTCATCAGTGTTGTAGTAAGAGGCTACAAATGTTACAGAACTAATGAATTTTTATTAGAATCATCAGATAATTTCAGAATGGGTTAAGTTGTCACCATTTGCCATTCCCATTAATATCATTGTCATGTAAAAGGTTTAATTTTCAGCTATTTTTGTTCTAGATAAAATCTTTGTCATTAAAATGAGGGATGATTTTGATATTTAATATATTCCATGGCATACTCTAGTGTGGTACTAATTTGGCCTTTTCAGTATTCTGCATAGTAATTGACAATCTATCCCTCTCTTCAGTCCCCAGATAAGTGAGAACTGAAATAGAATGGACAGCCAATCAAGTCACAGAATACTGAAAGGATCAACATAGAAGAAATGTGTTGCTCTAATCAGAAGTGTATACAAGGCACTAAAATTATTTTCTCCCATACTAATGACTAAGATAGAAACAGGAATAATGAATGGCACCATCTGAATCCTTTTGTGTGACAGTTTTACCAAAGTATAGTGATGCTTCCTAAAAAGTAAAAACTAAGTATTTCTTATTTTAGTCAAAAGAATAAAACTGTGTTCTCACTTAACTTTTAGAACAATGAATCTTACCATATTCTGCAGTAATTGGCAAATTACATCCTGTATTGAATTTTTTACAATAATCTGTTTCATGCACAAAAAATGTGTCCTGAAGTTGAAGAATGTCCAGGATCACTACAGAAAACTTATTTCAATACATATTCTATTAGTTTCCTTCTCTTGTTGAATTATGACTCTGGTAAGAACTGACATCAGCTGCTTAAATTATACATTACCCTTGTTTTCAGAAGCTATTGTTTTCATTTGAGTGGGCAATTCCTCTAGGGATAAATTTGAGACTTTTATCCAGGAAGATAATATAAATTGTAATAATTTAAAGTTCAATTGAATGTCTTGAATAATTTTATAGCAATACAGATATAACTTAAAATTCCAAAGAGCAAATATTATGGCATCATGGACACTTAACAGCAGGTGTGACAGTTGTCCAATTAAATCAATTAACCCAATCTGTCCAAGAAGACCAGGTCTTTTCTACATTTTCTGCAACAGCACAAATGTAGAACAAATATTAAATATACTAACTATTATGTATAGTAAATTTCCATGCCCTATTATGTACAGAAGAAAGATCCCAGGCATCTGCAAGTCTTTCAAGTGAAAATCTTATTTCAATAACTTTAAAATCCTTGTTCTTGATAATTATGGTTAAGCCCAAATCACTCCCATGATCTTTTTCTGAGTGGATGCTTTCAACAAAAACAATACATTTTTTAACATAATTTCTTCCTTCAGGTTCAAATTTACTGAAAAATAGCTAATAGACACTTTAATCTTTCCATAAAATATGTTATTACTCTTATAGAAAAGTTCGTTCATTCTTAATAAAAACAATAGTATTTAAGTAACAATAATATGTCTCCTTTCACCCACAAAAATGCTTTGTTGGCTAATCAGCAATAAGATTTGTGCTCTAAGTTGTTTTTTTGTTTGTTTGGTTGGTTGGCTTTTTTCTGTTTTTCAAAGTAGTGGCATGGGTTTACTACCTCATAGGTATACATACACGATGGTGAAATGCCTATAGAAATGTGGATAAATACTTTGAAAAAAGCCCAGGAGGGAGGTCATGGGCACCTTGTTCTACCAAAGTTATTATATCTCGCCCTTCATCCTGCTGTAAGCTTCTGAGTTGTAGGTAAGAAGAAATATACAAAAAGTCAAATATGACAATAAGAATATTGCATAAGTACAGCCTTGGGGGCTACTTCAGCATTGTTTTAAGATGATTACTAGCCTTAATCCCTCTAGTGTTGGATGTTAAATTCTGCTAACTTTTTTTTTTTAATTTAATGACTTGCTAAAGTAAACTTCCATCTAGAACAATCAAATAGTATGTCATTTATTCAAATTTACAGTGGCTCTAATGTGCCAGCACACTCCCTCGTCAAAACAGACAACTTTAAAAAATGTTGGCCTGAGTCAGGAGCTCTACTTCCTAAATTAGCACCAAAGTGTCACCTTGATAGACCTATGAACAACAAAATCATTTATAACAAACTCGCTTCCCTCTAGAGTGGACAGCCTAGGTCATGCATCTGTAGGAGTTCTAATTATTCTATCCAGATCAGAGAGTGCTCAAAGATGTCCAGCCTTAGCAGCCTGTCACCTCCAAATACAATTGTCTGATAAATAGATGCTTACCAATTTCCCTTGAGATCTGGGTGAAGGCCTCCACACCACTCTCTCCATAGTTCCCCTCGGAAGCCAGTGTTGATACATAATTCCATCCCAGTGCCGTCACAATGTCCACCATGGCTTGCGCTTGGTAGGAGTCAGGCGGGACCACTCGAGAGAAAAAGTCATACCTGGTGTTATCACTTAGCTCTGGGGCTGTAGATGCATAGCTGATTTGAGGTATCTGCAAAACAAATGACAGGTCATTTTGACCTATAAGGAATCTTGTGGAATGATAGATTGTCATAAGAGCTATACCAGAAACCAACACATATCAGCCTGAAGCCAAAATACAGTTTTATAACCACCAATTTAATTCAAAAGTATTTTATAATGTTTGTGGGCTCACTTTCTTTCAATGCACAGTATTTCTAAACAGCAAGAAAGAATTTAGTTTTGCTTTAGGTTCCATTGTTTCTGAAGCCAAAGCAAAACATTTGTGCTTTTTATTCTTTTTTATTTTTTTTTATTCTGTATATGATAAGTTCTGCTGCAGAAATGAGAGAGAAATGAAGATATACACATCAGAAAGGTCACCTCTGAAATTGCCTCTCGCTTTAGGACATAACTATTACTAACAGGGAATTTAATATGAGATTTTTTGACACCTGAAAACCACTTCAGTCTTAAGATTGCATTTTTGGTAAATTATTTTAAGTATATAGTTTTGCAAGTCTATCCACTGCTGATTGATAGACTCATTGAGTATCACAAAAAGATTTGGGAATAGCCAACCACATATCCTCTAATAAAAATATCTTTCCAACTCCCTAATAAAATGACATAAAAAGGAATCCAGGTAATAAATTCTTTAGAAAAAGAGACCATTTCTGACATAAACAGAATGAATTGCTAAAAGATTTTCAAAACTAGGAATCCTGTGTCATTTCTCAATAATGTGGGAGGGTGAGCTATGCAGCTGTGCATCTCATCACTCTTCTGCTGCCATGCTGTGTGTAAGTGAAAGTTCAGGGATCAAAATGACTCCACGATGCCCTAATTCAGCTGGCCTGGTTGAAGATGCAGGTTTAACCTGTACATAAAACCATTAACTTTGCTTCACATCAGATCCTGCATCTAATGCCAGTGCTCAAAGAGGATGTCAAAAAGGTTGCTATTCCAAGGACCCAAACAGGGCTACACACCTTGGGATCCAACCGTCACCCACCACTGTCTGGCCAGACAACACCCAATCTACATGGATGTTCTAACTTCAATCTTGACATCTTTGAAAAGCCTTCACCATCTGGATAACCTTTCTGAGTCTAACAATTCCTACTCCCTATTGGTAGCCAGTGAAGTGCCAATGAGCTTCCTGATATATAAAAGTAACCCAGGTCTCCTCCGAGAGAGAGAGAGAGAGAGAGAGAGAGAGAGAG
>VBSM01003176.1:17258167-17367736 GCA_008086735.1 Cheirogaleus medius | reverse complement strand
AAAAGAAAAAAACAGGCACCCAGGGAGAAGAAGCAGAACAATGTGCCTGGAGCTCTCCAGGGTGCTGCAAGATCCATTCAGCTTCTGGGTAACCAGTATTTACCTATTTGGGCTATAACAATGATTACTCACTCTAGCCTATTTAAGCCCAATTTTTTTCTGGTTCAGTTCTCCTAGTGGAGACCATGTTAACTTACTTATTAACGTTGTGGGACCATGAAACTATCTGACCTGCCCTTTGCTTTCTCTCCCAGATAAACTGGCCTTAACAGATTGTTCCCTTAATTAGACTTTGTGCCTTCACAGTTCATGACTACTCAGCAAAGGCGCTCCCCTCCAAATATCAAACCACACACTTTGGCCATTTTCACCTTTTCTTGTTTGCTTCCAGAGGACCTGGGAAAGAAACCATGGATGACTCAGTGAGCTCTACCTCTAACTAGGTAAAAATTTTCCAAAGAGCAAAAGCTTGTGCATTTCTATGTTCTAATGAAAGACATTCAGCAGACTGACCTTTACTTTGGAAGGAATTCTGTGTGTGGCGGGGGGAATAGGGAAGCATTCTATAGCACTTTACCATTTCCTTGTCTTATTTAGATACATAACCCTCCCACTTCCTCAGCTACTCAGAGTCCAGCAGTAAAATGCTTTATACAACTCCCACCCTGCCTATAATAATGAGCAACCCCTTTCTAAAAATGAGCACAAAGTGTGAAAATTGAGTGTTTGAAACCAAAACTAATTATCTCAAATTACTACCTTCAGTCAGTCACTTCCCGGGCTGTTTAATTAGCAGTCAGTCTCATGTTTAGGATTAATTAAACAGGTGTAAAGGGTATATAAAATAAAAGTGCAGATAGAAGATGGCTGTTTGATTAATTCAGTAATGGACTTTCTCCCCAAAGTCTTGAAGAGTTTTCTTTTTGCAGATCAATGTGTGGAAAAGTAATGTGAGAGTCCTGCTTATTTTTCCAATTGTTCATTTCTGCAGTCTACAATAATACATATCAGGGTATACTAATAATATTTCAGGACAACTTTTCAAGTTCTCATGAAGCCACATCTCATTTTTATTTTATTGTGGTGGACCACTAAGTATTGGCTCATTCAGCACTTTAATTTCTGTGTCAGCATTCCCAATATTTCCACCATCCTAAAATTAAATCCCTACTAACAACAGAAGTAGAAATTTTTTAAAGACTTAGAATGTTTCTCTTTCTTTTCCCTACATCAAATCCACCCAAACCACCTCCTTAACCCTAAAGGTTTCATCTGCCAGAAACAGCACCAATGAGGAAAAAAAAAAGGTGATGGGTGGAGGAGAGAAGTGGAGAGGAAAATGAGAGGGAAAAAAAAGGAAAATGTATCCAAAGGGAGTTAAGAAGGGAGTTAGGAAACCCGTCCTTCATCAGTTCACCCATTCTCTTAAAGAAGCAATATCTTTTATAGGTCTCTATTAACTGTCATTTGTCAATTTAAAGGATAAAATCTAAACTCTTCAGCTTGCCTCACAAAGATCATCAGACTTGGCCCCATCCTGCTTCTCAGCCTTGAATCTTTTCTCCAGATTCTGACATTACCTGCATCCTCATCCATGTTTTTCCCTGCATAAGGAGACTCTTTCTGCCCTCCTCCATCTCGTGATCTTCTGCACTAACTCAATGTCCAGCTCAAAAGTCATCTCCTCCCTTGGAAGCTCTCACTAACTCTTAGGCAGAGTCGTCTTTTGCTGTTTCTCCCTCCCACAGTCCCCATCACCAGACATTAGCATCACAATGGTCTACCGGCTTATGATTCTCTTAAGACCAAAAATGTCCCTGTTTATTTATTATGTATCCCTAACAACTGACAAAGAAAGTACTCAATGAATGTTTGGAGGCAACTAATGAATTGAACTATAGCAAGAAATTTAATACAGCCTCCTCCTATCACCTCCTCCCCTGCTTTCTGCCAAAATATCATGCAGGCTTTTCTCCCTTTGCCCCTCCCAGTCCTTCTCCACCCTGCCATACATCCTGGGGGATGCTCTCTATAGCTATATCACCAGAGATTTCTTGCCTCTGGCTTCCAGTTGGGTTTGACCAGTGGGAGGCACCAGGAGGACATGGGAGGGCAGGAGGAGAGAGAAGGCAGAATATTTATTCCCCAGTTTCTTGCCCCACTGACTTGGTGCTTCTTGACCTAAGCCCTCCCCTACAGCTGAAGCTCTTGCCAGAGTCTGGTGATCACTCTTTCCCCCTGCCCTGCAAGTGTCTCCACTGTTGCTGGTTCCTGAGTACTTCATCACCCCTTGGTTTCTTAAACTGTGCCCATACCTTGTAAATAGTCCTTTTGTTAACCTCTCTCCATTATTCTGGAGTGTGCCAGAAAACTGACTAATACACCCCTATGACAGGTGCAGAGAGGACAGTGCTGCTGCGTTCCCCACCTCAGCTCTGCCAGGTCTTAGCCCTTAGCCCTTCTTAGCCCTTCTTCATCCACTCTCCCTTCCAGCCTTTTCTACCACTGTCCTCATATGACTTTTTCCTTTCCTTTCTTGTCCAGTTCCTTAAGGCTTCCAATTGCATACTTGAAAACACCTGTCATTTTGCTTTTCTTCATTTCTTATTTTCTTTGTGCTGAGGTTTCATAAGAATATCATCTGTGCTTAAAATAAAGCCATTTTTCTATTACTTGAATAAAGCATATTTGAGGCAATTAATTACACAACTCAGGACACTCATCACCATACCCTCCCTAAAAAAAAATTGCTTTAGCTTGCACTTTTCTGATAATTTTTTTGGTGAGGAAAAAGTCCTTCTCCTTCTCCTATTACATTCTTACTTCAGCCCACAAAAAAACAGATTCCTACTCCCAACCCCACTCCTCTTGGGGAGCTCTAGAACGAGTATTTCCTATGTAGCTCTCCACCCCTTACTGATTCTCCCAAACACATAGGGGAAACTGAACCAGGGCCAGAGTTCTACATTTATAGGGCAAGAGTGGCTATCAGGCTCTGCCTTTGTTCTCTGACCTGCCCACACACATCCCTGGCTTCTTTTCTCTATAAGGCAGAGACCAGAGAGGGCCTTCCTTCTTGGGGAGGAAGCCCATCCTCCTTATCTCCCTATTCCACTAGCAACCAGGTGTGTCAAGGAGGCCTAAAGCCCATGCCACCAGTTGAATAAACAGACTTCAAGTCCTCTATTCAGGCAGAAGTAGGTCCCAAAGTTGAGATGTGGTGTGGGAGTAGGAGGCACTATTTTGGCCTCGGATCAAAGCTGAATTCTCTCCAATCTAGTTCTTAAGGGACAGCCACGTGTCTGGGGAGTTATTTGGTATTTGCCCAACTGTTAATAAAGCTAATTACTTAATCTACATTTAACTAGCTATTCTGCGAATCTTGGATTTACAAACTCAAAGAGATTCCAAAAATTTGACTTAGAGCTAAAGGACACCAAAGTTCTCTTTCAAAAGAAATTCATAAATATATATATATATTTTTATATATATATATATACTCAATAGAAGTTAACAGGCATTATTGTCTTTTTGTATCCATTCTTCCCTTCTTCTAGATAAACCTCTGATTTTTTACCTAGGCACTTGGCCACTTAGAACACGACTACGTTTCCCAACCTACCTTGTAGTGGTGAATAAAATGTCTGAAAAGTATCCTTAAAAGGGAAAGGGCATGCCTTTCTCATGCCCGTGCCTCTTTCCTACTGACCAGAATTTGGACATAACCTCCAGAGCTCCATTAGCCATCTCGAGACATGCCCTGGCAATGGTGGAACAAAAAGCCACACCCTAGTCCAAGGCATTGTGATCTGGATCCCTAAAACCATCTGACTGTTCTTCCTGTTTCCATGCTTGCCCTTTTCAAATTCATGCTACACCAGCAACTAAACTGATATTTAGAAAAAGAAAAATTACATATTACAAAAAAAATCTTGCTTAGAGCCTTTCAATCATTTCCCCATTGCTCTTAGAATAAAGCCCAAAACTCTTGTCACGGGACCCTTTGATATGGCATCTGAGTACTTTTGCCCCTCACTTACCTGATCCAACCACACAGGATTCCTTTTGTTCCCTGACCAGGCTAAGCCTTTTTTCCTCTTGTAAGACTCATGCATATTGTTAAGTAGACAGTTAGGATCTTGGCTCTTCTTGAGACCAGGGTTCCCTGCTTTGGTGTTGTTCAAGCAATTGTTCCACCTGGGAAAAGGGTAAGAGCAGGCACTCCATTTTGGTGTTGGCCCACCCTTAATCCTATCCTGAGCAACAGCTACACCTGGGGAAGGAGGGAATGCTTTATCAATCTCGGAATGCCCCAGCCCAGGCATAATAGGATTTGGAAAGTGACCTAGAGTAACCTAAGGGTAATTATTATGCCATTAGCTTGAATCTACTTGTGGTTAATCTTTCCCCCAACAAAGGTGGGCTTTCTTAGAGGGAGCTCATATATACACAGATGGAATTTTGAGGACACCTGTTGATCATTTGATAACATCCCACATCTCCCAAGAGCTCTCCTCCAGACCGGACTAGTAAAAGGAAACAATCCAAGAAGTCAAAAAGTCAAAGAGAGAGTGAGCGGGTGGGTGGGTCGGTCAGTCTCTGCTTGCAAAGACAGACCTGTTTTGTTTTACAATAAAGAGCTTCTCATGTGAAACGGCTTTCTGCCTGAGGTTATTCTGTCACATTGGTCCTGCTGGTGATTTTTCCAAGAAAGGAGCCAGAGGACCAGGATAATAGTCTGGACTTGACACTTTGGTGTGTCTGGTCATTCTTCAGCCAAGAGCATACCAAGAACTGAGGGCAGACTGCCACCCTGACAATATCACTCCAAACGTTTTCCCAAGACCTTCCTGGCTTTTCTCATCCTTCAGCCTCAGCTCGAATGACTTCTCCTCTAACAGAACATCCCTGACTACCCCATCTAGCGTGGTCTTCCCACCTCATTACCCTAATATTTCCTTCCTTACTCATATAACTACCTGTGTTAATTTGTGTATTCTATTTCCCCTACTATCTTATAGATTCTACAGGTGGCTTCTTTGTATTGTTTACAGATATAATATGAGGTCCTAGCACATAGTAAGGGTTCAATAAATATTCATTGAAAGAAAAATGAATTATCCATTGATTAATCAAGGACCCTTTTATTATTTTCTTCCATGTATTCTAACTTTGAAAGATTTTTTCTATAAAACTATTTGAGCAAAAAGTCACCTATTTCCCATATTCTTCATTAATCAAATATCTATTTAGCTGCAAAAGCTTCTGATCAGCATGAGATATCTATTTGTCCCAAGCTGAGGTGATAGAATTTCAGTTCCATTTCAGTTGTAAGACTGCAGACTCATCATAGGGAAGCACAAATTGCCATTAAACTTTTTGAAATGCTAAAAATGGCCATGAAAACTTCATAACTATCTTAGCAAACACCTTAACATCCCATGGACTTCAATTTGTCATTAAAGAAGAAAAAATATTACATTTCTAATCAAAGGCCAATGTCACAGAGTAATCACTTACCCTTTCTTGCTCATCTTTATCTGTAAGATGGGATATTCCAGACAGGTCTAAAAGTGCTTACATCTCCCTCAAACTGACTGTGCCCCTCCACATTGCCTTCCCTGAGTCTGACTACATTACTGAGGGTTGAAATGGGGGTTATTACAACTCAAAGAAGCTCAAAGAACTTTAAACACCATAAATTACTCTTTCCTGGTCCAAGAAAGTTACAACTTCGGCTGCCTTTTTAAAGTTTCTCCCTGTTTTCATATCAAAATATTGACTCTTGAAACTTGCCTTGTCTGCTCAGAATGGCCTGAGTTCTGTATCTGTTCTCCACGGTTTCTGGTTTTTCAAAGATCCCAAGGAAACCAAGACACCCTGACAAGGTTAGCATAAGCTGTACCTTAGGCACAGCTCAGAGGAAGCCCCTCAGAATTGTAGGAAATTTAAGTCTTCCTGCAGGAAACTCGCAAACATCTGAATACAGGTTTATAGACAGAGGACAATTTAAGACCTGAGACACATACACCTTCACCATCAAGACAGGTTTTGTTCCCGCAAAAAAAAAGGTTTTTGTTCTTTTTATCTCTGCAAACAACCTTGTTCATTGATCAACAAACTTAATGGTTGAGCAGGCTGGCAGGATGGGTTCTTTGTGCTGCTCAATAGTATCATTGGTTTTCTCCAGTAAAAGATCAGCTTGAAGCTATGCTCTGCCCTCAGGGGGTAGTGCCTGCCTGAGCTCTTTTCCAGGGATGGTGGCCTTAGCAACAATGCCATCAGGAGGACAGTTTCCCACCACCTGGCCTTGGAGTGGATTTGTTTTTGCTACAAAACTCTGGTCCAGAAAAGCATACTGTTTATAGCCATTAGCTTTGTCTTTTCAGACCTGACTAATCTCTAGTACTGAAACTACTAGTTGCTTGTGGCAAAACATGAGTATATAATCAGAAATTAAATAAAAATGAGTTGTCAGGGCTAGAAGTCAATGTCCAGCACTAGCCCAACTCTCCTGACACTGCCCTGTGCTTTCATGCTCCTCCCATCTTCATGAAAACAGACTAAGGAGAGAGAAAGGAAGAAAGGAAGAGTAGAGCTAAACAGTGAAACAGTAAAGAAGATGGATGACCACTCTGAGTTTGCATTCCAAAACATGAAGGAGTACTATTCCCCTCCCAAACCAAGACTGGCACAAAACAATCCTGCCCACATGGTGGACAGTTATTAAGATTCCTGTTTGTACACATTGGTGCCAAATGTAATATTCAGTCTCTGCCTTTCTTCTTAGTTGAGTTCCTACAGGTGACTCAGAGGGGGACATAAGCCTTTGGGTTTTGATGCACAATGGAGCTTAGCAAAAGAAAAGGAGAGGGAGCCTATTGAAATGGGAAATTATGGAAGTCAAGGAGATCAAGAGAGATTTCATTGTTCATTGTGCTAAATTTTTATCCTTCTCCCCAGCATGAGCTCACTCACACTAAGCAAAGCTTTACATACATGCCCATGACAATAGGTCCTGTGGTTCGTTAACACAGCTGAGTATAACACAACATCAGTAGGTTTAAGGTCACAGTTGAATTCCATCATGGGCCAGGATGTAGGCTGTACCCCTCACCAGACCCTTCCTCTTCACAAATGCATGGCACGCTAACAAAGTCAACTAGAGATGGGAGAGACAAGGTCAGTCCATTCTCATTGCTAGGTGAATAATGCAAAGATGGTTTGCTTCTGATGGTGAACTCGAAATTTCAGCAGCAGATATGAAGAAGATCAAATCACAGGAGGCATGCTTTCTTCAAAACGTAAAAAGCATGTTTTTATACCTATGTATGCCTGAAAGAATAAAAATATATTACACTTACAAAGTCATGTGTTGGTTTCAGATAATCCATGCGAATAGTCTATTGAATTGCAAAAGAGTATATTTTCTCGCCCCCTTTTCAAGGACATTCATTGTGTGAGTCAGGGAAGCAAAGAAAACAAACGGCAAACTCAAATTAGAGTAACTCAAGGAGGCTAAATAAAGGGACTGTTTTCAAGGCCAGGGCAGTGTATGGGAAATGGCAGTGGAAAGCTACAATCTAGAAGGAGCCTGAGGGTGGCAGATGCCACCTGTGAGCCTTAAGGGTCAGGAGGCAGCAGTTACAGAGTCATGAACCATGAACGGAAGCCACCTTGGGAGAAGCAGTGATCTCCTTGAAGGGACACAGCCAGCCCCTGGAAATCCCACAAGGAAATTATATCCTGACCTTCTCCCTGCCCCACACCTCCTGCTGGGTTTCCCCCTGACCAAACCCACTGAAAGCCAGAGGACAAGAGAACTTGATGTTGTTTGCAGAGAGAAGCCCCACAGGGCAGTGAACAGAAGGCAAGAGAGAGAAGGTCGATATGGAGAGGCAAACAGAAGCTACCTGGTCCAGGAATCATTAATCATTGATCATTGGACACTTGAAACACATTTATGGATGGCTGTGCAGATTTTCAATTTTCTATATTCTATCACTTTTCCATAACTTGATGCTATCAAATACTTTTGACAGAAAATCTACACTAAGACATTTTGCTTTGGCTATTGAAAATCCCAACCCTAAAAAACTAGGCCAATTAAGTTTGAATTTTTTTTGGAAAATAAAATAACTAATGCCCTGTTTTAAAAAGAAGTACAATGATTTTAATAAAATTGGTAATGCCATTTGATTTCTAACCTATTTGTTTAAAATGAAAGACAAGCAATCCATGAACATGAAAGAATTTACATATAAACAACCATAATTATACTCTATAAGATTAATAAACCTTTTTTTATATCTGCTAATTACATTTTACAATGAGAAAGCAGAAGTGCTCCTAAGGGAAAGAATTGCTATAATCTATCAAGTCACTAGGAGTATTGAGATTTTTAAGCCTAACCACCCTACATATATTTATGCAAAAGTTTTAATAGCAAGTTGGATTTAAAACCTTCACTTTTTAAGAAAGGGACTTCAACATTCCAGATCGTTTTATAGTCTCTAGTGTACAACTTCTCCTGAATAGTCTCTAGTGTACAACTTCTCCTGATCTTCAATTCTTCCTTTTAAAAAAACCTGAACATTGTATTTTTTCCTAATTTCCATACATTTCAGTACTCTGTGATTTCTAGAAAATTATAACCAGTGCATATGCGATATCACACACACATTTAAAAGGCTAATTCAATGCATGCACTTTTTTCTGATTAGTGGTTAAATTAAATTTAATGTCTTTTGAATGGTTACTTTTTGATTAATCCATTCAACAAATTAGCTTCCACTCTGTACCAGACACCTTGACAGGCCCTGCAGATAGGGTAGTAAAAGACACATGGTCTTCCCACCCCCATGGAGCAGATGGTCACCTGGAAAAAGCAGATATTCAATAAACAATCAACCAAATAAACATTTGGCAGCAATTGTAATGAGTGTTGTGATAGTGGAGTATAGGCCACTGAGAGTTACAGGGCCAATCATCTGGTGTAGGTGGGACAGGATGGGCTCCCCAGAAGTGACATTAAGACAACAAATGAAAAATGGGGAAGAAAGAGGAAGGAATAGTGAGCTCCAGCTGTAGACTTCCTCTCACTGGAGACCTCCTTCAGCTGTGTAAACTACCAATTTGTAGAAGTGAAGAGGAGGAGCATTCTGTTGCAGGTACTAAAAAAAAAAAAAACTCTGCCATAGGCTGAATACTATTAACCAAAGACTGCCATTTCCCATGCTTTTTACAAATACTATTTTGAAGTACTGTATGCATAATTGGTATTCTTATACCAGAACTATTTAGTATTAAGAAAATAGCTATGTAATTATCAGCAGGAATCTTCATTACGTTGCATTCTCATCTATCTCTCAGTCCTGAGGCATGTGAGGGTAAGGAAAGAATGAAGAAATGAATGGATAGATGGAGGGTGAATGGATGAATGACTGCAGCAGGCACTAAGCCTATGGAAAAGACACAACTTTAAGAGCCCAGGAAGAAAATAAATGTGTACTTACAGTACCTATAAGCTCTAACATTTGTGTCCTTAGGAAAGTAAAGAAGTGATTGAGAAGTAGAAGGAAACTCTCTCTCTTCATTTTACTGAGGCAGCAAAGCCTTTGGGATAGGATTTCAAACTACATGAGAAGCAGGTTAGAGCTAACCCTGGAAGATAATCTAGCTGTTTTGTTTTATTTTGTTTTGTTTTGTTTTTATGCTTATAAGATAATATGATAATATATATTTTCTGTACCTCCCAGGAGGACAAAAGAGAAATAAATGGATCTGTCAACCTCTGAAAACTCTACTCAGTGACCCATCGGCCCAGGGAGTGAAGAAGAACGCCATTCCCTTATTTTATTATTTCTACCTATGACTGCCAGGAATCTATTGCATTCCGAAGTAAAAGATATTTCTTTGATGCCTTCTCAGCAAAGTCTTCAAATAGTTTGGGATTTCAAAATGAACTCTATCTCTGAGTATTTTTAAAAATAAAAAGTAGGAAAAATTGGGGAATTAATTGCTTAGAACAGTGAAAATTTTCTGTAAAGTGGTTGGTTTTCTTACATGAGTATCAAAAAATAATAATAAATTACAATTTGTTATAATAGAAGAATCAAAATGATGCTATGGCACTTTCTTAGCATCATTTGCTAAATCACTTAAAAATTTAACTCTCCCACCCACTCATGCCCATCACTACTGACTTCAAACTATCACCTAGCATTTAATTTTCCTCTTCTGCTGATTTCCCTGCATGCAATCACTGCTGTGGTTCAATTTTTCCCCCAAGCATGTCAGCACTGGAATATTAAAAAATAAAAAGTTAGTAATTATAAGCAACAAATTGAAGTCAATAAACCTTAAGCTGGCAAATATTCTATTTAGACTGGCATTTTGCCACTCAATAAAACATGATTTGAATCCTGCAAATAAGGAAGAATGTTGATAAGGATTTTTTCTGTGCAAATAAGTTTCCTGGTTGACAATTTCATGGATTTTTAGTGATTATCTACATTCACTAAAATCCTGGTCTTCAAGTCATTATCTCCCAGCTGGCATTCAGGTAGTGATTCTGAACACCTAATGCCACTGGAAATTTTCATTTCCTTTATGTTATCTAAGTTGGTGAACTCAGTAAGTTAGAAGAAGTTACATATGCAGTTAAAGGTCTTAATTAGAGCTCCATTTACATAGGAAAACCCCCACTCCAAAGACCAAATAGCTGATTTCATAAACGGCAATCAATGGGTGATAGGAAAAGTGGGTAAAAGAATGTAAATGACTCAGATTCCATTATTCTACTACATGCCAGAGAATGTCCCAAGGATATGTTCCTTTGACAAGCATAAGGGCAGCACATTAAGTTTCCTCAAATGAACTGATTAGTCCCTTCAGCCCAACATAATCTCTTTATGAAAAGCCTAGCTTGCTGCTCTTGATAAGCCTCCTTTATGTGTCATATTCCATCTGTGCACCCAACTCATGAAATGGTGTGTGTGTGCCCAGACATGTGTACATGTTGGTTTCCCCAATATTTATTTAACATATTATATTGGCCAAGAATTGTGTTAGTGCTCTCTCCCTATTTTATGGATGAGAAAACTGAAATCTGGAGAAGTAATTTTCCCAAGACTGAATAACTTGTAAATTACAAAGTAGGATTGAAACTCAGGCAGTCTGACTTTAGATTTATCTCTTAATCATCTCTACCCTCCACTACCTTGGGTCCATTTTAAAATCTGTTGTTCATTCTTCAGTAGCTTTCCTTCTCATAAGTGCTGAAGTTCCTGAGGGAGCAACCACAGTTCCCTATTCCCACCTCTTCTGGTCACATATACAATTCCCTTGGGGTCACAGGTCATGACTTAGCTAGACCATATGTGGCATCACAATGTAAAGGAAATACTAACATCTACTGTCAGCCAAATATAATATGCTTGCTTCAACGTCTGTCAATTGCAATTGCTATAGTACCTCCTGAGAATGGGGATTCCTGGCCCAGTGGGGTACCAGCAAAATGCCAGAGACAAGGTTGGGCAGGTTGGACAGCAATCACCTAGGTCAGCAGGGGAAGCCATGTGTGAAAGGGGAGATTCAAGTTTCAAAGGCCAAAGAGAGCATGAGGAGCAGAGGCAGAGACATGGAAATGGCAGAAGAAGATGAAAGGGTGTCCCAAGCAGAGGGGGCAGCATTTGACAGAGAAAAACATAAGAAAGAATATGGATAGTTTAGGAAAAGCAAACAATTCAGTGGTCTTGGCAAAAGGTGTTCATGAGCCCAGTTCAGTCTGGTTTTTGTTCATTTGTTTTTGTTTTACATTTCAATAAGTATTTGTTAAGTACCTACTATAGGCCAACATTCTCTTACTTGGCTTCTGAGAACTAGTCTCCAATTTTCCTCTTCAATCTATCTACTCTGCTGCCTATTTTTCCTTTAAATGTTAGTGTTCTTTGGGACATGGCCTAGGCTCTCTTTTCTTTTCACCTCATACCCACTTCAAATCTATGCATCTGGTCTAAATCTCTTTACTGAGTTCCAAACAAACCCCTGTCTTACTTACTTGATGTCTCCTCTTGAGTGCCCCACAGGTATCTAAAATAACATGTCTAAAACTTGTCATATCTGCCCCAGCATAAACTGGAGGTAATCTGGTGCACCAGGAGGCCTCATGTCACAGCTGGTCAGTCAGCCAGGTCTCAAATTTATGTGAGTGTCACAGACTTTATTGTACATGACAGTTTCCAACTATGCAGCTATGCTATTTCCCTCCTATATCATTTCAAGTCATGACTTCGGCCTGCCTTGTTTAGCTCTCTCTTTTCATATCTTTCAGTGATCAGGTTAGCCACCAGAAATGAAGCCTTTTTAAATATTAAATTTAAGGTCCAAATTTCCTTGAGAAGAAAAAATAGACTCATATGTTTTGGTATAAAAAATCTATTCACATTGCAAAAGATCAATTTACCAGTATTGACTACAGTAACTGTGGCATTGACTAAGTTTTGGCTGCAATCTTGCTGCTAAGTGTTGTTAGCAAACCCATAGCATCAGCATCACCTGGGAGCTTCTTAGAAATGCAGAATCTCAGGCCCCACCCCAAACCTATTGAATGAGAATCTACATTTTAATGAGATCTCCAGGTGATTCCTGGGCAAAATAAAATTGGAAAGGCACTGCTGTAATATAAAACGATGAATGTGTACTCAAGAGCCCTGTATTCTCTTTTGAAATTTTTCCATATCATGCTCAAATGGATTTAAATGTATTCATTGCAAGGATTATTTTGGTAAATCTGGATGTTGTCATCATGAGGAGATATAAAAGCTCCCTCTAATTTACTTTATGAAGAAGTTGATGCTTTGAACATGATGTTCACTTCCTCTAAGGTGAACAACATCTCATGATAATTAGAAATTTCTTTTCAAAAATATCCTGCTTCCAAAGTTATATTTTTAAGAGTGTTGTGTTTCAATTCTTGCATCAAATGGTGGCATGTCATGATAAATCTATAGACCAGCAAATATATCATATCAATCATTGAGTTAGTAAGAGGTTTTCAAATATATTTCTTACTTATTTGAAAATAACAGATGAAGTTTTTGAAAAATAAAAATTTGACAAAGCCTGCATGATTAAATGCCAAATATAAGGTAAATTGTACCTTATCATCAATAAATTTTCCATAGTATTCACATGCAACAGGATAATTTTGCGAGATATTCATTTCTGTCTGATTCTTGCTGCTTTAAGTGACCCATGAAAGAAGTTTTTTCATTTGTGTCCTCCACACAAGCAATCAAAGCTGTGTGTCCTGGAGAATTAGCTGGTTTTCAAAACATTTGGCCTACAGAGGCTATAGAGCTGAATTACTAGAGGAGGAGTATCTCTCAAGGTTTGAGGAAGAGAAATCAAAAATGGAAATTTAAGGAGAGAGTGGAGAATGATGGAAATCTTTAGTTTGGCCTGTCGAAGTCCTGGGAACCCAGCAACCTCATTAAAGAAGCCCATTTCCTATGCTTGTCATGGAAGAAATGAAATCCCCCTCCTTTTAATAGCCCACTGGGGCCACAGTGAACATCTCTGTGGTGAACACCTCCGTATCCTTGGAAACTGAAGCTTGGGTCCCCAAAATATGACTGTGTTTTAAATCTTGTCACCCTAGTGAATGTGGTTCAATGTCAGAGTTATTTGACATAGAAGAAAAGTTTCTTGCTCCAAAATTATATAAAGCAGGTTCGTTCTTATGCCTACTTTATATTAGAGAGTAGGCTTGTGAGCTGGAACTCTGGGATATTCTGCTATTCTTTAACATATCTTAGGAAAGTAGTTGGTACATAGTAGATACTGCACCTGCATTGTTGATTAACTGCCTACTAGCAACAGTAAAAAAATTCAGGATTCCTGACTTTTAATATCTACAGTCTACCTAGTAAAACAGCTTCTCAAAAGCTTCCCACATTTTTGGTGCTTAAATGAAAATGTACTTTTCTTTTTTTATGAGTAGCTGACTCCTTTCATAGACCATAACTTAGATATATGAAGACATTTATTGTCTTTCCAATTCTGTCTAATTTTCTAAATAATCTAAATATGTAAATGTCTTCATAATGGTTTGACAGAGATTGTGTATAAATAAAATCATTGGGCTTTCTATTTAAAAAAAAAGTACTTCAAAATCAAAAATCAAAACAAAACAAACCTCTCTCTTAAAAAAATACTATTTTTCAACCTCAAACTTGATGAGATGTACATATTGCTTTTTAGATGTCTTTTAATTTTTAATGAATAAAATTTGAGAAAATTTAAAGCAGTTAAAGATGGCATTTAAGAATATAATCTATCTTAAATTAGATTTGAGAGTATCAAAAATGTAGATGTTTCTCTTTTGTAAACAATAAATAGAAGGTGGGACAATGAATAGGATTCAAAGTGGCTAAAAACATATAGGAGGAAAAACTCCAGAAAAAAAGGAAATGGAAATACTGAAAGATGAGGGAAAAAAATATTTTCAATTAGTAATAAAAATACTTTTCAGGAGAGAGGCCAAGAAGAGTGAGAAGGTTAAATATACTGAATGAAAAACAAGAATTAGAGAAATAAGGCTAGGGATTGAGGAGAAGAGAATGAGTAAAGAGAGCAGTGTGGCTTGAGTCAAGATTAATCATCAGGAACAGGAAAAGAAGACAGAAAAGAGGAGAAGGAAGACTTTTAATTCCCTTTAGCAGTAGATGAAATAGGAAAAGAAACCACTGTTTCCCCTCCAATCTTCCATCCTCACTAAGCGGCTCCCCTTGAACTAATCATCTGTCCATCATCATTCTGGACTGGTGTTGGGTTGGTTTGGAGTATCTCATCCCAACCATATTACAGTCTCCAGGGCCACCGAGTCCCTTCACAACTAATCATCAGCCAGATGTTGCAATCAAACATGTCTGTGTCTACAAAACTGCTATGGTTGGAATTTTTGATCTCTCCAAACCTCATGTTGAGATTTGATCCCCAGTGTTGGAGGTTAGGCCTAATGGAAGATGTTTGGATCATGGGTGTAGATCCCTCATGAATAAATTAATGCCCTCTCTGGGAGAAGGGACAGTTAGTGAGTTCCTGTTCTATTAGTTCCCATAAGAGCTGTTTGTTAAAAAGAGCCTAGCACCTTCGTCATATCCCTCTTGCTTTCTGCACATATCAGCTCCTCTTTAATCTTCCACCATGAGTGAAAGCAGTCTGAGGCTCTCACCAGATGCAGATGCTCAATCTTGAACTTTTCCAGGCATTATATTTGTGAGCCAAATAAATCTTTTTTCTTTATAAATTACCCACCCTCAGGTATTCCTTTATAGCAACACAAAAGGAAGAAAGACAACAACCCTAATTGTATTATTCTGTCCCTGGCTTCTGATTCAACATTACCAAATTTTCTCCAAAAATCCTTCAGACCTATTTCAACATGGTTCAGATATTTTTCAAACATTTTGCAGACTGTATCTTTTTTTCCCCATAAGAAATAGAAGCCATCAGTTAAAGATAGCTCTCAATTTCTCACCATCAAACCCAACAATCCTGGCTTCCTGGGCACCCATTCTTTCTTCCTTCTTTCTGTTACAAGAAGAAATGTCTCTTTCACTATCTAAGGTCAAGCCCCAACTCTGCTCTGAATTGCACATGCAGCAGCCTCTTTGAGCTTGACACTAGAGATTGTCACCTCTCTCAAATTATTAACCTCATACTCTCAACTGGGTCCTTCCCACTGGCATTTCTATATTCAAGCCTCTCCAATTTAAAAAGAAAACATTTTTTAAAAAGAAAAGAAACCATTATTTAAACCCTCAACCAACTCCAGCTCTCAAGCTAACTTCTGTCTGTCTATCATTTACAATCAAACTTTTAAAAATTATCTAAATACTCTCTCCATTGACTTACCTCCCACAGACCCCTCAGCATTGAACCTGGCTTCTGTCTCAACACTCTACATAAACTGCCCTGGGCAAAGTCAGTAAAACTTCTCATGTCACAAAATACAATGGCCAATTTTCAGTTCTCACTTCACTTGAACCAGCATCATTAAATTGTTGAAAATACCTTCCCCTGCTTCTACAACACACTCTCCTGGTTTTCTCCTACCTCTCTAGATATTCCTTTTTTGTCATCTCCTCTAGTTCATCCTTCTTTGCCTGAAATTTAAAAATAAAAATCACTGGGGCTTGATCTGAAGCCCAATTTTCTATGCATTCTTTCATCCTCACAATGTAATAAAACCCAATCATGCTTATGACTTTGATTACCAGCCATATAATTACAATTCCCAAATTTATCCCTGAAAAAGTCAACACAGACTTCTCTAAAAGGCAAATCTAACACAACTAGATAATGAACTTTGACTTATAAATTTTAAATTTACCTTAAATTCAACATGATCAAAACTGAATGCATGGACTTATGCTTCTTCCTATGGTAGAATAACCACATGTACTCCCTACCCCTTAACAAAATATTGGCAAATCAAACTTGAGAGTACATAAAAAGTATAATAAACAATGACAAACAGGATTCATTGCAGGAATGCAATCAATTCACCATATTAACAGGATAAATACAAAAACATATAATCATCTCAATTTATATAGAAAAAGCATTTGGAAAAAATTCAACACTTATTCATGAAATAGATAAACAAACAAAAACATCCTCAGCAAATTAAGACTACACAGATATCTTCTAAACATGATAAAGGGCATCTATTAGAAAAATACAACTAAAATCATAGCTACTGGTGAAAGGCTCAATGCTTTTCCTCTATGAGTCTGTATAGGGCAAGAATGTCCATCTCGCCACTTCTACTCAACAATGTGATAAAGAGTCTAGCCAGTGCAAGAGAGCAAGCCAAGAATAAATAAATAGATAGGAAGGTAAGTAGATAGATCAATAGATGGATGGATAAATGGATGAATGGATAGATAGGTAGATAGATGACATAGACTGCAAAAGAAGAGGTAAAACCTATGCTTACTTGCAGACAACAAAATTGTCTACATAGAAATTCTAAAGAATCTTCAATAAAACTACTAAAATGAATAGATAAATACAGCAATGCGACAGGATATAAGGTCATTATAAAAAATTTTTAAATATTTACAATAGCATTGAAAAAATAAATACTTAGAAATAGATTTAACAAAATATATACTAAACATGTATACTGAAAAATATAAAATATTGCTCAGAAAATTTAAAGAAGATATGAATAAAAGGAGAGATATGATATGTCCTTTGATCAGAAAACTCAGTCTTGTGATATCAATTATCCCCAAATTGATCTAGAGATTCAGTGCAATCTCAATGGAAATTCCAGGAGGCTTTTTTGATAGAAATTGACTAGCTGATTCATTTATATGGAAATGCAAAGGATTTACAATAGCTAAAATAATTTCAAAAAATAAGAACAAAGTTGGAGAATTCATTATCTGATTTCAAAACTAACTATAAAACTACAGTAATCAACACAGTGAAGAATCGGCATAAAGCTAGACATACAGATCAATAGAATAAAGTAAGGAGTCCAGAAACAGTAGGTTGCCAAGACAATTCAAAGGGGAAGGGATAATCTTTTCAACAAATGGTGCTAGAACAATTGAATATCCGTATGAGGAAAAAAATGAACCTTCATTCTCACATCATGCATAAAAATTAGTTAAAGTGGACAATAGACCCAAATAAATAATAAATAATAAAGTCATAAAACTACTAGAAGAAAAAATAAGGGAAAATCTTCACAAAATTAGGGTAAGCAAAACTGTTTAGAAAAGACAAAAAGCACAGTCCATAAAATAAGTTAATAAACTGAACGTCATCAAAATTAAACATCTCTGCTCTTTATAAAGCATCATTAATAAAATATAAGGCAAGTCACAGATTGGGATGGAAAATATTTGTAACATATGTCAGACAAGAGCTTTTACTGGGAATTTTTAAAGAACTCTTATAATTCAAGAATAATACAAATAGCCCAAATTTTTAAATGGAGAAAAGATTTGAACAGAAATTCAGAAAAGATGATATACAAATGGCTAAATGAAAAGATATTCAATCATATTAATCTTCAAGGAAATTAAAATTAAAATTGCAATCAATTAGCTATGATTATATACCCACTAGAATGGCTAAAGTTAGAAACTGACAATACCAAGTGTGGACAACAACGTGGAGCAACTGAAACTCTCATACTCTGCCGATGAGAATGCAAACTGGTACGACTGTTGACAATAATTTGGTGGATATATACACACACGCACACATATACAGATAAATATATGCACTAATACATGTAAATATATATGTATGTTTATAAAAGTTAAATATATGCACAATCCATCAATTCCACTACCAGGTATATTTAACCAAGAGATATAAAACATATGTCCACACAAAGACTTGTGCTCAAATGTTCATTGAAGCTTTATTTACACTAGCCCAAAATTATAAACAACCTGAATATCTATCAATAGGTAAATGGATAAACAAATTGTAGTATAATTTGTAGTATAACAAATAAAATACAACTCAGCAATAAAAAGAAACAAGCTATTGAGACACACAATAATATGAATGCATCTCAAAACTGAGCAAAAAAAAAAAAACCTAGTCCCAAAAAAGTATATGCAATGTGATTCCATTTATTGACATTTGAGAAAAGGCAAATCTAATCTCTAGTAAGAAAACAGATCCATGATTTCCTAGGGCCAGGGCAGAGTGGGGGGACTGCAAAAGGGCATAGGAAACTTTTTAGATGACAGAAAAATGCTATATCTTGATTATGGTGGTAGTAAACATTTGCCAAAACTCATCAAATATATACTTTAAATAGGTGCATATTATTATATATAAGTTATTCTTTAATAAAATTGATTTTTAAAAAATCAATGCCTGGTCTCTCCTTCCATCCCAGCCCAAACCCTCAAAACCAAGTTCTTCTCAAGTTATTTGAAACCTTAGTATCATGCTTTTCCACTTCCATATCCTTCAACCCTCACATTCATACAATCACTATGTTCTGTTTACCTTCAAAATATCTGAGAGTCTTGACATATCTTATCTCCACCTGCATGCTATATAGGTCTACACCCCATTACCTCTCACCCAGATCTATTGTGACATCTCAGCAGGCACTCCTGTGTCCTTCCAGTGTATTTTCCCCCATGCCAGCTGAGTGCAGATCTGATTATAACAGTCCTCTAAAAACTGTGCAGTTCTTACTATGATAGACATAGCCTTGCATGGCCTGGCTCCTATGTATCTCTCCAATCTATTCAGTCATCCTCTAGGTCTCTACACTCCAGCCACAGTGGCATTTTTTTAGTCCTTGAAGATACTATGCTTCTTCTTTCTTTAAGATCTTCTTACTTGCTATGTTCTCTGCTCATATACCCACCTCACCTAAATTCTAGCTCATCCTGAAGATTTCTGCTTAAACATCATGTTCTCAGGAAAGCCTTCCCTGCCTGTTTCCCCAGCAAGTCAGAGTACCCTGACAGATTCTTATAACATTCTGAGTTTCTCCTCCTTCATACCTGCTTCCATTGGGAATTGTATCATTATTTTCATAATTTATTGTTTGATGTCTACATCTCCTATTGGATTTGAACTTCACAAGAAGAGTAGCCCTGCTTGTATTATTTACTGCCATATCCCCGGTACCTACTATTAAAAGGTTCAACAAACATGAATAAATGAATTAATAGTGCCTATGATAAAGAACCAAGTGAGCCCACAGTGACAATAAAATAAAGTGTCAACGACGACCTTCTCTGAGAGTAAGTGGCTTCTTTAATCACTAACATTTTCCTTCTAAAATGAGTCCAGAGGGACCCAGAACTCAAACTAGGATAAACAAGCCTATAAAATATGAGTATCATTTTATCTTTAAGGACTTATTCATTGTAATATCTGTTTTAAAATCTAAAAGAGATGGACTCACTACCCAGGGTGGGACAATGTACATCTAGAAGAAGAATAACTTAAATGAATATAAATATATGAAATACATAATGATTTATGAATTCATAATAGTACTAAAAATGCATTGGTCACTATTGGAACTTGCTTGGGCACCAATCTATTACCCTGAAAAATTGATAATAAACAGGGAAAAATAAAATATTCTACATGCCCTTTCAGTAGTTCAGAGCAATCAAATAGTGAATGAGGGAAAGTTCTTTATAGAAGAATTCCCTCTACTAAATGCAGAAAGAATCATTTCTATGATGGTATAATAACACCCAAATTTGCTTACTACCTTTAAGCCCAGTTAAACTTGATCTCTCCACAAGACATTCCAAACAGCACATCCTGTATAGAAAAGTAGGGATATCTTTCTTACTTCCTAGTATTGTCCATATCAATGGATCAATAGACTGAAGTATGGTTGTATAAAGAGAGACTCAGCATAGGGGTGAGTTGGGGATATTTTGTGGAGAATGTTGAAGGCCAGTGCAAAAAAGTCTGTGCCTAATTTGGTAGGTGGTGAAGAGCCAAGGTAGATTTTCTTTCTTAGTGATGGTGCAACATTATCAAAGCTGTATTTTACAAAAATAACTCTGCCTGCACATATTAAAATAGATGGTAGAATAGAGGGACTGGAGGTGGAGAAAGAGTTGTGAAGTTATTGCAATATATAAGAAGGTTGTCATAATGGCCTGAAGTGGAGTGATAGCAGTGGAAATGGCAGATTCAGAAGCCAGAGGGGAAGTATAATTAGACAGAATCTAACAGCTGAACTTTTAAAAAATAAAAGCATAAATGTATGACATGGTATTATCCACTGTGTGATGGTTGATAAATGACTTGTGATAATGATAGTGACCTCCAGGATTCAGTTTGCAAGCTGCAAGCAGTTAAAAACTCACAACATTCTGTTAAATGTCAAATGATTAAGCAACATTATTGCATCAGAATCTAGCCAAGTAGTAGAAACCACTTGAATATTTAAAACAGAAAGACTATAATGTATGGAATTAGTTACATAGGTGGCAGAAGAGCTGAAAACTCGCAGGACAGTGAGGCAACCCAGAGATGAGCACCAAAAGGAAGCCACTACCATGCCTGAGCCAGAGAGAAATGGAAAAGATAGTACAATTAGAGCAAGGGCCGCAGTCATCCAGTGAAAGCTGAAACCATTGCAAGCCAGAACAACAGAGCTGAAGCTTCAGAGGAAAAATAGCCATGGCGAGAGATGATGCCCAAGGCAAAGACAGAAGAGAAGAAATAATTCGAAATTTTTCGTCTTGCTATCTGCTTATCTCTTACCAGTGACAAGGACCAACTAGAAGCTGGTGACAAGGGAACCAGAGAAACACAGACTTCAGGGGTCATCCTCCCTGAAACACAGGGCAAACCAGAGGATGGGTGAAGAATGAATATGAGAGCAGATAGACCTAGGGCCAGTACAACTATATAGGTTAGAATGAATGGTTTCAAATTTTCAGCAAAACTAAAAAATTGCAAGTATAAAATCAAGCAAATTAAGTAAAATTATGCAATCTTAAATTTGGATTGGAAATGTCAGTCTAAACTCATGATTTCTTATATTTTTATGTATGTGCTTCCTGATTCTACCTTCTGAAAAGGCTAAATGCAATGAGTAGTAGCAATGAACTCTCCTACCACTCAGTTTATTGCCTCTAAATACCATTCCCCACTGAAATGAAGCAAAGCTCTTTCTAGAACTCACGCCTTCTATATATACAGCAAGATGAATCTGGGATATCTTATTGTGCCAGCAAAAAAACACACTAGATTGTGTCAAAGGACACCAGAGCCAGTATGAAGGATTTCCCACTGACCTAAGATGGGATAATTTGCATTGAAAAGAATAATTACTGCAATGAATTGGAACACATTAAAAATATAATAATCTGAAAATAAATTGAACCTGAATCTAATAAAGCCTTTATATCAAATTACCAGTTTACATAAAATACAAAGATAGAACAACAAGTTAAATGACACAATGAGAAGGCACTCAAATCCAAAATATGGAATACATAAATGACACAGCGTCTCAAAAAAATCAATGATATAAGAAAAGAAAAAAGACTTAAGGAATATATCAACCAAAATGCAATGTATGGACCTTTTTGGATATTAATCCAAACAAACCAATGGTAAAAAAGCATTTTTGAGACAATTTAGGCAATGTAAATATGGATTGGACTTTAGATAATATTAAGGAATTATGTTCATTTTGGTCAGAGTGAAAAAGTAGAATAGTTACAACAAAAAAAGATAAAAGGTATTAAGAATAAGGCATAGCTACTCACCCAACAATGAACAAAGTTGGTCTGGAAAATTTGGGTCTGAATCTTAAGAAGTGGTTTCCAAAGCTGACTATCAGAATCACCTGGGCAGCTTCTAAAATTTCAGATTCCCCAGCCCTATAGGTAGCCTTGGACCTGGAAATTCTAATTCAGTTTTGGGATGACACAAAACAGTTCCTCCAACTATCCTGATAATCATCCAGATTTGAGAATCATACCACTCTGAAATCAGTGGTGTTGGAGGAAAATCCCATATCAAGACCTCCAAGCTGAGTCATTTTGATTATATCACTGTTTCTATGCAGCCTAGCAGCTATCAGCCAGAAAACCTGCCCACCAAGTACCAAGTTTACCATTCACTCTTACCAAAATGATTTGTCTTTTTCTAAACTCTCCTTCTAAGTACTTTATGTATAACAAGAGAATTTCAAAAAGTTCATGGAAAATGGAATTAAAAGATAAAAATAAAAATATAAATTTTATTTCTCAACATGAGTGCCATCAAGTTCAAGACATTTTGTAAGCAATGATACCAGCCATTTTGTCCATCCCTAAAAAACTGAGAGTCCTGGGACATTAACCATGCCAATGCAGTCATTTTTACATTATTAACTAAAGAAAAATATTAAAGAGTTTTTAACATTAGGAAACAAAAAGAAATCAGAAGTAACTAAATCAAGACTGTAAGGTTAATGCCTAATGATTTCCCATGAAAAGTCTCAAAAATTGCTCTTGTTTGACAAAAGGAATGAACAAGAGTATTGCTGTGATGGAGAAGGACTCTCTATAGAAGCTTTCCAAAACATTTTTCTACTAAAGCTTTCACTAACTTCCTCAAAACACTCTCATAATAAGCAGATGCTACGGTTCTTGGGCACTCCAGAAAGTTAACAAGCAAAATGCTTTGAACATTCCAAAAAACTGTTAACATGACCTTTGCTCTTGACCATTCTTCTTTTGCTTTGACTAGACCACTTCTACCTCTTGGTAGCCATTGGTTTGATTGTGCTTTGTCTTCAGGATTGTACTAGTAAAGCCATGTTTCATCTCCTGTTACAAGTCTTCAAGGAAATGCTTCAAGACCTTGATCTTACTTGCTCAAAATGGCCACTGAAAGCTCTAATCTAGTCTGCATCTGATCTGGGCACAATGGTTTTGGTACCCATTGAGTGGAAAGTTTTCTCAACTTTAATTTTTCAGTCAGAACTGGGAAAGCTGAACCAGTGGAGATGTATATTGTGTTGGCTATTGTTTTTGCTGTTAATCATTGGTCCTCTTCAGTTAGGACATGAAATAGATTAATTTTTTTTCTCACAAATTGACAGGGATGGTCCGCTACTGCAGGCTTCATCATCACCATTGTCCCATTTCTTCTTAAAACAAGTTATCCATTTGTAAACTGCTGATTTCCTTGGGGCATCATCCCCATAATCTTTTTGTAAAGCATCAATGATTTAACTTTTCTTTTTTTTTTATTTCAGCATATTATGGGAGTACACATGTTTAGGTTACATATATTGTCTTTGCCCTGCCCAAGTCAGAGCTTCAAGCATGTCCATCCCCCAGATAGTGCACACCACACCCAGTAGTTGTGAATATACCCATCCCCTCCTCCCTCCTCCTACCTACCCAACATCCAATGAATGTTACTACTATATGTGCACATAAGTTTTGGTCGTTAATACCAATTTGATGGTGAGTACATGTGGTGCTTGTTTTTCCATTCTTGTGATACTTCTCTTGGTAGAATGGGCTCCAGCTCTATCCAGGATAATACAAGAGGTGCTAGAGCACCATTGTTTTCTGTGGCTGAGTAGTACTCCGTAGTATACATATACCACAATTTATTAATCCACTCATGGATTGATGGGCACTTGGGTTGTTTCCACATCTTGGCAATTGTGAATTGTGCTGCTATAAACATTCTAGTGAAGATGTCTTTTTTTTTCCTTTGGGTAGATACCCAGTAATGGGATTGCTGGGTATTACCATTATCAAATTAATGGTAATTCTATTTTTAGCTCTTCAAGGTATCTCCATATTACCTTTCATAGAGGTTGTACTAGTTTGCAATCCCACCAGCAGTGTATGAGTGTTCCTATCTCTCTGCATCCACACCTTTCTTCCATCCATGTGTTGTCATAAATTTGATGTTTGTTCTTGCTTCAATTTTTAGCAGAATTCATGTTTCTCTGATAGGGGTTCTTTTCAAACTGATGTCTTATCCTTCTTAGTGCCTCAAACTAGATCCTGTGCAGACTTTTTATAACAAAGTGATACAAGTTTATTTTGGCACAAAAAATTTTAAATTCCATGGGTAGGTTTTTAATAGTACACATTTTCCATGAACTTATTGAAGACCTTCATACTGTCTCTAACTTGTACAACAATCTCACAAGGCAGATATCATTATCCCTACTTCATAGGCATGAAAACTGAGACTCAGAAAGCTAGTTCCTTTGATTACATACAGCTAGTGATGAAGGGAAAGGTTTAAGCCAGAATGTGTCAGATTCCAAGGACCACATTCTTCCTAGGAACAAGCAGGAAAAAAATGTTCCCTGTCATACGGACTACTTCCTTTACATCTACATTCAAAATCTGTTTTTCCCCAATCAGCTTGTGCATGGCAGCTGCCACAGCAGATGACCCAGCAAAGAACTGAACAATAGCTACTATCTGAGTACAACAAGGAAAAAAATTGACAGGAAAAAAACATAAAATTAAGGTCCTATAGTATCTCCATTATCAATATTAATCATATGACTTCAATATGACTCCTTCACCACATACAACCCGATAAATTGGAATTATTTCTTTCTACGAATAAATGATATGTATAAATGTCTGTAAGTATGTCAGAATTTCATGCATCATGTAATTCATAGTAGGAACCCAGGTAAAGTTAACATTTTCATATCCTGACATTTTATTAAATCTATAGAATCAAAGGTATAAACCAGAAAATTATTATCCTTTCAGTTGATGTATAAATAAGACTGAACACCTTTATTTGTCATTTCCTGCTATGGCTATCAGCTAATAGCTTCGCTTTATGAAAAGATAATCATTTCCTTTGAACTGTTTTCCCCTACATCAAGGCAAAATGGTCAATATCTTTGAGAAATTAAACTGCTAGGCATAAAACCAAGCTTCTTGTTCTTCACTATAATTTTAACCATCACTCTATTATAAACTGAAAAATATATATACTCAAGTAAATTAAATATTAAAAATAACCAAAAATCAAATTCCCAAACACTTGTGATAAACCACTAAAAATTTTATTTTTCATCCTCATCCAGACATGCCACAGAACAGCTTGCAGTGAAACTAACCTTCTCAATAAGTGTAAGTTGCACATAGTAGGGGATTTAATTCCTAGGCCACGGAAAGCTAAACCAATGAGAGAATCAATCTAAAAGACTGACCTTAGCAGACAAATTGTGAATGTATAATAGTTATTTCCCCCTATGCCAGAATCTTGGTAGAGTCTTTTCTTTTTCTAGTTTAGTTTGCTCTAGGAAATTAAAACATGGATCAAACAATAATCTTCTGAATTTGGACTGCTGTTGTAGCCAATCAAGATAGTTTTGAGTTATACAATCTCCCAGTCATTTCTAAATAGGAGGATTTATGGCAGGTAAGGAGGAAGGCTTTGTTTGGGAGAAGAATTACAGAAGTTCCTAATTGTCTGGGCATGTGTTATCCAAGTCCCCTCAGTAAAGGGGTTGCATGAGAACCAAGTTGTCATAACTGAAAATATTCACTAATCCACTGACCTCTGAAAGTTAGTCCCCCCTCAACAACCTTCAGTTTTGTTCCAGTCAAAATCTTTGTAATCAACCCCTTATTAATTGTTTACAATATCCAAAAGTGCAATGCATATTAATTGCACAATGAAATTGGAAACCTAATAAAAGATCCAGGATTGTATAAAGTCCCTTTAAGCAGTATTGAAAACCTGCCAAAATCACATGCAAAGCCATGAACATATGACCTTTTGGGGTGGTTGGAACAAGTAACAGACAACATAAAGTTTTCAGAGGAAAGAAGTTTCATAATTTGTTTTGATTTTTAAGATAAAGTCCCACTCAATTTTTTTTTTAAAAAAACTATTTACCTGGAAAATTTTGTTCACATTTTAAGTAGACTCACATGGATATGCCAACACAGGAAGAGCTGATGTGAAGGCCCTGCAGAAGGAAAAAGTCTGTGTCCTTTAGGACATGCCTCTATGGCTGGAGTAGATGGGTGGACAAGATGAGTTCTAGATGTTTATTAGAGAAAGTAGGACACACAGCATGATTTGTCCCCAGACCCACATTCTCTAAGGAAGGCCTTTTTTAGAGTAATAGCTGAGATGTTTTAAAAATTGAATGAGTCCCATAAATCTCTGCCGATTTTTTAAAAAGCAAACAACAAGCCAGGTGTGTTGGCACACACCTGTAGTCTCAGCTACTCAAGAGGATGAGACAGACAAGAGCTCACTTGAGCCCAGGTGTTCAAGGCTGCAGTGCACTATGTTTGTGTCTGTGAATAGCCACTGCACTCCAGCCTGGGCAACATAGTGAGACCCATCTTTAAAATAAAAAGAAAGAAAGAAAAAAGAAAATGAATAATAAACTGGCATTTTGTTTTACTATTCTTTTACTGTTTTTTTTTCATACTTCTCTTTAATGTGTATGCTAATACATAACAAAGTACTCAAAAAGTATTACCTTCAAAAGCTGGGAAGAATAGAAGTCATTTTGTGGTCTATTCCAGGTGATTGATGAAGACATAAGACTCACTATAATTTCTAGCTAGCCAAGGAAGGTGGACTTCCAAGTAGATTAGTTTTATTGAGGTGGATTCAGTCATTAAGCACATGAGCTTTGAGGTCAGGCAAATTCTGGGTGTGCATCCTATTTCCACCTCATTTTATCTATGTGAGTTAAATATTATTTCCATTCATCCTCGCAGGTTCATCCCTCAATTTCCCCTTCCAAAAAGTAGCTTTAACTATGAAGATTAAATAAAATAATACATATAAAGCATTTAATACAGAACCTGGTACATAAAAGTACTGACTTGACATTAGCTGTTATAATTATAATTTCATTTTACTATCATATATACTATCAGGCACTCTGGTAATGATTTAATTTGTGGGTAAATCAAGAACTTGTTGCTAAGTACATTTGCACTCAGAAACTTTTCTTCTTTGAGAAAAACATGACAGAAATTACAAAAAAGAAAGGTGGGAAAGTATCTACAATGCTGCAATAGATAAAATTGTTCAACACTTCAAAGATCGATTTAAAACATAGTCACATCTTGCTACACATCTCACCTCCATGAAATATCACCTTTACTTGATAAACCACCATTATATAGATTCCAGTGGGCCTGATTTACCCTTTAACTGCTATGATCCAATGAAGAAAGTATGAGAACTAAGTGAGATTATTTCAAACATGAACTAAAACATTTAGCTATAAAAGGTAAATGTGGCCAAAATATAATCTGAATTGTAGACAATTCAAA
The DNA here is from genome assembly GCA_008086735.1 of Cheirogaleus medius. Classification (NCBI taxonomy): domain Eukaryota; kingdom Metazoa; phylum Chordata; class Mammalia; order Primates; family Cheirogaleidae; genus Cheirogaleus; species Cheirogaleus medius. Next base: position 17,339,897 of record VBSM01003176.1, on the reverse strand, counting down.
ACAATTTTAAGGACACAAAAATTAAAATTAAAATGCAATATTGTCCAGCTTGCTCCCATAATATTTTTAAATATCAGAGCAATGGCCATTACATTTCCTGGCCTGTTAACTGACAAGCACTTTCTCACAGAAAAAAACAAAAAAAAAACTTAAGCTTTGAACTATAAAATGTAGGCAAGACATATATCTTCTGAACATATAAAATATTTTAGCTAAGTGAAGATTCTATCCAAATTTCAGCTAGCTTTCCTCTGAGCCGTAAACATAGGTATGCTGCTTTCACAACGACCTTTTAAAACTGCGGTCTCCAAACCCCCCAGACTGCAGATCAGTACCAGTCCAAGGCCTGTTAGGAACCAGACCACACAGCAGGAGCTAGTGAAGCTTCATCTGTATTTACAGCCAATCCCCATCACTCTCATCACTGCCTGAGCTCCGCCTCCTGTCAGATCAGCGGCAGCATTAGATTCTGCACTATGGTGAGTTGTATAATTATTTCATTATATATTACAATGTAATAATAAAAGAAAGTACACAATAAATGTAGTGTACTTCAATCGTCCCCAAACCACTCCCCTGCCTCTCCACCCCAAGTCCGTGGAAAAACTATCTTCCATGAAACTAGTCCCTGAGGCCAAAAAGGTTAGGGATCACTGTTTTAAAAGGCTAACATTTCTGCAAACTTCACAAACAATTTTTTAAATTGTTTTCCTCTGAGCCATAAACATAGGTATGAATTTTTACAGAATTCATCCATGTAACACATAAACAATTTTTAAAAATATATTAAATGGATGGCCAACACAGAAGTTTAACATGAAAATATAATATACAAGATTTTTATATTTAACACATCATTGGTAATATGTATTATATGTTTTTATTGATACATAATATTTTACATATTTATGAGATACATGTGAATATTTGTTACATGCATAGACTGTGTAATGATCAAGTCAAAGCATTTGGGGTAAATCTGCTACATTTTTTAAAATCACTGATTTAGACTTCACTAATTTGGAATTAGAGAAGATGTTGGGTTGAGTCCAGGTTTATGTTCTTATTATCTATTTTTAAAAGGGAAGTTTACTCAATAAATTAATAGGATGATAATAATATTTAACCCATTCAAAAGAAACAAACTATTTTGAGAAATCTAAGAACCTATTTCTATATAAATAAATGTGAGCATTATGTAAAACCAACTATAAATCATTTTTTTGCTATTCACTAAAGCAGTTCTATAGAAACCTCTAACTGAAAATATTCTAAGCAAATTCCTTTCAGGCATTGTTTGAGCTATTATAGCTGTCTGAAAATAATGAAACTAAAATTTAAAATATTTATAATAAAGACTTTTTACTAATTCCAACTGATCTTTCCCCACCTTTCCCTTCAGATACAACGTTGTTCTGCAGTTCTGGATGTGACTGGGCCATGAGAATAGATGAGGAAGAGACTACTTTGAAAGTCAGAGTTGAGAGATAAAAAAGTCATGAGTAATTTTTTTAAATAAGCCAGGCATGAAACTGTTAGAACAGTTGGACAGAGAGATTATATTTAAATTCATCTAGAATGTTGTTATTATTCTCAAGTAGAATTTAAATATGATAAAATAAGTCATTTTCCCTATTTGACTTGTTTCTTGGAGGTTGTCCCTCTCTGGCAAATGACAAGGAAATGCCCAATACAGATATCTTGCCTGTTACTATTTCAATATACAGTAATTTCTAGAGATTATGGATTTCTTATTTTTCCTCCTCAAACTAACTATCAATATACCTTGTATAATGCTCTGCACATTGTAGGACTTCCTCAAAAGTTCACTGAATTCAATTGAAAGACTAAAATTATTCACTAATCTTAGATTCTTCAATTCCAAAGAATTAAGATAAAATCAGATAAGAGCACTGAATTCTGAACTAATTCAATAGACATCATAAATTATGAAGTACTTCCACTAATAGATGGTTATGTACAGGTACCTAATTTAAAAATGGCTTAGTTATTAAAGGACAAAAATAACACAAATGTCATAGAATTTTCAAAGGAGCTTTATTATATGTGTAACCTGCTAGAATTGGGGTTATCAAATTTAATATGAACAGCTTTCACCAAATTTGGATTTAATGAATACAGTTGTGAAACAAGAAAATCCAATATACTGCAAACAGCCCAACTCTTAATTCATACCACAGATATGATTTACCCCAAATAGCCAGAGGCATCACTTCTAATAGCTCATGTTATGGCAGAATGGATTATGTTGTATTCATTCTACCTCCTGGAAGGAAGCTAGCATCCATAATAGTACCATTCAACTGTGTGTTACACAGGATGACCCAAAAGAACTTTTATAACATAAAATGTGGAGATATTTAAAACATAAATTTAGTAGGTTGTGGCAGATCAGAGACTTCTCTCTTTCCACCGAAGGGATATATTTTTTTGATTCAAATCTTTCAAATCCTAGTACCAGAGATCAGCTAAAACTTACCCAAGACTGGAAAAATGTATCGACCTCTGCTGTGTGCTTTTAGACTCAACTCACTATTTCTGTAAACATGTATGTGCACAGGAAATAAACGTTTCTACAAAGCAAATGTATTGTTCATTTAACAGGGAGGAAGTTTCAGCACTTGAGAATGTATTGGACATTCATACTTCTTCTTCCCATAGCAATGTGTACCAAAGGCTCAAGTTGAGAGTGCTGTGAGTTCTATCTCTCCTTTTTAATATTCCACTCCTGAGAAAATTCCCCATCAGATATAGGCAACTTCTAAAATATTTTTAATCTAAGGGGCTTCCCAGATATTTCTGGAATAAATGAATAATTGCATATTAGCTTAACAGAATGTACACAAGAATTAGATCAGAGGGTAAAAGTCACAACATTATAAAAAGAGCATAGATTTCACGATCATTCAGACCTCCTAGTTCAAATCAATTCTGTTAAAAAGTACCTCTGTGATCTTGGATGACTAAATCTCTCTAAGCCTTGATTCCCTCAACTATAAAATAGGGATAAAAGTTGGACTATTGTAGGAGTTGGAGTTTAAACACACACACACACACACACACACATACACACACCATATAGTCAACTCTCTCTGTGAAATGTGGCTATAAATGCATAATAACATGGACATTTCTAAAGCCTCAGTTCCTCAATTGTATAGACATATTCTCGTCTGCTCATGTTCTCACCACCTCCCTACATTATGGGCCATTACAAGCAAGAGCTATGTTGTATTCAGTTCTATAACCCCAGAACCTAGCACAACAAATGGCATATAATAGAAACTAATCAACTGCTACTCATAGGTGGCCCCTCCTATATGGTAATATATTTTATCAAGTAAATCAAACATAAAATGAAGAGTATGCACTCTTAACCTATCAAATTTTCTCCTATTTTTCAAACTTACATAGGTAGAAACTTATTTATCTATGGCAATCAGCTGTTGTTTTTCTACTTAAAATTTGAAATTTAAAATTCTACCATTGTTTTACCATCTTTGGGTTTTTCTGGGTCCCTTTCCAAAATTTAATTTGCTTTGCTATTAAAATATATATATAACAAAATTGTGAGTCCTGAATGCTAGGTGAGTTTCTTTTTTGATTCAAAATGCAATAAATTTTCTGGGTAAAAATTTAAATATTGAATTTTGCCTAGGGGAAACTTCCTTATTTATAATTCTTGGTTAAAAAGTAAAGAAATGAAAATATTTTTGCTGGATTGTGAACCCATAGGAAAGTTTCAAGTTAGAAGTTGCACTACTTGCTCAAAAGCATTTCCTTTTTAAAAAAGGAATCCTAATTTTTAAAGACTTGTCAAGATTACAGCAGCCTGTTTGGCACAAGTAAATTGTTTTCATTCTCTCTTTCTTTCTTTCTTTCTTTCTTTCTTTCTCTCTTTCTCTCTTTCTCTCTTTCTCTCTCTCACTCTCCCCCCCCAACCTTTCTCTCCACCCCACCCCAAAACTGGTACTCCAGTCCCAATCAGAAATATAAGCAGCATCTCCAATTCCCTCTCCACAAAGAGTTCCAAAAGCAGGTGGCACAGAAGAGGTTCCTCAACCCTAAATTTTACCTTCAGTGCAGAACTGCAAAGCAAAACAAGTAAACCTAATCTAAAACAAGTAAATCTAATCGTCTAACCTTCCTCCCCACCCACTCTATTCTCCTCTTGAAATATTTTTCTCTTTGTTTTCTTTTGTTAATTTTATATAATCACTCCAGTATACCCAGAGGCTTAAATATTTCCTGCATACATTCATACCTTGTCTATTAGACAATCAAATCAGTTAGCAACCTCAAGAACTTTTACATTCCCCACATGGGGCCCAGAAACCTGTATTTTCAGAAGCACTCCAGGTGATCCTGATGCAAGAAATACTGCTTCAGCCCTTCAATATGGAACCCAGTCAGGCAGATTTTCTTCATGGAATTTCATTTTTCTAAACATGTTAAAGGCTCTCAATCATCAGACTGATGCCAGGGCCAGGATTTGAATGACTTGGTCTTTTAGCACAATACTGAATGGAGTCATAACATTTCCATGTTATTATAACTATATTTGGGTTAATAAATAGTTTGCCACTTGGAATTTGACCTGCATCACTATACATTTTAAAATTTTATTTGTATCACACACATATACACACAATAAGGCAATATAAAGGGAAAACCCAAAAGAAAAAGACAAAACATCTATCTTTAGTGAGAAAAAACACTGAAGATTATCCAAAGCCCCATCTACCTGAAACCCAACTTCTAGCTCACCTTCTCTTGAATAATAAGAAAATCAGAACAGAGAATATAAATGGTTCAAAGCAAACAACAATAACAGTGATGATAACAAAAACAATTAACATTTACTTTGTCCTTATTGACACTGTCAAATGAGCCACATATATTATTTAATCCTCACAACAATTTACCCCATTTCACAGATTAAGAAAACTGAGGTAGACAAATGTTATGCAATATGCCCAAGGTCTTACATAATAAGAAGTGGCAGAGCTGAGATTCCAACTTAGGTGTGTCTGACCTCTGAGCCCACAAACTCTAAGTACTTTGCTGTGCTGACTTCCAGCTCATCAGGCCAGATCTGGTGAACAGTGGGGAGAATAATGTGTTCTCATAGTTTCATTACTGTGAGTTATCCAGAAACCTCTCCCATGAACCGGGGTACTACAGTTAGGATGCTAAGTTTGACAGTACTTTGAACATCTCACATGCCTATTGAGGGCCTCATTTTCTTCTTTTCATAGAAGTAAGATAACAAAATATAACCTGAATAAGTGAGGCCTCGAGGTAAACTTTAACAGTCACTGTAACTCACAGTGATCACATCAATATGTTGCCATCTTGAATAATGGAGCCATATGAGAATAACAATATCAGAAAGGAAACAGCAGTGAGCAAACTGCCTGATAATCAAGCCTAAGTAGCCTTATTGGATGAAAAATAATCCTTGCATATATTCTTTAAGCAATATTCACTTACCCCAGAGCAATGACTTTAAGTTTCAGCTTTGGAATCCGTTGCTTTTTATAAAGTCACCAAACCTTCTCAAGATAATTACCAACCTCTTCTCACCACTGCAAGTATTTCATCACTATGATTTTCCTTTACCTGCACAAAATCTCTGTAGCTCAGGAAAGCCCGTGACAAAATAGACCAAAACTGGGTACTGGGCAGAAATTCATGGAACAAAAGAAATACACAAGTCCTTAGCTTTAGACTCTTTCCATCAGAAGTTACAAAAAGAACAAAAGTCAGAGTAACTAGAAAAGTCAACACTGCACAAAATCCCATGAAGACCAGGTCATAACTGCAGACAGCCTGCCACTCATAATGGAAGAACAAATTCCCTCCCAGGCCCATAAATAAATGCTATCTAGGCTAGTTCCACTCTGCTTGCTGGTTGGGTTCCTCTGCATCTCCAGGGCAGTATACACCTAGTCTATTTGCTCTCTAGTGAGTCATGTTTTGCCAACAAAAAAGTTAGAACTAATGTTCTAACATTTAGTTCTAATGTATTTCTGCAATACTCAGAAATGTATCGCATTGCTCATATAAATTCATTATTCAATCAAGACTATGTAGTAGCCATCTCATTCTATTTCACATTTTCTCAGTCTCTAGTCCAAGATGTCAATAGTGACATCTTTGTTGTGAAGGGCCATCCTGTGCTTTGTAAGAAGTTTAGCAGCATCCCTGGCCTTTGTTTACTAGATGCCAATAGCAAACCCCATCCCCACAGTTGTGACAAACAGAAAATGTCTCCAGACATTGCCAATGTGCCAAATGGGAGAGGAAATCATGCCCAGCTGAGAATCACTGTTCTATTTTCTCAACTGTCCCATATCAATGATCTTCTAAGGCAAATATAATAACTTCTGTGCTACAATGTAACTATTTAAAAGGTATTTCATATCCCATGTTGCTATGAGCCTCAGTGATTCTGACTTATTCCGACTTCAAGTGCCTTGCCTTTCTTATTCTGGTATTGTTACTGTACTTAAAATGCCCTTGAATAAAGTGTGAGGGGTCTCCTTCTGCCAGGCCCTGACTGGTTTCCACTACTCCATTCCCTTTTCTGAACACCTGGGGCCTTTGAACTCCACCCAGCTTTAGACTCACCTCCAATTTTGTCTCTCAAAACTAATCTAGATTTGGCAAGGAGGAACACAGCCAGTGTCAAGTTACTCCTGTTTTTTCCTCATTAAACCACACCCTTGTGACCCCATTTTGAAAACTGGGCATGTGCCTTGAACTAGAGACAAAGTCCCCACTTTGTCACATTATCAGTGTTGATAAAGTAAGTTATGTCTTTTTCCCATATTTTTATAATTGGTCTCATGATGCCATGATTCTCTAGGATTAGGACCCTGAATTATTCTTACCAGTCCCAAATCAGAATTTGTGACTGTCTGCATGCTGACAGAATGGTTAACCCAGTGAGTGTTATTTTGTCTGCTCCTTGGAATTCCAAATATTGTCTGCTTCAAAGTTGACCATCACTGAACTTCCACAACTCATCAAAACATGCTTATTAGATCTTGTTGCACCTACAAGATGCCAATGGCTATAGTAGGCTACTATGATCTGCCTTCTCACCAATGCTCAGGGTGCCATTCTCACTCTGCCAGTCTCATTCTGTAACCCTGCCCCCTCCCCAGTCCCTGTCTCACCCATGCAATTGAGGGAGTTCAAGATCCAGGTCTTTGCTCATGACATTATAGTTACCCTAACTAGGCTATAGCACTCAGACCTACCCTGGATGCTAGAATTCATATTCAATTAACCATTCTATATAGATTACTTAAATGTTACTTAAAACATAAGCCAGAATATTGCTTTTTATAGTTAGATGATCCAAAAAGCGGTGAAGATTAGAAAACTAACAGAAACAAGATCTCCAGTTCTCCTTCACAATGAATGCAATATTTGAATACATTATCCTTCTTACTCCCACATATTTTCTCAGGAAATGAAGGACTTTTGCAATTCTCACACCTATGAAAACACTTAATTGCATCAATGTCTCTATCTCATCTCTTTCCTTCTTCATACCTACAGTGAGTATAAAATTTCAGTACAGTTGCCTCAAAAAGAAATCAGACACAAAAATAAAGACTTTAAACGTGTTAAAAATTCATTAATAATATATTACAATTTCAACATCTGCATGGACTAAGTGAGAACTCCCAGTATCAGTTGACTTATTCTACCAGCATGCAACTTGGTTAGGGTAGTGTGAGTGCTCAAGCTAATGCATAAACTGCAGAAATACACAAGCTAATTGAGGCAGCAAGAAAGATAAGTCCCAAAGACAGAAGCAAATTTACACACAAAACTAATGGCTCCCAATGACAAGCAGTGCTTTTCAAATTGCAGATCATAACCCAGAGTATTGGAAAGAATGGCCTATTACAGTTCTCACCCCCCAATGAATGTACTAAAACAATTTAGTAGGTTTTAACTGCAATTTTTTCTTTTTATGAAATGAAATAGAAAATTTCAGAATACATTGCAAGCAAATAGTAAATGTAAGAATATTTGAGGAAATGTTTTTTTCTAGATAGATAGATAGATAGATAGATGATAAATAGATTCGACAACTATTTATTGAGCACCAACCATGTGGCAGGTTCTTTTCTAGACACTTGGATACATCAGTGACCACAACAGGTAAAAATCCCAGCATTCATGATGCTTAGTAGACTAGACTGCAATGTAAAATGTATTTTTAGTGTAAGGTATAGTTTAAAAAAGAAAAGTTTGAGAATAAAAAAATGCTCATGCATTCTTTCCACCACTCCATCAAGGAGAGACTTGACCAATAATCACCCTGCCATGGTGGGAAGCCCTCAAGAGGAGTGAAGTGGAAAGAACAGTCCAAGTCATTCCTTGGCTCCCTTTCCAAGCTAGCCTTCAAGATTAGGCGTGACTTCTAGAAGCCATCCTCTTTTTGCTGTTTTGCAATTTTGCCTCTTTCCCACAGTTCCAACAGATAAGGCTTTTCAAAGGGAATAAAAATAGTAAAATGAACCAGCTATTGGTAGATATTTCCTAGTAGTGTAGCAGATGGAGAAGTTTCATTTTAATCTTTAATAATTATTCACTGCTAGTAATGAGAAAACCATTGAAATGATGATAGCCTATTCTCTTAGACCAGTTAAACTACACATCTATCTATATTGTTCCTAAATCTCTTCAGAGATAACCTAATAGGCATTAACTAATATCCAATGTGATACTTCTCAACATAATGATTTGCTTATTTAATTTGTAGCAGCTGTAGCTCACATTTAGTGATTCTCTAGTATGAACCCAATATTGTCTATGGGGTTTGTTTTTAATCTTCACAATGACCCTGTGAGGGAGCAGTTTATTATCTGCATTTTATAAAAGAAGGCACTGAAGCTTAAATAATTTACCCATGATCACTTGGCTAGTAAATGGCAGAACTGAATTTTTTTTTTTTTTTGGTTCAATATGCTTTTTTTTCTACTTCAGGATATTATGGGGGTACAAACATTTTGGTTACATGTTATGTCTTTGCCACATCCAAAACATGATTTGAGACGTGCCCTTTCCCCTCAACAACACTCACCGCATCTATTAGTTGTGAGTTTACCCACCCCCAACCCCCCAACTAAGAACTGAAATTTTAAGTAATGCCATGTAGCTCCACAAAATTACTGATTTCATTCCCATTAAGGGATAAAGGTTTATTGTGTATGAAAACAATGATAAATTATTCTCAGAAAACCTACTTTACAAGCCTATCCTTTCCTTGTTTGCTTTTAATCATTTTTAAATATTTAAAGGTCATTAAAAGACTATAAATCAACAAACCATTAAGTTTAGAACTGAAGAGTTAACACAAGTACTTTTTCCTGTCTTTGCTGCAGTAGGTTTAAATGTGTAATTGCTCAAAACATTTTGATTTCTTTTACATGAAATCCTTTCAATATTCATAAGGATAGTAAGAGAGTAAGAGTAAGAGGACAGGCTCTGGGTCCAGAATATCTGGACTCAACTCTCAGCCCCACTGCTTATTAGTTGTATGGCCTTGGGAAAAGTGTGCCTCAGTTTCCTCATCTGTAAAATGGGAATAATGATTGCACATACAGGACTATTTTGAAGATTAAATAAGATATTATAAGAAATGTATGTATAACAGTGTAGGCACTAAATAAAATTATGTATTTGTTATTCTCATAATTATTACTTCCTAAGAAGCCCTAACTCACCTCATTCTACTAGACATTAAAGTCTTAAAGGCTATCAAGAAGAAAAACAAAGAGTAAGTTCTGGGGATGGGGGAAAAAGAAATCTTTAAACTCAAAGCTCAGTAAGAGCAGAGAAGTATGTGTATTCCCTCATCTGTCCCTTCATTCCCCAATTGTTTGAGTTGCTGGTAGGGCACAGTGGATACTATTTATTGCTAAGCAATGCTGTTTTTGTAATGCATTACACTTCATAAATTATTTGAAAAGGAATCATTTTGTTTTTATGCTGATATATGAAATATCTTCACTTTGCAAAACATAGGCAGCATATGCTTATTTACTGAAAAGAGGTCAGTACTATAGGTTTGCATGGAAAAGAGAAATCATGACAGGTGTTAAAAGAAAATTCAAACCAATTTTACAACATGGCTGTATATGTTGTTTTAAACAACTATTTCAAATGTCATTCAAATGAAAAGGTCAAGTATACATCATTATAAAAGAATATAAAGGTTCTCATTATTCTTTAGTCTATTCTAACTGATAGTGAGGCAAGAATATGTTTAAAGTGCATCTCCCCATAATCAATTTCTTTACTTACAAATGTCATTCTGAATGGACATTTTACAACTGATTAATTTTTCCCCTTTCTCTCATATGCAAATACAAGACAAAAATGCATACTTCTGGTAGATTTCCTTTCTGCTGATTAAAGTGCTGATTTCCTACAGATTTGTTATCTACAGCTCTAGCAGAAAATGATCTTTCAAGCTATGCTTTTAAGTTTCTTAAATATATTTGTCTTTTTCTCCAAAATATTTAAGTGAACAATTGAATGTTTGAATGTAGAAGGTAGAAAACATTGTCATGGCTTTTGTCAAAAAGTCAACACATTCAGTATGTTGTGCACACAAATGTACTCAATTAACATTTTAATTAAGGATAATAAATAGTAATTAAACAGATGACATTTTAATTAATTTTCTCAACTGTAAATTGCCTGGTGGAAATATTGTTAAATCTGATTCTAGTTAAATAGCTCTCCTTGCAAAACAGTGACCTCAAACTACCCATGATCAGAAACATTTCCCTTTTATGTACTTACATAGTCATAATGTCACATTTATAAATAAGTTTCCCAAGTTAAGTTTCTCAATGTTACACACTTTATTCTCTTCATGTAGTATGCAAGCAATAGCATAGTTGCATAATAATTGCGTGTTTCAAGGCACTTGCATATATCTTATCCAAAAACATAGTACCTGAGTTTTTAAAGGCTTAATTCTACAATGAAAGATTCATACTTGATTGTTAAATCCAAAAAACAATTTTGTCAGGGTTAGCAACCTAATTCCATGGTATCCAGTTTTCATATTGCCACAGGTCTGTAATACCTGCCTTTGATTTTGCAACACACTAGAGGTAACTAACTGTATCAAATGGCATTATTAATTTCTCAAAGCAAAATTAGATATAATTCATTTTATTTTTGAAAATAAATATGGGCTACTCAACACTTTGAAGCAGTGTTATAATAGTATGGAAAATGATGTCTAAGATATTAACAGTAATTGAATTGTCAAGAAAGCAGAACAAGCCCTGTTCTGAGAGTTGCTGGATTTAGCAAAACAAACAAACAAACAAACAAATAGAAACGCAAATGATTTTGAGATTTTTTTCATATTGCATGGAACATACACTAAAAGATTACTCATTGTTTATCTGAATTTCAAATTTAACTGATGTCTTATATTCTACATGGCAACCCTACTTTTAAAAGAGCAGTATCTATAAGATAAATTCACCTTGAGAACCATTTTCTTGGTCTCAGATGCAGGGTGAGCTATAGCAAAATATGAGAAATCTGGTGGTAGACAATGCTCTGGGCGTCTCTGAGGCCCTGGGAAAGTACTAGGACAAGATATAACTAGTAGCAAGAGAGCATGTCCCAGGGACAAACTCTCTGTGTACTTAGTAAGTCATATCTGGAATTTAAAAAGTTATTGATCTACTATTTAATCTGTTCGTTTTAATTATTTTTTAACTGTGAGTAATAGATAAATCTCGGAGGACAGCAAGCATCTCTCGGTTATTTTTGCCCTTCAGGATAATGCAGAAAAAGACCAGCCTGAGCAAGATTGAGACCCCGTCTCTACTAAAAATAGAAAAAAATTAGCCAGACAACTGAAAATAAAAACAAAAAATTAGCCAGGCATGGTGGCTCACACCTGTAGTCCCAGCTACTCAGGATGCTGAGGCAGGAGGATTGCTTGAGCTTAGGAGTTTGAGGTTGCAGTGAGCTATGATGACACCACTGCACTCCAGCCCTGGATGACAGAGCGAGACCCTGTCTCAAAAAAAAGACGAAACAAAACAAAACAAAAATGTCATAAATAAATAACAGGCAGAACCTTGGAAAATTCCCAAATATGTGGAAATTAAACAACATGCTCCTGAATAAACAATGGATAAAAGAAAAATTAGAAGAAAAATTAAAAGATAACTTGAAACAAATGACAAAGGAAACACAGCATACTAATTTTTGACAAGGGCACCAAGAGACACAATGGGCAAATGAAAGTCTTTTCAATAAATGATGCTGGGAAAACTGCATTTTCACATACAAAAAAAAAAAAAATGAAACTGAACCTTTATCTTACACCACACACAAAAATCAACTCAAAATGAGTTGAAGACCTAAAAATGAGACCAGAAAATATAAAACTTCTAGAAGAGAACATAGGAGAAAAGTTCTTTTACACTGGCCTTTAAAATCATTTTTTGGATATCACACCAAAAGTTTATGACACAAAAGCAAAAATAAACAAATGTGACTACATCAAACTAAAAAGCTCCTGCACAGCAAAGAAAACAATTAGCAAAATTAAATGACAGCCTATGGATTGAGAAAAAAATGTTTTCCAGATATCTGATAAGAGGTTAATATCAAAAATTTATAATGAATTCATATAATTCAATAGTGGAAAAACAAATAACTCAATTAAAAAATGAGCAAAAGACCTGAATAGACATTTCTCCAAAGAAAACATAAAAATAGCCAACAGACATACATGAAAAGGTGCTCAACATCCCTAATTAGCAGGGAAATGCAAATCAAACCACTTATGAGATAACACCTCCCAACTATTAGGATGGCTATTATCAAAAAGTCAAAAGATAACAGATGTTATCTGTTACGGTGTAGAGAAAAGGATGTTTTGTTCACTATTGGTAGGAAAGTAAATTTGCACAGCCATTATGGAAAACAGTACGGAGGTTTCTAAAGAAATTAAAAATAGAGCTTCATATGACACAGGAATCCTAAAGGAATTGAAATCACCACCTTGTAAAGACATCTGCACTCCCATGTTCATTGCAACATTATTCACAATAGCCAAGAAAGAGAAACAACCTAAGTGTCAGTCAATGGACAAATAGATAAAGAAACTGTAGTACATATATACAATGGAATGTTATTCAGCCCTAAAAAAGAATGAGACCGTGCCATCTGCGACAACATGGATAAGCTTGGAGGACATTATGCCAAGTAAAATAAGCCAGACACAGAGAGAAAAATATTGCATGATCTCACTTACATGTGGAATCTTTTTTTAAAAAAGTCAAATACATAGAGATAGAGAACAAAACAGTGGTCACAGAGGAGGTGGGAGATGTAGATTAGAAGATACAAAATAGCAGATATGTAGGATGAACAAATCTAGAGATCTAATATACAACATGAAGACTATAGGCAATAAAATTGTACTGTATATGGGATTGACACTAAATGAGTAGATTTTAGCTGCTCTTGCCATTAAAACAAAAAAATGGATAATTATGTGAGATGATCAATACGTTAATTTGCTTCATTATAGTAACCTTTTTACTATCTGTATGTATCCCTTAACATCCTGTTGTATACCTTAAATACGAACAATAAAATTTATTTTATAAATAAATAAATTCTCCTTCATTGCCTCAGTGAAACAGGAAAGAAGACAGACTTAGAATGGAGGGCTCAGACGAGAAAACAATTTCTAAAGAATTGCTACTTGGCATTGAAGGCATTGCAGTAGCAGGGACTGCAAAGGTAGGCAGGTCCCTGAAACCAGGGAGTGTTCTCAGACAGTGGAACAGGAGAACACGGACATATAGGAGTGCTCAGCAGAGGTTTAAAGTCACCAGAACCAGAACACTACAGAAGACAAAGGCAACAGACTGACTGAGGTCTTCATGGGGCAGAATTAGGAATTTAACTCAAAACCCCACTGGCGCTTTTTTTTTATTAATTTATTTATTTTTTTATTTCAGCATATTATGGGGGTACAAATATTACGGTTGTGTATATTGCCCATGCCCCCCTCCCCCCTCGAGGCAGAGCCTCAAGCATGACCATCCCCCATACGTTGCACATCTTACTCATTATGTTTGTATATACCCATCCCCTCCTCCCCCCTCCCACTCGCCCAATACCCGACAAATGTCCAGTGTTGGTGTGCCAGGCACTAGACGAAGCATTCTACCTATTTTATTTGACAGCAACTATAATAGACAATAAATATTATTATTCTCATTTCATAAATGGGGCAACTAAAAAAATGGAAAAATTGTGTAACTTATATCCAAAATACACCATTGAAAGTGGTGACGCAAGATTCAAAACCAACCCACTCCCAGGCCTATCTTTAACCTCCTCTATTCTCTGCTGCCTCCTTCTGTCCAAGGAGAGTAGAGTGTATATAGGTCTCTTTACACAGTGTGGGCCCAATCATTTCCCACTGACCCTTTGGTTGGTTTTGTAAAGTCCAGAATTAAAGAAGCCCTTCAGATGTTACTACATACTCACTCATGTCTGAAGTAGGTAGGCCCTGCCTCAAAAACAAAATCGCCATCACAGTCAGTCTAAGAAGGCTGGCGTTATGAAATGCTGTCTTAATAATTAAGTGTTGTTTTTTTCCCCCAGTTGGTATGTACTATACATTATAGTTAACATCAGGTTTTAGCAAAAATGAAGCACTTTTCCTTCCTTGGGGAATAACATATGCTGGCATCACTAAGTGTACGGCCACCTGGCTCCTAGGTACACAAGGACTTTGTAGGAGGTCAGGTCTCCTTAGGACAGCACTGGAGACTTTATATTCTGAAGGTGTCTCAGCCTGGCTGGAGGTAGTGGGGACATCTATTTTAGTCCTCAGAGGCTATACTATCCCAGATACTTCTCCAGCCTTGGCCTCCCTCAAGAAAATCACACCTTATACACTTTTACAATAAACTCAACACCCAAGGGTTCTTGAGTATATAGGCCAACCACTTCCAGCAGATCTCCCACTTGCAAGTAAGAAGTAACTTATTTCTTCAGTGGATTTTCTAAAGATCTCTTCTATATCTTATCTAAGAACCTCTTCTTTTTTTCAAAGATTTGCTTGTGCCATAAGAGAAAAAAAACAACAACTAAAAACCCAATTATGGGTGGTTATGAAAAGCCACATAAACTAAGGGGGTTATCAATAACATTTTCAACAGTAAACACATCAGGTGGTCTTCTGAAGATATTCAGTCACATCGCAACTTCTTCCCTTCATTAGCACCATCCTCACAAAGTCCTTGAGTCTGAGTTCAGGGCTATCTGTTGGGCTTTTAGGAAATACACATGGAGACTTATCAAAAGCTGAACATGTGTATTTACAGAGAATCTCAGATAAAAGACTCTTCAATATGATATAAGGCCTAGGAAGCACATGTGGGAAAAAGCTGCTTCCTTTTGTTTATAGAGTACAAATCTAAAGAAGGATATCATGTACCTTAAAAGGTCTTTAGAAAGCTAGATGCTACACTTTTCCTCTCTTAGCATTGTTGAATATAGATCATATTTTACATTCTGAAGTTTTATAGGTTTCTCTTTTGCATTCCAAGGCTTCTAATTCTGCAGATCAAAAAAATTTTAATATTAGATGTTCCTAGGCCACTTTAAAATCACTTACTATTTCTCACTTGCTAATTGTTGAATTTTCATGTTTATTTTTAATCTTGAAAAAACGGAAACTGCTATCTCTCCTCCACTGCCTGTCACCTTAGGGAAAAAGTGAACAAAGATAGTGTAGAAACTACAGGAACAGGAAAGACTGGCAGGACACACAGAGGTGGGAGAAGGGGACAGAGTAAATGTTTTAAGTCCTTCAGGCCTAAGGTTCCATGAGGCTTTTACTACTCACTGAACCATGTGCTTACGAGTTCATTAACCTCTATGAACCCCTTTTCCTCATTTGCAAATTAATACTCATCTTGTAGGGGTTGGCCTAAAGGTAAGCAGCAATGCAGGTAAAGCACTTGGCACAGTGTATGAATCCAAATTGTGGTGATGATGGCAGTCAAATGTAGCAAAACGGGGCAAAGAAGGTTGAAGACAGCAAAATGAGAATGTAGCACTGGACACAGTTTACCCTAAAATCCAAATATGATTGAGTACCCATGACAAAGAAAATATTCCACCAACCTAATTAACAACTTCCTTCTGCTTTGAAAGACACTTGAGCCAGACTGTAAAATCCATGAGGATCAGCAAGCTAGCTAATCTCACTTCAGTTTATCTCCACATTCAAACTCCACAGCAATCAATAATTGATCCCACGGGAAAATCAGTCCAAAGTGTCCTTAGGTAGTTTTTTCCTGTGCAAATTTTTTTTGAGCTCTTTTTATAAAACATCTCAGGTATTACGCTACAGAGATTATTTCTTTAAATTGGAGGCATATCCGATGACATTTGGAGAAAATAATTTAAAGATCCTCAAAGAAATTTACTGAAAAGGAAAACTATGAATAAAATTAATTTTCAGACATATTTCGTAGAACTAGAGTTCAACTGCTGTTCGCTACTTACGTTTTTAACAGTTTGGAACCATTTGTCAGTCAAAATTAAATAATAGGCTTTCTATTTGTAGAATAACAAATTAGTCAATTTTATTTGCATGAATCACAAAAATCTTCTTAAGCTCCTGAGTTTCTTAAGGCATTTAACACCCTTCCCATTTACTCAATGTGAATATCAGGCCACATTAATCACAAGACCATAACCCACTTACTTAAAGGGTATATTACATAAATGGTTGCACAACCTGCTGTGAAATACTGTATCTTTAGCATTTGGATCACTTGGGACATTAAGAGGAAGTATTCATTAATGAAGTGTGAGGTTCATTTTATTTATAGTCCAGGGGAAAGGCTATTTTACCACCATCAGAAGCACTTCTGAAGGCAAGAAGTTACAGCTAATCCAAGCATCATACAAAACAAGTGCAAGTCCAATCCTGGTGTTCCTGGAAGTCAGAAATATTGTAAAGAAGAGAAAAGTTTATTTTCTAAAAACATGATAGCACAGGAAGTATAAGAATGTGGGAGATCAAATCCAGATCACAGCTGGAGCCTTGACAGGAGGGACACCTGGTGAGTGTGGCTGTATGCTGTTTTAAGGTTTGGTAGAAGTTGTCAGGGTTCTGGTCAGATATCTTCTATTTTCTCTGTGAAGGAGTAGAAAGTCATTTGTTGAGAAACAGGATGTAGGGAGAGTGGTGATTTCAAAGAGTCACTGTGAGATGTGGTAGAACAAGTTAATTGGGAAATAGAGGGCTGTGAGGCAATTTGAAAAGTTGGCGACTAGGAACTTAGAGACACATAAAACTTCTCAAACCATATCTGTCCATTTCTCCTCCTAGACTGGATTCCTAAAGGGCTTAGTTCACTTTGTGTCACCAGCACCTAGCATAGCTCTGGCATAAAGTAGATGCTCATAAATGTCATTTGAACTCAATGAGAAATGGCAAAAATCTGAATTGTCTGAACATAAACATTAAATACTAAGATTTTTTAAATATGCAAAACACAATTGTGTTTCACAATAGTGAAGTACAACATACATAAAGAAAAACCCAAGGTCTAGACTTTGTGTTCAATGTAGGTCAGTCCTAGAGGGGAAGCCGGGCGAAGGGAGGGACAAGCACAGGGGGCCTGGTGAGCATGGGCAGTGAAGAATGGAAGACTGCCCAGTCACCTCTGCTGAAAGTCACCTTGAGTGCAGCAGGGCTCCAGAAACAAGATCAAAGGAGTCCACGGGAGCCCATCATTCCAACAGTCTAGCCTTCCGGTTTTACAAAGGGCACTCTTCCCTGGAACTCAAGCAGAAATATAATACAACGTGCCTAGCTCTCTTTCTCAGGACCCAGCTCCTGTTCCCCACCTGCAGCTCTGTCCAGATGCTTATTGCTGTTTCTATCTCAGCACCTTATGCTCCAGCTATTCCAAAGTATTTTCTAGCTTAAAACATCATGTATTGTTTTAAGTTCCAAGCTTTGTATGGGATGTTCTCTCACCTGAAAGTCTTTCTCTCACCACCCCATCCATTATAAACTCCCACTCTTCCTTCTAAAGTGTCTCTTCTTCTACAAAGCCTGTCCTACTCTTTTTCTGGAGTAAATGAGCCCACCCTTACTGTGTCCTCAAACATACATTTAAGCATGGAAGAAACCACATTTCATTAACCTATGCTCCTTGTGACTTGAAAAGCAACTTGCACATTGAAGATTTTTAATGCATCTCTGCTGAATTGAGTTTTACTGTTCATCTACCTTGCAGACAAATAACAATTTCTTAGGTATCGATTCATTTTGACATTTCCTTTTTCCAATCCATGTACTAAATCTTTTTTTAAACTAATTTCAGGACTACATGCTATATATGCACTACTGGAGTTTGAATAAAACTTCTGAAAGATAGAAATAATTTAAATGAATATTGTTTTATTTTCTTGGTTCTATTAGTTTTTAGTATGAACAGTCTAGAAACACAAAGGTTGATGTTGATTTAAAGATGTATAAAATATCACAAAAGACATGGGGGGTTAGAGAAATAAGACTCTGCTCATTCTCCAAATTCAGGAATATTAGAATTATAAGCATCCTTCGAAGCCTGAAGAAGGTGGTTTTAGAATACATAAAACAGAATGCTACTTTACACAGCAGGTGGCAAACATGAAACTCTTTATTCTGTGAATTGGTACAGACTTGAAAATAAATATAAGAAGGTTCCAAAAAGGACTTAGGTATAATCTAGGATGATGGTTCCAACATGCCATTGAGTAGAAATTAGAGCTATTTACCTTGTCAGCAGGGTGTACCCACTCCACACTTACCCACAAAGTGCCATTTGTATCCTTGTCATAGATGTAGAACTGAGCAAGATACATCCAGTTGGTCAGATCTAACTCAGCATGGCATTTCCGGTGTTTTTATACTCTCTAAAATCATAGCTCTGTTGTTTGGGGAAATTTACTTTCTGGGATGCAGTTCTTTCTTTGATTCATCCTACATAACTTCACTGCCATCAATCATTTAAAAAAATATATCTTCCAGAATAGTTACTTCATTGAACAAACACATGAGGGAGGTCAAAGAGGCATATACTCCAGCTGAGAGCTGAACGTCTTTCTGAGCCATCTACATTTGGGAAGGGAAAAGAGCTAAGTTACCAACTGGACTGAAGCAGATATTTGGTATAATGAGCCATACTGAACTGTGTAGGAAATAAAAGGAAAAAAGCAGAAAAAAAGTTACCTAGACCCAAACAGCAAATTTGGTTCACAAAAGTTTTCTTGGCAAGTTTTGCCATGTAGAGACCTCAAAATTCCACTCAACAAACATAGTGCTTATAAAATATGCATACAAACACACTGGAAGCACATTTCAGCATTATTTATGGAAGCAGAGAAGTTAGTCTTGACCTTCTTATGTTCATTTTGATTTCATGTCTATAAGGATCTGTGCTCATGGAAGAAAATCAAGAGACCTCTTAACATGGGATAACACGAGAAATAACAGAAGCCTGAAGGTGTGGCTTAGCACAGGAGAAGTTGCTAGAAAACTAGGAACTGACACATTCAGGGTGACTCATTGATACTTAATAACCCCAAGTGTCCCTCAGTATAAGATATGGCTAAGTCTAGCAGGGGTTGCTTTTGTTTACAGAATTTTCATGTCATAAGAGGCATGAGAAAAAATAAGACCCTTCACCTTTATTGACAAAATCGTGTATTGGCACACACATTTTGGGAATTCTGTGACATATTTCTTCATATATAATGATTGTTATATCTAAACATTAAAGGTGTTTCTTCAAGCATGCAAAAGCTATTGAATCTCTTCCTTAGCCCAACACTAGAGAAGCCATAAAGGAAAGGAAAAATCTATGGATCTGAAGACCCAATAGAAAGATTATGAGGAAACTGGGGAGAAAGGGCTCAGTATTAAAAGTAACCAAGCGTAGAAGAAAACTAGTAGCCAGCATGAAGGAGGGAGGGGCAGTATGTAAGCCTAGAGGCTGGAGATGTGCATATAAGCTGTGTCTTCTGCACTCTGTAGAACTTTACTTGCCCTCTTACCATAGGTGCAGAAGAACAGCAGCACCAGCCCACCTTGGTAGCAGTTGTGGGGTAACTTCAGGGCAGAGCTGGAATCTGGCCTGTGTTGGGAGAAGATGAGGCTGATTTACCTGCCCCTGAGTAGTCCCTCCACCTCTCTATCCCCCTTCACAGCCCAAGCTTAGGACTTGACAACCAAGTAACAAAGCAAGATGTAAAAAAGAGAGCAGGCTCAGAGCAGAGGCATAGAGAGAAATTGCTCAAGGGCAGTTTCTTAGAGGGGCAGCAAATGCTAAGCTCAAGTCCAAGCCTTGATGCTATGAACTCTCTACCCTAGGACATACCATCACTCTCCTTCCCTTAAAGCCACCAGGAGGGACATAGACTGGGATCTGGCTCTGGCTCATCCCATACATGACTGATATGTACAGCAGCAGAGGTAGGGTAGGGCTCAAGACAACAGTCATGATGAGAGACAATACACTGAGCAACCCATACCCAGTAATCCAGAATTAATGGAAAAGAGAAGTCAACAAGTTAAAATAAGTAAAATAAATGGCCTCAAAGAGGGAAGAGAGAATATTGGTGACATGAAGCAGGAGCAGAAGGTTAGCAAAAAGATCTAAATAGAAAGACAAGAGATGAAAAATATAAAGTTGAAACAACTTCATAGAATAAATATCAGAATGGATACAGCCAAAGAATGATTGTATGAACTGGAAGAGCAGATCCAGGAATTCTCCCCTAAGACATTCATAAATAAAAAGGATGTAAAACATAGTAGTTTAGATATGTGGAATAAACAAGTGTCCACATCTTTTTAATAAGCGTCTCAGGGAATAGGAAAAATGGAAGAAAATATAATAGTTGAAGATATAATTACTGAAAATTTCTAAGAATTAAATAAAGGTGAAAGACCATAGATTAAAGGTCTGAAACAAACCAAGGAAAAGAAGGAAGGAAAAAAAGAAGGAGGGAGGGAGGAGAAAGAAAAAGAGAAAATATAAGAAAAAGAGAGAAAGAAGGAAGAGAGGAGAGAAGAAAGGAGAGGAGAGGACAGAAGAGGACAGGAGAAGAGAGAGGAAAAAAGAGGTCAAATATATATAAAAAAACAGGACTAATATTCTATACTGGACATTCTTACTCTTTTTCGGTGCCATGAACCACTTTGGCAGTCTGGTGGATCCTATGGACTCACTCTAAAACATCATTTTTAAATGCATAATACAAAGTACAAAGGATTACAAATAAAGCCATTTATGTTGAAGCACAGTTACCAAAACATAAAAAAGCAAACTTGTGATATAATAATATATGTCCTCCTTTATAAATGCATTACACAACAAGATTTAGTGGAAGGTCTAATAACTGCTGTAATTTTGAAGAGCCACAGCCAACTCAAAACAAGCATAAAGCATGAGTGAAAAAACCTATGTTGTTGCTAACACTGAAATTTAAGGGGTCAGTTGTAAAAAAGCCTAATTAAGCATTAATGATACACACAGCTACATGGATAGAACTGAGTGATAAAAGTAGGAAACAAAGCAAGATTTCTAGGACAATACCACTGATAAAAATTAAAAACACATTCACATGTAAAACAATACCACAGACTTCACAAGGATACACACATATTTAAAATAATACATCAAAGATACCAGAGTGAATTGCTAAGGGGAAGAAGGGAATTTGGTGCAGTGATCAGGGAAGATGAAAGAGAAAGAAAATAAAACAAGAAGAGGGCTTTGCACCAATCAATGTTGGCAATGTGCTCTGAACTAGGGAGAATGATTAACTTAATTCTTTGTACCTGATATGTAATTAAAACAAACAAACAGCACCATCACAGATACTTGGAGGCTGAAAGTGAGATGTTATCAGCATTTGATAGAATAAATAGAAAAAAATGATAAGATAGCAACTAAATATTTTATGCAAATAAACACAGATTTTGTAAGCTCAAATGGCCCTAAAACTGCTGTTTTCAGGGATGGCCTTACCCTTTCTCAAGAGTGGATACCACTGAGACCATGTTAGAGATAAAAGCCTAGCAAACTAGAAAGGACATGCGACAGTATCCAGAATTGTCCTGTATGAAAGGCTAGTCACAAATTGTCTTTTCCATTTCAGACAAAGGACATCCCCACTGTCCACATTCTTCTCACTAGGGCCAGCATATACTCAGGAATCCAATGATTGTCCCGACATTTGGGTGGAGACGTGGCATCCCATTTGTCTTAGTGCATTCCTGCTACTATTACAAAAATACCATACATTGGGTAATTTATAAAAAAAAAATTATTTCACACAGATCTGAAGCCTGGGAAGTCCAAGATCAAGGCAACAGTAGATTCAGTGTCTGGTGAGTACTCGCTCTTTGCTTCAAAGGTGATGTCTTGTTGCTGTGTCCTCACATGGCAGAAAAAGAGCAAGGGAGCTCACTTGAGCCTCTTTTATAAGGACACTAATCTCTTAAGCATTTCCCAAAGGCCCCACCTCTTGATGCTATTACATTGGGTATTATTAGCTTCCAACATGTGAATTTGATGGGGACACACCAACACTCAGAACATAGCGCCATCCATACCAAAACAACAGCTAAGTATACTCTCCTGGTCTTTACACTGCCCCCTAGCTGCAAGTGGGGGCCATAAACAGCTAGTTGTTCTCCCTTCTCTCCTGTTAGTGTCACCATCTCTTGAAGGGCCTTACCATGAACTAGAGTGACAGCATACAAAACTCTCCAAATAAGTCCTCTTGGTCCCCAAACATGCCATAAAGCATAGTCCACAGTAGAAAGATCCACACTAGAAAGTAATGCTGAGGCATGCTATCTTGCATTCAGGTTTGGTAAGAGTAGATAGATTGCAAGTACATGGCTGCAGCTGCTTACCTAAAGCTGGCCATGGAAAAGGAAAGCGAAGGCTTTGCTTTCAACTCTCCTGGGTACTCTTCAAGTCATTTTCTGTGAACTGATGATAACAGATCTGATCTACATACAGGTCCTCTTGTCTAAAATTACTTACATAAGTTAAGTGTTTTAGTCACTGTTTGGTAATAAGATGCAAGATAAAGTACTTGTGAGCACAGAAAATTAATAGAAAGGAAACACTAAGGGTGTGCTGCGTTTAGCTCTCAGCATCTATTTTTAAAGATGACCTAATTAATTGTTACATAGACTATGGGGAGAAAAGAAACACAGGCAAAGCTTTTAGACAAATCCACCACTAACTTTAAATGTATGACATTGTTGAAGCAGTTCTATGAAAGCTTATAGCATGATTTTAATACAGTTGTCAAACATGCCAAAATGAACACAAGAGGATAGAAAACCGCTTAAATCTCTAGGAGAAAAAAAAAAGAAAGAATGAGATTGAAAAGTGACTTTAACATTTTTTTTGGTAATTTTTAAATTGTGTGTATCTCCTGAACATAATCCTCATTTAGTAAATCAGATTTACAGTCACTTTGCCACAGGCTTTTTTCCCCTAACTGTACCCGGGCACAGCCACTGAGATTTACACTGTTTTTCATAAGAGTTAATGTTATTTAAATGGCAAATAGACCAAAGATAGAGAAGACTGAAGACTTGCTTTTTATTAAATTACAGCATTCTAGAATTTAAACACAATGATCCAAATGCTGGACTCCTCCCTGAAGGACTGATATAAATTGCAATAAAACATGCTTGAAAAACTGAAGCATACTACTTTGTTATTTTCACAAATAAAACATGATTCTGAAAATTGACTTTACTTCCACAGTAGGAAAGCAAAACTAAAGAATAAATACTCTAATGGAATGTAAAAGAACAAATTTAATAGAGAGATTTTATAAAAGCATTGCCTAAGCATGAGAAAATGAGAAAATAGTATTTTAAAGACTATTAACATACATTTCTTTCAGGAAAACACTACTCTAATGCCGTAGAAAAGGAGAGGTAGCATATATACACCTGCTTAGACAAAACCTCAGCCAATAATATACACTCTAGATACTTCTAGCTCCTCGTTTCAGGAAGAAGAATGATCAAATACTGTTTTCCAAATTCACACTAAACTGGGCATGGAAACCTGCCAATGGGACTTCCAGGCTTGGAGGATAGAATAAATTGGCTCATGTCATGTCCCTCTATCCAAATTTAACAAAACAAACAAAAACCAGTCAAAAAAATTAAAACAAAAATTTGCCAACAGATGGCAAACAAAGAAAAGGCTATAACCCAATGTCATTACCCCAGAAAATAATGGGGGAGAGAGGAAAAAGAAGATCTGGAGTAGGGGGCAGAGTGCACGTGCAAACACACACACACACACACTCATACATACACTCACACATCCCTCACAAGTTACACTGGGGGGCTACAAAATCCTGAGCCCTCACATCAATAATAAATCTGGAGAGAGGCAAACATAGTGGGATGGCCTCTTTTTCTGTCCTCTAGGGAGCTGTGGAAGGCAGCTGGGAAGCAAACGCAGTTGTCTGGCAAAAGGGATACCTCTGGGCTACAAGATGAATTTCAGGAGAATTGGAAGCACGTGGGGACTCCTCAAAGGATGGAAGTCACCCTCCCCCCTCAGGCGGACATGTAGCCTCACCTCACTCAGAGGTGACAGTCCAAACTAAGAACTGCGCCCACCTCAGCTGAGCCCTCCAGCCCCAATCATGTTCTCAGGAAGTAGAAAAGTGGATTGAACACGAAAAAGCAGAGCCCCAGTTGTCTTTTCTTAGTAGAAAGGAGCAGGTCTCAGATTCAAGGAGGAAGACAGTCAAGGACAGTGGTTATTTCTGGACAGTGGGATTAGAGAGGTTTTGTTGCTTTTTTTTTTTTTTTTTTTTTTTTTTTTTTTTTTTTTTTTTTTTTTACTATCTTCTCTGTTCTTTTCTGATTTGCTTTATGTTCTTTATAATGAACTTGGAATTTTTGTGGGAAACATTTGTTTTATTTATTGAAAGAAAGAAAGGGGACCACACAGATTTTTAAGAGCCATAAACCTGAGTTAGGGGGATAACAAACCACATAATGTTCCTGTCTTCATCAAATAAACCCAATCTGTTTGGCACATTTACCCTTGAGAGGAGAAGACAAAAGAAAGAAAAAAAGAGGGAAATATGAAGATTTAGAAAAAACAAGAGCAAAGGAGGAAACCGATCTCTGAGACGTGGAGGTTCAAGCTCTACTGAAGCAGTTAGGGGAGATGGGATCTGCCTCTTGGTCCTAGCTTCCCCTGCCCACTCTCAACCTACACTCCTGCAAGTCGACTCTCCCATCACCTAATCCCCACCAAACCTAGACACCCAGTCTCAGTCAGCTATAACCAGGAAGGCAATTGCAGAGGGCTGACATGAGAATTAGGTTCCTGCAGTACATGTGTGTCCATGCATCCACAAGTGTGTGTGTGTGTGTGTGTGTGTGTGTGTAGTAGAGCCACTTAAGCAGAACAGATAGACTTATTCTATATGAAGAGCTGATATCTGAAAGAAAATATACTGTTCTTTACTTGACTGTACTTTTTTTACCAAAATAAATCTGTTAATAATTTAAATTAAATAACAAATCTATATAAGACATGAATAAACAAGCCAAGCATAATGATGAGCAAGATTTAAAGGGTACACCAGCAGAAAGACACACTATTCTGTCACTCTTTACTCAGTTTCAATGGATCTAAGGATCACTGATTTTATGATGCACCATTATTTTATGTGCCACTATGAGAGAAAAAAAAATACTACCAAGTAAACTATAACTCAGTACCTCGTCATCACATCAACCGTAAGGCACATTCTGATCACAGCCATGTTAGAGTGGGTGAAACGCAACATTACTCATCACTCATACACCATCATTATATGCATGATCCTTGACAGGTCCCTTAACTCTCTTTGTTATATACTGTTGGACTATATATCATTTATAAGAACCCTTTATGTTCTGAAAATTCTGTGCTTGCAGGTCTATGGTTTTCTCCCAGAACTAAGATGTTTTGGAGCCCTAAGGTCTTTCAGGCTGTGATGAACAAGAGCTGCAGGTTGTTTCTGCTATTTGGAAAGTCTTAGGGAGCTCCAAGCCTTTTGGGCTACCCCTCTGCAGATCCAGTGGAAAGACATCAGTGAAAAGGCAGCCTTCCTCCCTTGGCCACAGCCCCTCTCTCATCAGCACCTCCCTTCAGGGCTTTTCTCCACTTGTTTTATCCTATGATACCTATTTCTTCACCCCCAGAAATAAAAAGGAAAGGCCAGAAGAAAAAGATACGGAGAGGAAATCCCTAGGTCTTTTTCTTCCATCTAATCAAGACTCCAGGATAGCTTTCTTACGGTCAGGGAATGGTTGCCTGGGTAACCAAGTATTAACTGTAAGTAACTCCTATTCTCTCTTTTTGCTGGACTAGCCATTCTGGTTTCTCCCTTCTGTCTTAGTAGGGAGTTAATAGTAAAAGGATTTATTTAACTAGACTCTGGATTTTATAACCCCTGCCAGCTCCCAACAGCAAACTCCAAACTGCCTCTTACTGGAGGCTTGTCTTAAATGAAGCAGAACTACTTTTTTCTCTTCTAAATATTTTAAACTTAATTGGAAAACAGCAAAGCAAAGCAAATTCGAAAGGCAGTTAGAATAGCTTCTTTATGTCTTGATTTATTAATGTCTGAGGCTAGTATATTAAAATATAGCTCTTGTTTTGTAACATCAATATTGGCTGAGAACAGGGATGCTTTGGGAAGGGAAAAGGCTTCCTTTACCAAAATATCTAACTCCACTGGCTTATCACTGTTGACAGAGTAGATCATTTTCTTTTCTTTAATTATGTGGATGATAGGTGGGGCCCAAAGTGATAGATCAGGGTCTGGGGTACAGTGTGGTGAAAGCAATCTTCAAAAGGCAGCCTTAGAAGAAGATAGGTAACATAGAGGGATATGGGTGATGCCAGGTGCAAATCAGTTGTAGTTCCAAATCCATTCCCTACCCTTCTCCATCCTGCTGTGTGCCTGGGAGGCTGACTTTTATGAACCAGATCAGCCTGCCCTTCCCTCTGGCTTCCTATTGAGTTTGGTCAATGCAAAGGACTTGCCAGGGATGAGAAAGTAAGAGAGTCAAGTTGATATATTTATAGCACCCTCTCTCTTCCTGCTGGGTTGGCAGTGGCTGTTTCTCTGCCAACAGCCACTGCTCCCGCCAGGCAGAACTCCCCCACAACGACAGGTCTCCAAAGATTTCAGCAGCCTCTTCAAGCCTAGATAGAGGTGGTAAGGGCTTCCCCCTGTAGCTGACCCTTGGGGGCTTCATCATCCCTTGTTGAATTCCCTTAACCCTTTATAAATAAACTTCAGTAACAACTTTCTTCAGAATTATCATTTCTTTCTGTGTGATGATGATATTGTGATTACTTTTTCAAGTGGTCTTCATCTTTTAGAGATATATCCCAAAATATTTAGGGACAAAATGATATGTAGTTGAAATATGTTTGGCCATGAGTTGATAATTGTCAAAGCTAAAAGGTCAGTAAATGGGTACCAGGTCTTCTTTATAATATTCTCTCACTTTTGCACATTTAAAATTTTCTACCATAAAGATACTTTTAATAAAAAAGGCAACTCTTTTTAAGCACCCCTTTGGGGGATGCTGTTTCCCATGGGGATTTGGATTGCTGCAGGGGAACAAGAAGAATGAGCATTCTTCAGCAAGATGAACATGGCCAACTCTATAATTTTACTTGGAACTAGCCCTAAAAGGCAAAGGCTACAAATAATGTGTTTGTGATCCTGTCTGAACTGGAACTAGACAGTACAACCTCACTTATTCACCTTAATTAGGAAAACAATGCAATTTTATTCAGAAAATATCTAAGTTATAAATTATTTCTTAGTTTTAATCAGTCAGTACCAATTTGATGGCGGGTAGTGTTCACCAGGGTTGGGGGGGGCAAGACCCACATCATAGGGATGTGGCAAGCATTGTCAGGGGGATGGGCATACCTCTAAGCCTTCTTAGGGAGAGGCAAAGATACACAATGTATCCAAAATGTAAAAAAAAAAATAATCTTATGTTGGATGGAGGGCAGGCGGGAGGGGGGAGGAAGTGTAGAGTTACATAATGTGTGCCTTGCCTGGGCCACCTGGGGATTGGACTCGCTTGAAGCTCTGACATGTGGGGGGGGAGGGGTGGTAGGGGCAATGTATGTAACCCTAACAATATCTGTACCCCCATTATATGATGAAATAAAAGCAAAATAAATAAATAAATTATTTCTTAGATTTTTTTAAAAATAGAACAATTTATTCATGTTCAAGCTCAGACTGGCCTTTGTGCACATATAAATCAGAGAGTTCCAATCTTATATCACAGCATAGCTTTTTGCAAGTCTTTATGAAAACTTTTTTTATAGCCATCTTAGACATGCTTTTCATAGAGTACCTGGCCCTCTCCTCTCCACTTCAAAACTCACCCATCTCAAGACTCAGCTTGTTTTATCTCTCCTTTAAAGTTTGTCTTAACTATATTGGCCCAAAATGAACTCTCCTTCTTAGGAATTACTATCTCAGCTTCACCAATCACTAGGTGACTTTGGGCAAGTTACTTAACCTCTTCGGGCCTTAGTTTTACCACCTGCAAAATGAGATTAATAACAGTATGAATGTATTAGGATTTTATGAATATTGAGTAAGTCTATTTGAGATTGACTGATGCTAAGCATTTAATCAATGGTAAGTACAGTTATTACCATTTATTCAGTAAATGAATATTGAGCTTTCACTACATGTCTGTTTTTTCCTAAGTCCCAAGGATTCAACAGTAAACAAAATAAAGCTCCTGCCCTTATGGAGCTTCCTTTCTAGCAGGACAAGCAGATAATAAACATATAAACAGATATATATTAGGGTTTCAAATAGTGCTAAGTGCTATGAAGAAACTAAAACACAGTAAAAATGATGGAAGATATGAATTCTGATAAAGTAGCCTGGAATGGCCTCTCTAAGAAGGTGACATTTTAATAATAAAACACATATTGAAGTTAGTTTTTAAACCTGTTTTACTGCCTAAGAAAAACCTCTTAAATAAATACCAAAGGCTTTCCAATATTTGGGAACTATATGTTTTCCAACTCTGTAGCCATGATAATCCAGAATCCCAACCTGGATTAGTAGACTCATCGATGGACAAGTTTGTGCTCTAAACCATCAGTATGCACTCCAAAGCTGTATTTTACATTTCTTCTAAAGTGTTATCATCTTCTCTATATTGTCTTTTTCATACTGACCTAGTTTTTCAAACACAGTGCTTTGTCATCACAACTTCTTCACACTGTTGACAGAATCTTCTCTTGGTGCTATTTCACAGACTTGGCCTTTTAATTTCTTCGCATTTAATTATTTCCTAAGAGATTGCCCACAGTCTGAATCACACCTTTAAACTCCTTTCGTGCCACTGTTCACCTGTTTTCCTTTCATATGAGAGTCACTGTCACTGAATTCTTCCACTTTTTTACTCTCTCTTCTTTATTCTCTTTGTTCCCATATATTGTCAAAGCAAGAAGAGATCCCGAAAGAAGCTGCTAACCTCAGGGAGGTATGTGTTGGAGAGAGAGGGAGGTGAGAGGCTACAATAGTGGAAACACAGGAGTCAGAGGAACAGGCCATGAGAGAGAAGAAATAACATCATCCAAGAGCCCTGCCATCATTTTTCTGATAATTTCAGGATGTGAGAATTAATAAAATGAGGATTTCAGTTACAAAATGTCAATAGGTTCAGGAAGACAAATATAATACTTATTTCACCAAGAGAAAAAAAATTCTAGTATTGAAAATTGTCACCAATGAGTCCTTTGTAAGTAGGTTAGTGGAATAATTTTAAAACACACATAGCCACACACACACACACTCACACACATCAAACTATATAAAATATAGTAACAGTGGATGGTTTAATCTGGAGCCCCTGCATCTTTCCGCACGTGAAGCAATAAACAGAGGCAAATATCTTGGCTGGCTGAACATTTCTCTTTACCTCCTGCTCCTTTGCTCTGAGGATATTTTTCCTTCTTCTCCTTTATGCACAGGGCCCAAAGTCACTCAAGATTAGAAAACATAAAAGGCTTAGAAATTAAATTCTTAAGATTAACTTCTAAGGAATTCATTTAAGCCACGTAAATTTAGATCCTTTCTTTGCCAGGAACTCAACGACTCAGATTAATAAAACTGCTTTCTGAAGTTGTGATAAATGAGGGCCACACAAAATCGGCCAGGTTTTCATCTTGGTGCATGTCCCACGTGAGTGCCAAGATCAAGCCACCATCTAAAGACTGGCTCATACACAAAACATTCCAGGTACTGGGACAAGAGGCAATGGAATTGTACAGGCAACTCTTTAATATGTGCAACACTCAATGTTTTAAATATGAAACAAAGAATTAACATGAGAGAAAACACTAATTTCTTCTCAGTAATAATTATAAAAATTTAATTTCATGATCTCACAACCTAAAATATCACAGAGAAGAAAAGACACCTAAGAGTTCTAGCCTTTTGCTCTCTCACATCCTTATAGAGTGATTTTCCTCATGAAAATATTCTGTATTGTCCTACTTTAAATTTTTTAAAAAGGATCTTAATATTTCTTCTTTAAATAACTTGTAACTAGTATCAAATCACCTTCAAATGCCCTCTGGTGTGAATTATTCTAATCTTCCAGACAATACTTTACTCCGATCAAAGGAAAGGATTTTTTTGCTCCTTTTGTGTTTGGATTAAAAATTATGATCTGCAAGCATGAGTTAAAAGAAATTAAAAACTTCTTCACTAAAAGAAGGAAATCACTAACTCTAAAACATCCTTTCAAAATCTGGGCAATGAAGGTTTAGAAAGAGGCTGGTGTTTCTAGTGGAGGCAAATGTACCAGGGAGAGGACAATCTGCCTGAAATGCAGGCAAAAATATAGTACCCTGAGTGTAGAGAATTTAGAAACATAACAAATGTTTTACATAAGTAATAATGTTTAATAAGGAAACTGACTAAAAACCGATCTGCTGCTTATCACCACTTGCCAACAATTCTAAGTAATCTAAGTGATAAAACACTGCTCCCCACCCCCCCCCAAATTTTCTTGTATAAGTACTAACAGTCTACGGCCATACCAGCCTGAACGCGCCCGATCTCGTCTGATCTCGGAAGTACTAACAGTTGCTGTGGTTACTGATGGGTTGTAATAATATATATGCAAACTTTAAATTAGCATATTTTTTCTACTCATCCTTTAATACAGGCATACATTGTTTTATTATGCTTCACATAATTGTGCTTTGCAAATACTTCTTTTGCACAAGTTGAAGGTCTGTGGCAACCCTCCTCTATAGACACCATTTTTCCAACAGCATGTACTCACTTCATGTCCCTGTGTCACATTTTGGTAATTCTCAGAATATCTCAAACTTGTTCATTATTATTATATCTGCTATGGTGATCTATAATCAGTGATCTTTTATGTCACTATTGTAATTATTTTGGGGCACCATGAACTGTGTCCACATAAGACAGGGAACTTAATTGATAGATAAATGGTGTGTGTGTTCTTGTTGCTCTACTGATCAAAAAGCCCTTTCCCCATCTCCCTCCCTCTTCTCAGACCTTCCTATTCCCTGAGACACAACAATATTGAAATTAGGCAATTAATAACACTACAGTGGCCTATAAGTATTCAAGTGAAAGGAAGTCTCTTGCTTTAAATCAAAAACTAGAAATGATGAAGCTTACTGAGGAAGTCACGTTGAAAGCCGAGATAAGAAAAAAGCTAGGCCTCTTGGGCCAAACAGTTGGCCAAGTTGTCGATGCAAAGAAAAAGTTCTTCAAGGAAATTGAAAGTGCTACTCCAGTGAACACACGAATGGTTAGAAAGCAAAACAGTCTTATTGCTGATATGGAGAAAGTTTTAGTGGCCTGGAATAGATCAAACCAGCCACAACATTCCCTTAAGCCAAAGCCTATCCAGAGCAAGGCCCTAACTCTCTTCAATTCGATGAAGGCTGAGAGAGGTGAGAAAGCTTTAGAAGAAAAATCTGAAGCTAGCAGAAATTGGTTCATGAGGTTGAAAGAAAGAAACCATCTCTATAATATAACAGTGTAAGATGAAACAGCAACTGCTGATGTAGAAAATGCAAGTTATCCAGAAAATCTAACTAAGATCATTGATAAAGGTGGCTACACTAAAAACCAGATTTTCAATGTAGATGAAACAGCCTTCTATGGAAGAAGTGCCATCTAGGACTTTCCTAGCTATATTTTAAGCCCTACTTTTGAGAACTACTACTCAGAAAAAAAATTGCCTTTAAAATATTACTGCTCATTGACATTGCACCTGGTCACCCAAGAGCACTGATGGAGATGTACAAGGAGATTAATATTGTTTTCATGACTGCTAACACAACATACATTCTGCAACCCATGGATCAAGGAATAATTTCAATTTTTAAGTCTTATTATTAAGAAATATATTTTATAAAGCTATAGCTGCCATAAATAGTGATTCCTCTGATGGGTCTGGGCAAAGTACATTGAAATCCTTCTGGAAAGGATTTAACATTTTAGATGCCATTAAGAACATTTGTGGTTCATGGAAGGAGGTCAAAATACAAACATTAACAAGAGTTTGGAAAAAGTTGATTCCAACCCTCATGGATGACTTTGAGGGGTCCAAGACTTCAGTGGAAAAAATAACTGCAGATGTGATGCAAACAGCAAGAGAACTAGAATTACAAATAGAGCCTGAATATGTGACTGAAGTGCTGAAATCTCATGATAAAACTTGAATAGATGATGAGTTGCTTTTTTGGGATGGGCAAAGAAAGTGGTTTCTTGAGATGGAATCCACTCCTGGTGAAGATTCTGTGAACATTGTTGAAACTATAACAAAGAATTTAGGATACTACATAAACTTATTTAATAAAGCAGCAGCAAGGTTTGAGAAAATTGACTACAATTTTTTAAAAAGTTTTACTGTGAGTAAATGCTATCAAATAGCATTGCAGAAATCTTTCATGAAAGAAAGAGTCAATTGATATGGCAAAATTTATTGTTGTGTTATTTTAAGAAATAGCCACAGCCACCCCAACCTTCAGCAACCACCACTCTGATCAGTCAGCAGCCATCAACATCGAGGTAACACCATCCACCAGCAAAAAGATTATGACTTGCTGAAGGCTCATATGATCATTAGCATTTTTTAGCAATAAAATATTTTAGATTAAAGTATGTATATTTTTTAGACATAATGCTATTATGCATTTAATAGACTATGATATAGTGTAAACATAACTTTTATATGCACTGGGAAACCAAAATATTTGTATGTCTCACTTTATTGTGATATTTGCTTCATTACAGTGGTCTCAATCCAAACCCACAGTATCTCTGAGGTATCACAGTGTACAAGTAAATTAATGTGGAGAACTCCTAGTTATGTATCTAACTCAGATACCATAGTTTCAGACATACATTTATTCCATAAGTAAGTTCTTGAAGGTTCAGCAATCATTCCATCTTACTCTGAACAACCCTGTGACACTCCA
Source organism: Cheirogaleus medius (assembly GCA_008086735.1). Classification (NCBI taxonomy): domain Eukaryota; kingdom Metazoa; phylum Chordata; class Mammalia; order Primates; family Cheirogaleidae; genus Cheirogaleus; species Cheirogaleus medius. The sequence continues at coordinate 17,306,184 of VBSM01003176.1, read as the reverse complement.
TAAATCTATATTTAAATTATAAATTCAAAATAAACAGTGACAGGATATATATTGTAAAAAAAAAAGAAATAAACTTGAGTTAATTCATCATTCCACATGACCAATGAAATTTTTATTTATGTTAAAAAAATGTAAAACAATGAAATAGAGTACAGAATGTAAGATGTAATATTTTTATTGGTTAGTGTAAATTTTAGTTCATACATGATTTTACTGAATTTCAATAATATCTTTAAAATTGAGATTTCTTTTTCTGTTATTCTTGTATAATTGTTACTTAACTGATATTAAAATATAATATTATTCATTACTGTCATAAACCAATAAATAAGTTTTCTCTTTTTTCAAAAATCTACATTAATTTAATTAATAAGTACTAATCCATTACTTTCTTCCTTTTTTGTATATATCATTTATTATATGTTGGTTTTTTTAACTTTTTACTGGCATAATTACATGTATTAAATCCAATAAAAATTTGCATAATCTGAATTTCTTTTATGGCCATTATTACACATTTTACTTCATATGACATAACTTTGAAGATAACTTTGTCACCTAGAGGAGGGGAGGGCTAAAATATTATGTGCTCTGAGTATAAACATACTTTGTACATCACTGACTTTCTAGAGTTTTCTTAGATTCCTTTTGACCTACTAACTTGTTTTCTGAGTCTCAAGCCTAATGCAAGTTTGCATCAAAATTGTGAGCTGGCCTAGGGTAATGGATTCTAGGGCAGCTAAAAGAAAACACCTCCTAGAAAGGGATAAAATTGAGGGAAAACTACAAGATACATATTCATTCATTCATGTATTCACTCCTTTATTAATTCAACAAATAACTATTAAGCATCAAGTATTGTGCCAAGCACTGGTATAGGCACTAGGAATAAGGCTAGAATAAGCTTCATGCCCTCTGGGAGCTTACCTTGTAGTGGAAAAACAGACAATAAATAATAAACATAATGAGCAGGTAAATCATGAAATATGTTAGAAGGCTATGTTAGTAAGTGCTATGAAAAAATAATACATTCAGTGTGATAAAAGAGTGCCAGTAGATTGGAGTTTTAAATAGGGTGGTTATTGGTCATTGGGAAGATGACTTTTGAACAAAGACTTGAATAAGGTGAGAATTAGCCATGTGGACATCTAGGAAAAGAGCATTCTAGGCAGAGAAAACAGCCAGTACAAAGGCCATTGAGAGAAAGCATGCCTGGGTTACTCCAGGAAGACCAAGAAGGACATGATGAAGAGACTGAAAATAGTCCTAAAAGGAAATTTACAGCATTACATGCATATGTTAGAAAAGAAGAAAGATATAAAATCAATAGTCTAAGTTTCTGCTATAAGAAACTAGAGAAAAAAGAACAATTTAAAGCCAGAAGTTAAAAAAGAAAAATAATAAAAATCAGAATATAGATCAATGAAATTGAAAACAGAAAAACAACAGAGAAAATCAATGAAATCAAAAGCTGGTTCTTTGAAAAGGTCAATGAAATCTGTAAAACTCTAGCTAGGCTAACAAAAAAAAATAGAAGACAAAGATTACTGATATCAGAAATGAAAGAGACCTTAAAAGGATAATAAAGAAATACTATAAACAACTCTCTGCCCACAAATTCAATAAATTAGATGAAATGGACCAATTCTTTAAAGACACAAAAACTACCAAAATCAAAAAAGGAAAAATAGATAATCTGAATAGGACCATACCTACTGATAAAATTGAATTAATAACTAACAACCATCCATACAGAAAGGGCACCAAACCCAGGTGGTTTCACTGGTGAATTCTAACAAACATTTAAGGAAGAAATGATATAATTCTATATAATTTCTTTCAGAAAATGCATGCATGGGGAATACTTCCTAATTCATTCTGTAAAGTCCTTTTTGTATTACCCTAATACCAAAAGCAGATAAGAACATTACAAGAAAGGAAAACTATGCATCAATATCTCTCATGAATATAAATGTAAAAATATTCAACAATATATTATCAAATCAAATACAACAATGTATAAAAGTAATTATACATCATGGCAAAGTAGAATTTATTCTAGGTATGCAAGGCTGTTTTAATATTGGAAAACCAATCAACATAATCCATCATATCAACAGGCTAAAAAAGAAAAATTGCATGATTATAATAATTTGTGCAGAAAAGATATCTGACAAAGTTCAATACTTATATATAATAAAAAATACTCAGCAAACTAGGAATACAGAGAAACTTTCTCAATTTGATAAAGAACATCTACGAAAAAACATACAGCATACTTAATGGTGAAAAACTGGCCATTTTATCTCTAAGATCATGAACAAGGCAAGGATATTCCCCTCACCATTCCTAAGTAACATCATACTGGAACTCCTACTTACTATTTGCAATAGTGCTCCCCAAAATGAAATACTTAGGTATAAATCTAACAAATTATGTATGACATCTATATGAGAAAAACCATAAAACTGATTAAATAAATCAAAAAAATTTAAATAAAAGATATTCCATGTTCACAGATAGGAAGACTCAATATTATTGGGATTTCAGTTCTTCCCAACTTGGTCTATAAATTCAAAGCAATCCCAATCAAAATCCCAGCTAGCTATTTTCTAGATTATTTAAACTGATTCTAAAATTTATGTGGAAAAGACCTATAATAATCAACAAAATACTGAAGAACACTAAGCTTGGAGGACTTATAATACCCAATTTCAAGACTTACTATAAAGGCATAGTAATCAAGACAGTGTAGTATTAGCAAAAGAATAGACATAGATAAATGAAACAGAGTACAGAGCTCAGAAATAGACCCACACAAATATAAATAACTGATCCTTGAGCAAAGGAGCAATGGCAGTTCAATGGAGATATAGTCTTTTCAACAAATGTAACTGAATATTTGGATGTTTATAAGCAAAAATAAAACAAAACAACATAACCTAGACATAGACCTTACACCTTTAACAAAAATTGACTCAAAATGGACCATAGACCTAAATGCAAAATGTGAAACTATAAAACTTCTAGAAGACAACATAGAAGAAAATGTAGGTGATACTGAGCATGACAATGAATTTTTAGATATAACACCAAAAGCACAATCCATGAAAGAAAAAAATTTATAAGTTGAATTTTATTTAAAAGTTCATCTCCTATCCTATTCCCCTACCCAAATAGCCACCCATGTGTTTGGTTCAGCCAAGTTTATCAGCTCACATGTCAACATTGTTTAAGAGACCTTGCTGTATTGGGGGACCACAAAGGAGGAGATCCAGGATCCCTGGCAATGTAGCATCTAGGGAATAGGTGATCCCAACAAGGATCTATGTATATAATATAGTATGAGTATTTTAATTTTTCACTCCTGCACACATGAAAACTTTTACCCATTTAATCATCTTAATAAATTTCTGTCTCATCCTCTTTCTCATTATGTATGCATTACTATCTATCTCACTAGGGTATTTTGCAGCTTAATTAATCATATGCACTGATTTGAGCCTTAACAAGAGAAAGAGCTAAAGAAAATGCCTTATGTATATATTTGTATTATGGAGAACATAGTATCATGATAAATACGCTGTAACAGTATAAAACAGAGCCCTGGGCCAGACAGGTGCAGGGGAAGTGATGTTAAGAACAGAGACACAGAAATTGTATAAACCATGGCTAGAGACAACCAGAGCAGATATCCAGGCAAGAAAGACAAAGTAGATCAGTTATAAATCAGAAATATGATTAACTATGATTGTTTTGGTGGGAAGAGGAGGAACTGACTCTTTTTTGACTAGACATGGCCACACTGAGGATTCAAATCAAGAAATGTAACAGGTATTGTGCTAGATATTTTCCACTGCCTCTCCAGATAACACTCTGCACCTTCTCCACCCTGCCCAGGAATCTGGCCTTTATGGTCTACATTAAGGGGTCCCAAGGCCACAGCTCCTGGCAGACAGCTGTCTCCCCAGAGCCTTCAGCTTTTGCACCATCCCTTGTTAGCTTTTCTTGACCTTGCCCACATCTTTGAAACTGTCCCTTAGTTTACTTCTCCTCATCTGTTTCCTGCCTAGACTGTAACTGAAACAAGTATAAAGTATGTACACATAAAGAGAATATTAATTTGCTGATAAGGGCTTTCAGCCTTAATGATATATATCTTACTTCTGCAAAAGTATTATAAATAGTATTCACTTCCCCTATGGAGCCTTCTCCCAACCCCAAAAGTTGAGTATGTCTTCCTCTTTGCTCCCCTTGCTCTTTATACACAGCATATAATTATCATGGGATTGTAGTGAGCATGAAATAACTTAGACAAAGGGACCTCATTTGGGAAAAGTTTCATGAGATGAGAGATCTGAGAAGTATAGGATTCCTTAAGTTCTGACTGTTGATGTCAACTCAGGTACCTTCAGGTGGTTTCCATAGTTGTGCACAACCAAGAGACACCAAGTGTCGCATAGTTCAGTGAGGCCCCTCTCACATTAACACATCTGTCTCCTCAGCCAGACAATAAGCACAAGACATGCATCTGTTGATCTACTCTAGTTGCAAATGCACAATAAGGACACAATCAGTATTTATTAACAAACCCAGAACTGCTTTACAAGTTGTACTTCCTGACAAAGACAAGTACGAGCTGCTTTAAAGCATATCATTCAATATCAAAACATGTAGGTCATAATAACCTCAACACCATGTACCTTGAGAAGGTACACATACACACTTCTGTGGTTTCTGTTGAGGACCAAACCATTTTGAGAGAGGATGCATTTTTTAAATAAGAATGCTCATGTCAAAGCTAGCAGGAAAGGTCTTCTAACATCCAGTTTTAAAAAACTGCATGTCTATCTACATAATTAAAATGAGTCTCCAACCTCCAAAGTCATAATATTATATTTAGGGTATTTTGTATTTTCCATACAAGTAGCAAACCAGCAGTTCACCCAGATGACCTTCAAGGCCACCAGCTAATGGACCATAACTGGCACTAACTCCCTTGTCACATGTATATGCATTTGGTGTTCTCATCTTCTTTCCTCTGAATCATGAATTCCTGGCCCTTTCTCTGTGTAATTTTGGGGCATGTCCCTCCTTCACAGCCTTTTCTGTGTCAGGTCTACCTGTTACAGGGCTCAGAGCACTTCCTTGACTCCTTTCATCTTTACACCCATGCACAATTTTTCTCCAATACAGTATCTTCAGATCATTCTCCTTTTTGCCACATTCAAATGGCTAAGATTAACAGGAATGTACTCAGACCTGTTTCATCTATAAAAATGATAATAGAATGAGACTAAGCAATATCAAAGGTCTCTTTTAGCTCAGATTTCATTATTCCTCAGCTGAACTTATTTGATCTCATGTAATAATCTTCTCTGAGGTTGGCCCCTTGGTGTCAGCCACTCTTCACACATCCATCTTATAACATTTACTGAGTGCCTGCAATGGGAAGAGCACAGAGCTAGATTCTAGAAATACAAAAAAATTGTCCCTGTCTTTGACATGTAACAGCAGTTATTATTCTTGAGCACTTCTCCATGGAGTAATTTAACAGGGCTCATTGTATTTTCACAACAACCTATGATAGAGGCACTATTGATGACTCCATTTTATAGGTAAGAAAACTGAGACACAGAGGTCAATAACTTGACCCAAGTCATATAACTAGTAAGTGTCTGAGCCAATGGTTCTAAACAATAGTGCCTCTTAAATAATAACAGTGAAAAGTTCTTACTTAAAGGCATTAATAAAATACTGGATAGGTCCAGGATGAGGGGCTACTTGAGCTCCAAGATGCCTTCCAACCCTACCCCATGCAGACATCATGGCCCCATCTGGAGCATTCATCATATCGTCTCAGCCAAGTCATTTCCATCTCAACAATGGTGCAAAGGACCAACACTTACCTCAGAAAGACCATCTTCAATGAATTGACTGTCATCTGTGCATTATTATTTTGAACATAAGATTGCTAATTTTTACACATACTATTATACACCTGACATCATTTTTTTTCTAACTTGTTCTCATGCCATGTTTAATCTCCCCAACAAATCTATCAAGGGCACTGCCAGCCAAGCCTGGTACAGTGCTTATCAAATAGCAAGCAAGGTTTGTTAATAAATCAAGTAATTCACTTTATCCAGGGAGTCAAATCCAAACCATCGGACCAATCTGAGGACATTCACTCACCTTGACCTGGCAGAGCCTCTTCCATCAATCCACCAGGGCTGAGCTGACAGCAATTCTCCTCCAATCAGCTCTCCACACTACTATCCCTGTGACTTTTATCTTGCATTAAATGATAATATAAACACTGAGCCTCCAAAGCAGTAAAAGGAACTTTTATTTTCTCATGGTTTCTATCACCCAGGTTTTTGTATTGTATTGTAAATCCCAAACTGCCATAAAAGTTAGAAGCTTCAAAAGTGCCTTTATAGGAATTTGGATTGCAGTCAAACATCTACCCTCTTTCCAGTGGTGGCATTTCCTCCTCTACTATCTTAACACAAGTTCACACAGTATATTAGGAAGATCTGCAGACCTAAGCAAGTTTGAGCTATTTCCATCACACATCATTGCAGATGTATTTGTGTTTTAACTGTGGGGTATTCTTAAACCTTGCTGCTGGTGATGCTTTCTGTAAACAACAGTAATTCTCAAGTGCCTTAGTGTGAATGCAATGAGTCATCTCCAATGCAGAGAAGTGGCTTTATTTAGGACTGGCCAGAGGAGAAGGGGCATCATTATAGTCAGTTTGATAGAGGATCTACAGAATTCTGTCTCATTTGCCCTATATAGCAGGTCTAGTTTCTTTCTTTTTCTGTCTCCTGATATAAGAACCACATGCCTAAATATTCAGCAAATACCTCCAAATTGATGTTTTACCTAAATTATTTCTTCTTAATTGGTTCAGATTAAGTGAATTTTGCAAGCCCTCCCTCAGCCTAGTCTGTGTGGTCCCACAGTGCCTGTCTGACACATAGGAGGCACTAAAGAAATGTTTAGTTAATATTTGCTGAGCAATAAAGGAAAAGGAAAAAATAGAAGCAAGAAAGGGAGGGAGGTAAAACTGTTCATTGTAGGTGAAAAGAAGTCAAGGTCGAAGACTGCATCTGTCTGGTTCATGAGCCATTAAGCCTCACAGAGTGAAAAACCATTCTGTGACCCCAAGACCCAATCAGCCTCCTCTTGAATTTATACTACTAAGAGAGCCTTTTGAAAGAAAGCAACCAGCTTATAGCAACTCATCCCCACTGATGGAAAAATACAAGTCGACATATTTTGACCTCTGATGGTAGACCAGCAGAAGAAATGTATCAAATATCTACTTCCATAATAGTAATGCATAATAAAGAGCCACAAAAACCTCAATAGAATTTGGCAATAAGCATTTATTGTTTATGTCTGGGACAGCTGGGGGTTGGCTAGATGGCTCTGCTAATCTTGGCCAAATTTGTTCACAGGTCTGTAGTCAGCTGGGTATCAGCTGATATCAGCTGGCTTTGCCTGGGGCAACTGGGATTCCTCATCCCTGTTCCACATGTCTCTCATCCTCCAGCAGGCTATCTGAACATATTGTCATAGCAATGGAAGAGGAGCTTGTCATTAGAAATACAGAAGGGCTCTTGAGGCCTAAGCTCAGAGCTGGCATACCCTCACCTCCACCTCATTCTATTGGCAAAGGCAAACCACATGGCTAAGCTCAGGGACAGAGAATTATGTCCTGCCCTCTGTGAAAATGGACTGTAAAGTTAAATGGGAAGGGAAGTGAATAAAAACTATAGTATTTTGAATTACAAAGATAGAATCCAGGCATATTTGTAAGTACCTAATGAGGTAACCAAACTAAAAGAAGATGCTTATTTTTTCTAAAAAGAAATCTAGCTCAGACATTACTTTTTGAACTCGAGTCTTATGTTATTATAATTAGTTAAATATTAGCTTCAGGTAAAAAAAACTTTTATGCTGAGAATGAATTGATTTCTTTCCTCTTTGGGTATTGTTTAGTCAAGTGGCCTGGTAAAACATTTTCATGTGTTAATAAAAGCTTTGAACTTTTTTGTAAGTCTATGACAACAGTAAATTTTTCTAATTTTTAGAAAGAAGGAGAATTAAAATATCCTGTCTGATATAACAAAGGTTATCAACAGATTAAAAATTTGTTTCAGTATTTTAAATTTAATAAATACTGTCACTTAACAGTTTTGACAAAATAAAAGCAAAAAAGTGTTACATTCTTATTCTTAGATTTGTATTTCTCATCCGATTCAATTATGTAAGTTTATATTTTGGAAATACCAACTCATTTACATCCGAGCCAAGATTAAATCACTCTGCAATATCAGAAGAACCTTCAGATTGAAAGAATGTTGAAATTACATTTCTACAGAAACCAGAATCTCTATTTCTGGGTTCAGTGAATTTGACTGTTTAACTACCTCCATTGTTTTCATCATATGAAAAACGAGAGTACTTTAATTTCACATCCCTTAACCTTCTAGCAATGAAATAGTTCTGGAGAATATAATGAATATAAAAGGGGTCAGTGTTCAAATTATATTCATTTATAGTTAATTGGAAAGTTTCTTTTGTTGTTGAAGATCAGGATTTAGCTTGTCTATCTATTAGCTAGTAGCTATCACTCTGATGCCTTAATCTTCAAGTGAACATTCCCTTGATTCAACACAATTATGGTAACCTGTAAGTTAATGCAGTCCCATAAGAGATATGCCATCATTACCTAGATTTATGGGCAGAACTACATCCATAAAATTTAGATAATTGCTTGTGTACTGCCAGCCTATTTTGCCTGTTAATATAAATAATATTTTCAACATTAGCTACCAAGAGGACAAATTTCTCATAACTGAATTTGTCCTTAATTCTGTCAGATAATCTCCACTGCGATTTGATGAAGAATATACTATGAACAATTTCTGACAACCTTCGTTTTTCTAGTATGTTTTGCTGAAGAGGCCCAATCTGTTGTTTATTTGGGGTTGCTACCACATTAAATTGATTTAGGGACACCATTTTCCATTATTCTGTCTTCCATGCTCTGTTAACTTATGTCACATTTATTAAAACTCTCATGGTTTTGCATGTATGTTTTAATTTGTGGTAGCAAAGTGATGAAACACGTTTCTCTCCTTTTTTGGTAAAATGATGTTTAACAACTGCTGCTCTCATTAATGTATAGCCCCATCATAAGTAAACTCAACATGAAGAGATCTGCACAATATTCTGATTAAGAAATACTACCTGGGGCATAGAATATATGTGAAATACCTTTTCAAATGAAAACTTGGAGGAAGTAAATAGAACAAATGCATAAAAGAGGAACATATGTTTTATGCTACCAAATTATGCATCATTATTTTGAATAGCTAACCAAAGTGTGTTATAGATGCTAAAGCTTCATTTAAATTTTAGTCCATTTGCAGATTTTTTTTTTTTTTTCAAATTCCTAAGGCAGGGATGGGGGTGGGGGAAGTGGCTTCTCTAGGGAGCTGAACTCTAAAATCTGTTTCTGGGAAATACTGCAAATTGTGGTCTCAGATTCTAGACTGATCCAAAGAAATCTCTCTGAGCTCCCGTGCGTTAATTTATGACGTATCTGCTTTCACCCGCTAGTTTTGAGCTTTATCACGAGTCTCAGGGAGCCCATCAGGGCTTACAAAGGAAAGGAAGTCTGAGAGACATAAAAAATATTTGACTTCAAGCCAGGGAGCATTTTATATTATATACAGCAAAGGAACCCCTGGTACCACTGAAAGCGAAGGTCATGTTCTGAACAAGTACAAGGACTAGGCTGCCATTTGACGATGGCAGTTGTTCATGTTATTAAAACAAAACGTCTAGTCATGCCTGAAGTTTCCCAGTGCATTGTGTTGGAGAAGAGGTATCACTCCTACTTTCACTCCCACCTCCCCTAGGCACATCTGACACTCCGAGCCTGCTCTGACCAGACCGACCTTCATATCCTAAATGCACCTTGTGTTTCCCACCTTCAAGCCTCTCCACACTTACATTATATTTTACTCATCTTTTAAGGTCCAATTTCCCACCTTCTCACCTTCTTGGAGTACTCTAAATCAAAGTCAGTACTATCTCTGTACAGAAATTACAGTTTTTAATTTGCTCTACCATCCATATATCTACTACATGATTTACCTAAGTCTTCACTGTTATACATTTTGTAAGGATAAAACCATGTTACAATATCAATTATGCTCCTGAATGGCTAACATTGAAACTCACTCAAAGTAAATGCATAACACAAACTTTTTTTTATGCTTTTAATACATGTTTGTATTTTTATTTTTAATATTTTTCTTCTCACAAAAAGAATACAACCTCATTGTACATACAACCTTCAAATATGAATGAGAATATAAAAGCCATAATGCAAAACAATATCCAGTCCAAGTACTAGTCAGCAGAAGAGAAAGAGTTTACACCAATGACCCAGGCATGTGTTTCAGGCTGTGGTGAAGCTTGAAATTTTCATACCATTTGTTGGAAGATTTAATTCAGTCAAAACCTACTTTTCCTTATCAGAGTGGATCCCCAAAACTTCAAAGTGAATATGAGATGGATTAATTCTCATGTCAACTCTAATTTTCAGCAACACTCCTGGGGCATTCAAGAGCCTCTGAGACTTCCTGAGGCTTAAAGAGTGAGGTAGTATCTTCTCCTGAGCAACTGTTATACCTTGGGTCAAGAACAGTGGTTACAGAGCATATCCTCATAATCGTCTTCTCAAATATTACAGTCTCACAACTTGTAGAGGAAGATGGGGAAAAAAATGCTGTCATAGTTTAGGAAGCTTTCTTCATAAGCTTTGGCATCTCTAAAAGTTAAAGCCCAGCCCATTCAAAGAGCTCTTTCTGAAATTACCTGTTTTCAAGAAGCATTTACATCATTGATCCAAGCATCAGAAAACAGAAACAGAAAAAAAAATCCAACTTATGATCCCAAGGGTATTAGCATCCAATCCTTGTCATAATGTGAATTATACTTGAAGCATGAGCAAGCCATACATGCAGCCCCGCCTCAAAGATGAGCAGGCCCCACTGGTGATAGAGGACACCTAGAGAGGAGTAGGACTCTTTTACCACCAGCTGACCCAGAGGCTCCAAGCTCCTCCAAGGACTCTGAGTCAAAAGATGTAGCTGCCACCATAGCTCTGTAAGTGACTAGTCCTGCACTATGGTAACTTAACTAGATTTTCTCTGCTTCAGTTTCTTCAGTTGTGTAATGAAGCAGTAGAGGATGATGAAGAACATGGGCTTTAGAGTTGGAGAGTCCAACAAACCGAGGTTCAAACACCACCTCTGACATAACTTGCTGTGTGACCTTGGATAAGATCATTAATTTCTTTAAGCTTTGGTTTCTTCACCTGTAAAATGAGAACAATGTTCTTGGGTTTATGATGAAAATTAAATGAGCTAATATATGGATGGCAATAAATGTTGACTTATTATTATCATTATCAGTATTGTTATGATAAGTGAGTCAGACTAGGTTAGGTTAGTAACTAGCTAATAGTGATACTGAGGGCCTATTAATAGTCCCTTAATAACATGCAGTACAGATTTTATTTTTGTAGATGACTGAAGAGACAAAGTGACAACTTTTTAATTAATTCTTAAGGTACTAGAACAGAAACATGCTTTTATTTGTTTTATTGATAAAATTAATTGTAAATCATGTAAGACCTACTATCAATAATCAATGGAGTACTTCCCTTGAGCAGAAAATTCCAAAAATACTTTCATATTATTTATTTTCAGTATATGTATTAATTTTCTAAGGATGCCATAATGGATTAATCACAAATCTCATAGCTTAAAATAACAAAAATTTATTATTTTACAGCTGTGTCTGAAATAGGTCTCAGTGAACTAAAATCAAGGTGTCCAAAGGGCTGCATTCCTTTCTGGAGGCTCTATGGAAAGTCCATGTCCTTGCCTTTTCAACTTTCTGCCAGCCAGCCACATTCCTTGGTTTATGGCCCCTTCCCTCCATCTTCAAAGCCAGCAATGTTACATTATTCATTCTTCTGTCTTCAATCTCTCTTATTGCAACCAAGAAAAGTGCTTTTAAGGACTCATCTGTGATTAGGTTGGGCTCACTGGATAATCCAGGATAATCTTCCCATCTTAAAGTCCTCAATTTTAATCACATCTGCAAAGTCTCTTTTGTCATGTAAAATAACATATTCACAGGTTCCAGGGATTAAGGCGTGGACATTATTGGGAGGGCCATTATTTTGTCTACTATAGTATTTTCAACAGAGCTCATTAATGGTTCCACTCTCTGTGGCTTATGAATCCAGATAAACTTCGAAAAACAAATTGCCAGAAATAAGATGATTAAAAACTTAGGAAACTTTGACTAAGTAGAAAAAAACAAACATGGTAATAAAAATTCAGAAGACAAAATAAACGAAAAATCAGAACAAATACAGAGGCAATAACAGAAATATTCTCTTAACCACAATGGTGAGGTTTTACCACCAATACAGTAACAAGAAGGGACTAGAATCTGATTTTAAAAACTGCTTAATTTAATTATTCCACAATATATACATATTTCAAAACATCACATTGTATCCCATAATTATGTAGAGATTTTTAAATTAAAAATAAATAATTTTTTAAAATTTTAAACCTATCTATTCTTTAAAATTACTTTATCTTCTTTACTATTTAAATGATATATAGAGATAAAAATGTAGACATATATATGTTTATATCATGTTATTTTATACATAGTTTTCTTTATGGATCATGGGATTAGTCACATGTTCAAAGCACATAATTTTGTCATCTTTAAAAATTCCAGAGTCCAGGTATTATTATAGATAAATACCTGGACTGAGGAAAATCTTAAGTAATTATTAGTTAACAATTACTTAATAATCATTAGAGCTCAGAGAGAACAAAACTAGGTAAGTTGCACACCTTACAGAAATCTGCCCTGTGAAGACAGACTTTTTTGGATACAGTAATCCTGATAATTCCTTTTGGATTTACTGAATTACTTAAACAGTCCTCAGGGTAGCCAGTGCTCTCTCCTCTGGATGTTTGCACTTTCATCTTCCTCTCCTACCTACCCTGAAGGGCTATCCCCACCCTCTTCCTGTGACTACTTCTGTCTCCTCCTTTCAGACTTAACTCAAGCAGTCTCCTCCTGGATTCCTTTGGGAGTCCACCTAGAAAAGGTGATCCCTGTGTTCCTGCCCAACTCTGAGCATCTCTCTTCATTGCACTCATGCCACTGTTCTGAGCCTGTTTGTGTACTTCCCTATCCACCCCTCCCGCCCAAATGCCTGGTTTTTATCCTTAAAGGTGGGTATTTGCTTTTCTTTATACATCTTTGTCTTCCCCAGCACCTACATAGGGCCTGATGCAAAGTATTAGCATGCAATAAATGTTTAATAAATAAATGAGTGAATGGAAAATAAAAAAAAACTTCAATTAAAAGAGACACTCATTTGCTAAGTCTCTCTCTATATTATCATAAATTCTTAATTAGTGGCGGATATACGCAATGACATCACCTATAGGTATTAATGGCAAAATAAATAAAAGCATGGCTAATGAGCGCTTTAATATCATTTAATTTGCTTTAATTTATTTACTTATAAGGAAACAGTATGATATTTAAAATTTTGGGGAGGGGGGTATTCCTACACCTTAATAACTGCCATTTTATTATTACAATAATACTTTTTAATCTCTAGCTACATAGGTGTTGTGTATCAAGAGCACAGGTACATACCAGCCAAGTATCCTTTGGCTAATATATTATTTTTCACATGCTTCCACAATGTTACACTTTCTTTATAGTTAACACCTTTAGTGTTGTCTAATAACATTTCTGTTAATTTATCATAATTTGAAGGCTGCCTGGGTTTGAATCTGGGTTCTATCACTTTGCAGCTGTTTGACCTTGGAGAAAGTCACTTAACTTCTATGTACCTCCATTTCCTCATCCAGTAACATAGGCATGATAATAAAAGTAGTTATCTTATAAGGTTTTTCTGAAGACTAAATGAGTTAATAAATTTAAAGTGATTAGAAGAGTTCTTGATTCATGGCATATACTCTGTAAATATTAACTTTATAATAATAATTATTGTAATTATGAATTCAATATTATTGGTCACTCAGGTTATTTCTAGATTGTTTATTTGTATCACAGTAGCACCTCTAAGCAATGGATTTGGGAATGGTTATTTGGTTAGTTGGTTGGTTTTGTTTCAATGGGATTACTTCCATAAGACAAATTCCCAAGATTTCTAGCCCAGTTTCCAAAAGAGTATCTAATCCAATCTTTAAATGCTCACATGCAAAATTACTCAATTTTATATGTCTACTTGTAAACTATTTTAAGAATATATTTTCACAACATCTCAACAACCTATGCAGATAGATAATTTTCAAAGAAATTGAAAGGGCCCAAAATTTTGGTTTTTACTTCAAGCTCTTCATTTCAGAGGAGTTGCTAATTAGCTATCTCTATGCATATCCTAGCAAGAGGGAGAGGTTTGTGACCAAAGAAACAATACTTTTTTCCTAATGTGCTTCATAACTCAAAATTCATTGATTTATATGTGTATTTTGTTTTGGTTTGCTATATTTTGTTGTCACTAAACAAAAACAGTTTCTTTTATCTCTTTTAATGAGAAAGGAAACATAACATGTCTGTCAGAAAAAAAAGGGGGGGAAATAGCAAAGCAAAAACATCCCACAGAGAAAGGAGAAACAATAGAAAGGTAAACAATAAAACATAGCAGAGAATTCTTTCAAATTACCCATGCACTTGTGAGAACAAAGTATTGAACATTTATGAAGAACTTAATATAAATTTGGCATAAGGTAAATGGAAGAACATCATTCCTTATTGTTCCTATTTTAGGAACATATACTACTAAAATATGTAGGGCACAGAAAGTGGGCAAAGGAAACATTTAAACTCTATAAATTTACTTCCTCTGGGCAATAATACATGTAGACCCAGTGGCATTTCTCTAGCAGAAAGCATTTGAAATACAAATCCAAATCATGTACATACTATATATCTTTTGCTTTCTAGACATGAAATCACCGAAAGAGATCTTTCTGTTTATCTAAGCCTGGTGAGGCTGTCCTTGACTCTTGACTACCAAACAGTTCATTTGTTAAACCAATATTATGCTTTTTGTATTTTTATTGATGAATAATTATACATATTTAGGGGTACATATGATATTTTGACACATGTATATAATGTATAATTATCAAATTGGGGGAATTGGGCTATCCATCACCTCAAACATTTATCTTATCTTTGTGTTGGGAACATTAGTCAATTCTTCTAGCTATTTGAAATACACAATAAATTATTGTTAACTATAATTTCCTTACTGTACTATCAAATACTAGGCACCAATCACAACCTGATGAATAGGAACTGGACAAAAGTCTTTATGTCACAACAAGCATAGATATGTGCAGTCAGTCCTGAATTTGAATCTCATATCTGCTCTATGGCCTTAGTCAAGTTACTGAAGTAACTTGCAGAGCAGACTCCTATGCAATGAAAATGACAGCAATTGTGGTACATCTCCTCGCATAGCTGCTGGGAAGACAAAATGAGCTAATTCTTATAAAGCACCTGGGCATGACAAGCCCTCAATAAATGCTAGCTACTATTGTTATTGTTTCTTTCACTGAGATACTATGTGGGGTTTCTTGTTTTGTTTTGTTTGTCTTTGTTTTGTTTTGTTGTGTTTTTTGTCTATTATCCTAGTCAAGATTTGACCTCTGGCTTACACTGAGCAATGCTAAAGAAGTATTCTATTTCTCATTCCATACTCTATAATATGTTTTCAACTCAACTCTGTTTAAGGATGATTGCTAATGAATATCCCATTGAATGCTTATTAAGTAGAAATTAAAATTGCTTTCAAATAATGAGAACATATGTCACAGATGAAGAGTTGTTCCTACTGTGAGTTTACAAATAAAAATGAAGTACCTTTAAACCACTGCGCCTAGTTAGACAGTTCCTTCTTTTACAGATGTGCCCTTCTATGTAACACTAGAAGAAGGCCTTTTCAAGTCTTTACAGAGATTGCACGTTATAAAAGTCAGGTTCTGCTGGCTTGAATGCTGATTACCCTTCAGGATAACAACCACACCCAGTTCCAGACATTGGTTGTGCCAAATCATGAGTGATCAGGGACACATGAGGGTAGGCTTTCTTTTCATTTCACTTTTCAGCAGCCTTGTCTGAAACCACACTGCCTATTGTTAAAAATTATGCAAATTGTGCCTCCATACAGAAAAGCACAAACCATTCCTCTGCTTTCCTCCAGTCCAAGTACTATCCAGGGCCTTAATTAGCCAGAGGAACACGATGATGATGGCAGTGCCTATTTTAAGCAGAAAAATCCTTTAAAGGGAAAAATAAAAAAAAGGCTTCAGACAAAATACTATTCAGTTCATTATACTATTGATTTTTAGGATATTTAACATCAGCTTTGCTTTTTTTCGGGGGGTAGGGCAGTGGTGTATGTCAAATAACCAGGAGTGCTTCAGGTTAGTGTAGAAGTACTTATTATGTGCACATTTTTCTTAAAGAAAAGAAATAAACAGCTTTGCTATGGACTAGCCCAAAATTGTTTGGGAGGCAAAATAGAACCTTCAGATCATTTACATGGCAATAATCAAGACACCCAACATGACTTTAATTTTATGTAGGAGAATTCCATTATAAAAATCCAGTTTCCTTAGGCTCTTCCCCCTGCCACACACATTTTCTGGTCTGCCTAAGTTCACTCATTTAACAAATGGAGGAGACTGACTGAATGGAAGCACAAAGCTCAAAGCTTTCCCCAGCTCTGAGTTCATCCCACCTTCTTTGGTGGATTTCCAAAACATATAAAAAAAAAAAAAAAACCAATACTTTGGGAGTTCTTACATGTAGATAATGTCAGATTTAATTTCCACTTCTGGCAGAATTTCAGTAAAGTTCTAAGACCTCTTTATCTTCAAGTTAAAGCAACATCTGTACATTTTAAATTATGCAAAATTCTAACCAATAAAAAGAGGGGCAGTATGATGTTTATTAGTTTCCTAGGACTGACAGAACTAGTGCCACAAATTGGGGATTAAAGCAACAGAAATTTATTCTCTCACATTTTTGGAGGCTACATGTCTGAAACCAATGTATCAGCAGGCCATGTTCTCTCTGAAGGCTCCAGGGCCGGGTCCTTCCTTGCTTCTTCCAGCTTGCAATGGTTTCTGGCAATCACGCGCACTCCTTATCTATTAGATGTGTCTCTCCAATCTCTGCCTCCATCTTCACATGGCTTTCTCCCTTGTGTATGTCTGTCTTTGATTTTTCTTCTTATAAGGACACGTCACTGGATTAGAGCCCATCTTAAGCCAGTATGATTCATCCTTAACTATTAATAATTAAAAAGGTAAAGACCCTATTTGCAAGCAAAGTTGCATTCTAAGATTCTAGGTGGATAGGAAGTTGGGGGGACACTAATCATCCCAGTCCATATGGAGTGTAAAAACTCACCTCTCCATTACCAAGGAATTTTTAAGGTAGTCAAAGTTAATTTGGAATCTTCACCAACTACTCAACAGATGCATAGCTTTGGCATATCTAGGATCATAAAATCTGTCATTTTCATTGCTTATGATGATATTGTGCTTCTTATTTACAAAGTGTTTTCACACTGCCTAGTTTGATACTCACAAACACAATATTTACAAATACAAATACATATAGACAGGCAGGCAGGGTGACTAGTCTCTTTTTACAGATAAAGTGAAGGAGAAGAGAAAGAAGCTTACCTTTTATCAAATATCTACTCTGCTAGATACTGTTCTTAGTGCTTCATGAATTATCTCATTTGATCCATATAAAAAAACCTAAGGTAAGTGTAAGTAGTATTATTCCCATTCCAAAGTTGAGTATAGCATTAAATAACTTACCCAAGATCACACAGCTAGTAAGTGAGAGATCTGCAACTGCAATTCAAATGTGTTCTAAGTCCGTGATGTTTCCACTCTTCCCTCTCAAGTAAGCCTTCCTACTCGTAAGTCTTTAAGTTTATTCAGTATCAGGACTTGCTAAAATATAGTTAGTGACATTATCACATGATCCCCTTAACAATCAAGGCAGAAATTCAGTGATCTGATAAAAGGATCCACCCACAGGGACTCAGGCCACTTATCATGACACATATAGGAGACTATGGTTTTATTACTTTTTGTAGTTATTCTTTATGTTGGCAATAAAATGTATACATTTTCCTAACTTTTAAAACAGAGGAAACACTGTGGTAGTAAGAACAGTCAAAAATGTACCCAAACACTTTTTGAATAGCCTAAAATACAGTAACCCTCTGAGACTTTCATTCTTTCTTCCCTATAAGTACCAAGAGGGTGAAGCCAGGAAATGGCTCCACCATTCTGTGGAGAAAGATTACCCAAGGCACATCACTTTTTTGTACCCCAAATCATAAGAAAGAAAGAAAAGAAGTTATCATAACATTAAGAAATAAAAGGTGGGAAGAACCATTGTCCCAATTGTGAGCTACTTGAATATACCTTAATCTGTCAAATCAACCAATACTTGTTAAGCATACTCTTTGTACCTGATGAAGCAATAGAAAAGTGCACAATTTTGACCCTGCCTTTAAAGAGTTGCAACTTCACTGAGAAGCCAAAATTCACTACTAAAAGATGTCTTCTTGAATCTGTCTCAGAAACAAACTCTGGCTTAGAATGTGTGTGTATGTGTGCACTTTTGTATGTGTGCTGTGTGTGCATATTATACTTAACACCATCAGTTCTATCTCATAAATATTATAAATATTACCATAAAAGCAGAACGTTCTTTTCAGATTCTTAATGCACTCAATTTTACATATTTACAAATAAATATTACTAATATCTATCATCTATTGAATGCCAAAGCAGAATGGTGCTAAGAGCACAGGGTGGTCAAGAAAGTTGTGAATATAATGCTTAGATTATTTTTTGGTTTCAGAATCTCAGATGCAGCCCAGAGTATTACCATGGTCACTCCACTTTACCTAATCCTTCACAATTATAGGCTTCATGTCAAGGTGGAGTCTGAGCAGACAGTGAGGAGGGCTGTACAGTGGTACCTTCTTAAGTCACTTCAAACTAAATGTCATTGGCCCAAGTATAACCCTTGATTCTTTTCATGTCACCTAAAAATATCATGTTCTCTTCATTTCATAGACAGATTTCAGGCCTCTCTTAACCTTTACCCTGTAAAAGTTGTCAGAATCAAAATGGAGTCACTAATGTTAAGAAAACACTGACAAATAGAGCAGGAGATGGCCACAAAGAGAGACATATACTTGTATGCCTGGTTATGAAAAAGACTCTACAAACACCATCTATTGAATGCCTACTGGGTGCCAGACAGCTAAGCAGTTTCCATCCACATTCCTTACAATAATCCTACAAGATACCTCTTACTAATGCCCATCTTACCATTATAGGCTCTGAGACTCTGAGAAGTTTAAGTAGTTAATGTCATTAAAACCTAGTAGATGAATGAGCCAGAATTTGGACTCCAGTTCACATAACTGCAAAGTCTGCCACTGCACAAGGAAAATATCCACTTGTTCATTTATGTAAGTTTGTGAACCTCTCCAAATATGCCCTGTTTCATCCTAGCGCTCTTAAAATATTAATTAGCCATTCTCATCTTTTGAGATCCCTCTGACCTAATGGTGATTCACAAAGGTAGGATCAAGAATCCTTATCTTCAGAATACAGTCATCTCTTTAACTCAACGAAGCCATAGCTTTTGGGCCCATACTATTTAGACAATTTCCTCACATTCAGCTAGAAGACAAACCTAAGACTTGTCCTAAAGGCCAAAGGCTACATATCAAGTTTTCACCATAAATTGTGTTTCAGGAGAAGGTGGTTTGATCCACATTATTACTGGACATCTTATAGCAGTCCATGTTATAAATGAAACTATCATATTTATCAAGTATATATTTATATTTTTATTAGATAGCAAATGATTAGGAAAGCAAGTGATTAAATTTGGGGTTTTAGAAGGTTGAACCTTGCATGAATTGGTTTAAGGAAAGAAGAAAAAGGGAGTGGGGGAGGCAGAAGAGGGAAAGAGAAAAAATGGAGAAACTCTAACTAGAAAAGGAATGTATTCATTGTAGAACTTTTTAAAATGTATGTAATGCAAACAAAGAAAGGTTAAACTGAAATGTTTTAAAAACATGCTAAATGTAAGCATTGTGAGCAAATGTATTAGAGTTCTAATTAGTTGCAGAGTTCATTAATTAATTTACATCTTCATGGCAAAAAATGTGGTACCCAAGCCATGCAGTTAATGTACATACAACATTTACTGAATTGTAGACACAAAGAGCCCAAACACTAGAAAGCAGCTTTAATATTCTGTAATGCTCTATATCAAGCTGTTTGTGCCAGACTTTATGAAACATAGCACATGGCAGAATGATCTCCAGTGCGTTATTAAACATATCTGACTCTCTAACTTTTGCCTCAGACATTCCTGGCAAAGCTCAATGGCTTCACAATTGTATCGTACGGAAGCCGAGTCCCCCCAGCTCTGCCGCAGCTAAATGTTAGAGAGCCAAGAGTTCCACTGAGGTTTCCAAAAGCTCAACATTTGCCATTAGAAACTTCCCAGCCCTCCGATGTGCATTTTACAGTGTTTGGAGGGTGATAAACAAATCTTTTACTTGATTTGCCATCTGTGAATTTTAAAGCTGCTAAGGTACTTTTCTGTCTTTATTTCCATGATGCTCCTGATCACATTTGCTAGTCAGATATGCTCACTAATATATTATTCAGTTCTATTGAGAAAACCATACTGAGGTATCTCCGACTTGACATTAGTGCCAGATTGCTCTTTCTTTCTTTCTTTTTCTTTTTTTTTTTTTAATAACACATCAGGTAAAATAAACTAGCTTGAAACTCTGGCCTCTTTTAGTGCTTCAAATTATTCTTTTCATTTCTTCATGACCAATAGCTTACATTAGAAAGCTGTTAATACATTTGAGTAGAATTTGTGTTCTCAATTCAACCCACGTTAGGAATGAAAAGACATGGAGAAGAAACATGGCCTTCCTGGACAGCCTAAATCACTAAGTTGTTACTCTTTGCCAAACAGTTTATGTACAAATGGCTTTGTTTCCATTCCCCTTCGCAGTGGGAGCCTAGATAAACACACTTATAGGAGCTACAGTATTATGCTGACAGCTGTCACACAGGCAGTACCCACTTGTTTCAAAAACCTTCGCCTTTCCCATTCGTTGGTTTTCTGAAAGACAAAATTGTGCTGATCTTGATTGTATGGGTCTAAGTAAAAAAAATTCAGCCACTTTATTTTACCTGGTGCTTTTGCCTTGGTTTCTTTCATCAGTGAGAATGATGCACCACTAGTACAGCTGGCCCTGTACGTGTTTTCTAGTAGTGGTGATGGAATCATTCATAAAATCAATTCAACCCATATTTATGGAGCCCCTATAAGTGCCAAGTACTGTTGTGGAAGTGTGTACAACAATGAACAAAACAAAGTTCCTGGCTTCGTAAAGCTTTCACTCATTGGGGTGGGATGAAAGAAGACAGATTGTGGCATAGCCTAGGAAAAAAACAAAGTTAAGGCAATAGGTTAGAGCAGAGTTTCTCAGTCTTGGCACCACCGGCATTTTTGGTCAGCTAGTTCTTTGTTGTAGGAACTGTCCTGTGCATATAGGCTATTTTGCACAATCACTGCTCTCTACTCAGTAGCACCCTCTACCCTAGTCATAATGGTCAAAAAATGCCTCCAAATGAAAGGCAAACCTTTGAACACTGTTGCTGGGAATGTAAATTAGTACAACCACTATGAAGAATAGTATGGAGGTTCCTCAAAAAACTAAAAGTAGAACTGCCATATGACTCAGCAATCCTACTGTAGGGTATATGTCCAAAACAAAGGAAATCAGTATACTGAAAAGATATCCACACTTCCATGTTTATTCAGCACTATTCACAGTAGCCAAGATTTGGAATCAACCTAAGTGTCCATCAACATATGAAGGGATAAAGAAATTGAAGTACATATACACACAATGGAGTATTATGTAGCCATAAGAATGAATAAAATCCCGTCACTTGCAACAACATGGATGGAACTGGAGAACATTATGTTAAGTGAAATAAGCCAAGCATAGAAAGACAAATCTCACATGTTCTCACTCATATGTGGGAGCTAAATATTAAAACATTGATCTTGTGAAGACAGAGTAGAATGATGGTTACCAGAAGCTGGGAAGGGTAGCAGGGAGAGGGGATGGTTAATGGGTGTGAAAATATAGTTAGACAATTAGAAAGAATGAACAATATTTGATAGCACAACAAAGTGATTATAATCAACAAGTTAGAAAATACTTTAAAATAACAAAAATAGTGGAATTGGAATGTTCCTAACATAAGGAAATAATAAGTGCTTGAGGTGATGCATACTCCAATTACCCTCATTTGATTAATACACATTGTATGCCTGTATCAAAACATCACATGTACCCTGTAAAGATATATAACTATTATGTACTTATAATAATTAAAAATAAGACTGCAAACTAGTACAACCTCTATGGAAAATAGTATGGAGATACCTCCAAGAACTAAAAGTAGACCTACTATTTGATCCAGGAATCCCACTATTGGGTATTTATCCAAAGGAGAAAAAATTATTTTTTTCTTTTTCTCCTTTGGGTACACTCAAATGTTTATTGCAGCACAATTCACAATGACAAAGATGTGAAATCAACCAAAGTGCTCATCAATACATGAATGGATTAATAAAATATGGTATATGTATACTATAGAGTACTACTCAGCCATAAAAAAGGTGAACTAATATCTTTTGTAACAACCTGGATGGAACTGGACACCATTCTTCTAAGCAAAGTATCACAAGAATGGAAAAATAAATACCACGTGTAATCACTATTAAATTGGAACTAATGGATCAACACCCATGTACACATATAATAGTAAAACTCAATGGAAACCACGTAGGTGGGAGGGGGAAAGAGGGGACAGGTAAATTCACACCTAATGGGTACAATGCATGCTATCTTGGTGATGGGCATACATATAACTTTGACTCAAAGTGTACAAAAGCAAATCATGTAACCAAAACATTTGTACTTCCGTAATTCTGAAATAAAAAAAATAAATAAAAACATTCTTAGAACCTAAAAAAATAAAATAAATAAAAATTTTAAAAACTAAAAGAAATCTAAAGTGCCTCCAGACACTAGCAAATGTTCCCTGGTGGACAAAAGCACCCTTAGTTTAGAGCCACCAAGATAGTGGTAATCGCCTAGGAAGGGGAGGGGAGGGTGATGAGTGACAGTCTCTTGAGGAGGTGACACTTGAGCTGAGACACCAAAGATGAGAAGGAGATGGTTTCAGGATGATTTAGAGGAAGAGTGTTTTAGGCAGAGAAAACAGTCAGAGTAGTGCTCAGAGATGGGAGCAAGCAGCAAGCTTGAGGCCTATATTTCCTTCCACTGTGAAACCACCATGAAACTTCTCTTATAATAAAAGCTATCAGGGAGGAGCTGGCAAGACAGAGTGACCAACGACACAAATTATGCTGATACCTAATCACAGAACTGAAATTTCAGAACTTTTTCTTAAGTATACACTATTATTCCAAGAAGTAGAGAGCCACCAATGGGTTTGGTACCTAACCATAGTTAAAATGTAATTTTTTAGAATTCTAACTTGATGTGAAACCAAGTTGTAGTTGGTATTTTTACTGATTTTTTTTAAACCTCACTCCTTCTCCTCCTTTTTGTTTTACATTGGCCAAGTCTAGAACCCAGGAGGCCTGGATTCAGTCCTAATTCTGACACTAACATGCCCAACATCACAGAGCTTAGTCACTTCCCATCTTTTGCTCTCTGACTCTAGTTTCTAAAATGTGGGGGTTGAAGTAGATGATTCCTAAAGTTCCTTCTTGGGCTAAAAATTCTGTGATTCATTTGTAAATTAGTGCTAAGTAGTTTTTTGTCTCACCATGTGTGAATGCTATTAAGTATAGCATAATCATAGCATTTTAGAATTAAGGCACTGTATATCATTCCAAATATTCCGAGTTTTACCAGCCCATGAATACAAATGTAGTCACATTTCCAAGAATGCCTGAATTACCAGGACTCAGGCTTCCTTTGAAGTTTTCCCCAACCAATTTGAGGGTACTATCAGATGTCCTATCTAATAAGCACAAAACCAACCATTCACATTCCTCTACTTTGGCCTTCTTGCTAACGCCAGGTAAGAGACCTAGTACAATGCCCTGTCTCCAAGCTACCATGAGATCACTGATGTTGGGAGTCAGCATCTCCAGTGCTGTTCTGCACCTCCCCACTGCTCTGCTGGGGCCACCAGGAGTGTCTATGGTGTCAAACCTCACCTGGGGTCTATGGCAGGATGGGGAGAGAAAGCTGGAGACTCACACACTGGCTGATACTGTTGGTCACCTGGCCCCTACAGTTCTGTTTGTGCTCAAATTTTCACGTGGTCTTCCACAAACACTACTCCTTTGCTTCTGACCTTTACTTCTCTCTCCACGGACACTCCACATATTCCCCTTTATATTCATCTCTTTCCCCCTATCTCTCACCAGGCACCTATGCACAAAATAGGTCCCTCTTTTCCTTCAGAAGGAGAAATGTTTATGATCATCATCTCATGCAATTATATCCCCAAAGGAATGACTATCCTGGTGCTCCAAAAGACACAATCCATTTTGGACTACATTAGGAGGCCTTGCCAGGCACAGAAAACAGAACTGAGAGCCAGTGACACCAAGGATACCAACACCATATCAGTCTTTGAACCATTCAATTTTATTTCCTGACAAATGTACTTCTCCACCCAATTTTTCCATCCTAGTATCTTCCTTAACCATTACCCACGGAGTTAGAATAATCAGACATTGTGGGGGAGGTGCAGTCATACCATTCCACCACACACTTTATGATTCCTTGCCAAGCTGGATTCTCTAACCATTCTGGTAAGGCTGTCAATATGCTTGCCCAAATGTGGTAAAGTCATCTCTCAGAACAGCTGATTTGAGTCTATTAATCCATTTAACTTGGGTTTTCCTAATCAATAGAGAAACTTTTAGCTTCTGAATCCTGATAGATTGATTTCACACTCCTGTATTACTTTCCCTGGCTATCAACTGCCCTAAATAGGTTAGCCTCAAGATACATGTGGCTTTGCTAAATAATCTCAGATTAAATAAGTTATGTTTTTCTAAATATGCATAAAAATGCTTTTCCCATCTTTATATGTTGGATCTTTCCACAGTTTGATCTTCTGTAATCATGAGAAGTTTGATTTCCTCAGAATTAATATGCCTCCAAGATAACAGCAAATGTGAAAGCAAATTCAAGGTACTTCAACGCGTGTCCAAAAAGCTACTACAGCATCCCCCTCATAAAGCAAGCAACTCCAACATTCTGCAGACCTATGGAAATTCAGCTGCTTAAATATTTCATAAATCCTATGTGCATGAACACTGGAGAGCTTGTTAACGAGAAGTTCAACCACTGGTTGCCTTGGACAATCCTAGAAGACTTTCCCTTAATTTTCAGTCAGAGAACTATGACATTAATGTAGACAAGAGTTGACAGTAGCTGGACGAAGGCAATAACAGCAGAGATAGACACACAAGATAGTTTCAGAAGCTAATCAGGACGTGGCTTTTATGTCCACAAACATGAATGTGTGTGGGGAATGAGGGGAAAATAGGAAGCAGCAATGATTCCCAGATTTCTGGCTTAGACATTTGAGGGATATAGCCATTTTTTATTAAACACAGGAGGAGGAACAGACCTGGGGATAAATATGGTTAGTTGCACACTAATGTATATTTGCCAAATTATGAAGCATATATCTTTGATTTTTATAAAAATGCTTATTAATTCTTAAGAGAAAATACTTGTATTTACTACCTATGCATTTGATCCTTCATTATTTTCAGAACCCGTATTCCGAAGTTTTCCATATGTCTCAGTAATCTATCAAATAATATTAACCAGCAAGGGAGGGAAATAATTAAATGAAGATGAAACTTTTAGTAAAACACTAATCATAAATACTCACAGTTATTCAACAAACATTTACTGAATGTCAGCTATGAGCCAAGTCCTGATCTGGGCTACAGAAATATAGATAACAATAACAATGCCTCATACGTACAGAATACCACCCACCACGCTAAGCACTTGTCCTGCAGTTGGCAATCCCCACCACAACACTGCGAGGAAGGAGTTACTACAATGGCTATGTCACGGACAATGAAACTGACATAGCAACGTGTTGCATAACTCAGCCAATGAGTAGGAAACCAGGATTTGTATCAAACTCTGAGACCCCAGAGCCAGTCTCTGCTGTACCACCTCCCTTGAGGAAGTCAGGATCCCCTTGGGAGGCAGACCCATAAACAAATCATTATAAAGCTTGTATAATTATCACCTTACTTGTTCATCTCACATCTCCCAGATCTGTCACTTTCTTCAACATCTAACCACTTGATTCAGTGCACCTGGCATGATCTAGTATCACCAGCCTCTGTTCTCTCTCACTCTGTCTATAATCGCAGCAGTCACTTGTTTTCAGTCATTTCATTACAGAGCAGCATCAAGTTCTCCAGCTTGCAAGCAGCTCAAATTTCTTTCTTTCTTTTTTTTTTTTTTTCTGTTATTTGCGTGTTTGCCTTGAATGCCTGGCTTTTCCTCAGGGATACACAGTTCCCAATTCCATTTCCCACAGAAGTTTTATTCTGGAAGGTCTAATAGTGTGTGTTTGTTTCAAAATCAGGGATATAAATACCTAAAATGGAGGTTCTGCTTGCTGCTGCTACACTGCTACAGAGAACCCAGGGCCAGCCTATGGTAAGTCCAGGGCCTTACAGAGTTTTTTTAAATATAGTTCAGGTTTCTACCGTCTCTCTACCTCAACAAGATTTAGCACCTAGCACAAAATACTACACCTTCCGTTTGCACTCTGAGATTGCTAAGAAAGTAAATTCACCTGGAAATCTCATTGGATACGGAGCAGAGATGCACAGCAGCTGTTGGAAAGAAATTACTCAAGTGCTCAATGAGAAGGGAAGCTCATTAACACCCCACCATCTTTTTCAAAGTCAAGAACATGCCATCCAGTATGAAGCCCAGCCAAGATCTCAACTGTTGACTGTTCAGTGAAAGAGGAACACGGAGGTGACAGAAGGACACCCACCCCAAAAACCCTGAGAATTCAGCAGCCTCTGCCTGGCCAGCTGCTCCGTGACTTGTCACACCTCTCCCTGCGCAGGTCAAATTCCAAACTTTCAGAGCTGTAGTCAGAGTTTTCAGGGTGGCAGGAGTAGACTAAACCAAGGGGGATCCCAGCATTCTACTCAAAGGCTCTTGCAAGCACTAAGACTGGCAAGGAAATGGGTTAAGTAAGGTCCTTTGGGGATTGTAATTCACACAGGGGGAAATCCCAGAGGTCTTGGTCCTGGACCTCTGGGCCTCCACAGCTAGCCTGGAATAGCTCTGTCTTCATTGAAGATTCTCTAGTGGTATCACATTAGGTTGAAGATGATATTATAGGGCTTCCTCAGACACGACAGTGCTAAGCACTAACCATGAACTCTCAACAAATCCTAGCTGAATGAATTAATAATGAGTGACTATCCTATATATTATTTATTTATTTTTATTTTTTAGAGACAGGATGGCTTTTGCTATGTTGCACAGGCTGGTCTCAAACTCCTGGCCTCAAGTGATCCTCTTGCCTCAGCCTCCCTATAGAGAAAGGGCAACAAATCAGGGACATCTTATGGTTCAATGATAGCTCAAAGACTAGCAACATCTCTGCAACATGTATTAATAATTCACCCACTACCACACACTAGAGAAAGCTAGAAGGTGCTAGTGTCCTAGCGAGCAAGCCATTGAATAGAAGCAGAATTCCTAACCCTATAAGGGTTGTAATGTTAAACTCTGAGGATAAGAATAAAAACCAGCTTTTAAAAATGTGAGAGTCCCTAGTTAACCTAGAGAGGCAGTATTCTTTTCTCTACTTTCAAGATAAATCCACAGTAGCTCAATGGTTGGATTATTAGGCCACACCACAAAGATGCTGATTCTTTCTGTTTGGGGAGTTGCTGAAAGAAAAGCAGGAATTTAGGTATTATAATTCAGACTAGATCCATTCATGTAGGTCCACACTAGTAAACACAGTGATAAAGATGTACACACCATTGTTTAAAAAAAAAAACTTTCACATTTATAATGTTTTACCTCTCAAGCCCCTTATGAGTTGAGCATTGGCTGAAAAGGTTTTGTCTCAGTACAAAGAAAAATGTTCTAACCCTGCGAAATGTCACACACTGGAAGGAATGGTATTTTAAGGTAGTAACCTCTGGCTCATTCAAGCCAAAACTGGATGGTCATTTGTCGCAGATGCTTTAAAGAGTTCTAATAATGTGGATATGAGATGAAAATGAATAACCTGTAAGATTTCTTCCAATCCTAACATATATGATGAATCTTTTTTATGACAAAAGCACCCAAACAGAAAGTGATCAGTGACTTTCCCTAGTCACACAATCAGACACTCTAACTTCTAGCCTACTGCCCTTTCCCCTGGAGGGTCTTCAGCACCACCTGTGCACTTAATCCCAAGACACCAGGGAGCACCAACAATGGCTATGAAAAGTTCCCTTTAGTTTCATATATAATGGGCACAAATGAAAGACTCAACATCTGTGGATATGCTTTCACATATTTTGTAAGATGATCAACTTGGTGCTGTATCAACACTATGTTAGACCCAGACTGTTTGGGAGACTCTACTCTCATGGATGGGATTAGTGCCCTTTTAAAAGGGCTTAAGGGAGCGAGTTTACCCCACTTTGACCCCTTCCACCATGTGAGGATGCACCAAGAAGGCACCATCTATGGAGCAGAGAAGCTCTTATCAGACACCAGATCCACCAGCACCTTGATCTTGGACTTCCCAATCTCCAACTGTGAGAAATAAATTTCTATTATTTATAAATTACACAGTCTAAGGTATTTTGTTATAGCATCAGGAACAGACTAAGACAACACCATATTCCAGTATTTGAGATAATTGGATTAAACTAATAATTTCACTATTAACTCCATAATCAAACATAATGGCAGCTGAGTCAGTCTCATACTTAGAGTATGAAAAGAAGAATTTTTCCTTTATAAAGGGTACAACCTTACATAATGACCTCCCTTGCATAATAGTCACACCCCTATTTTTGGACCGGCCGAGCTAGCATAAAAAGTGTTATCATTACACAAATAAATACAGCACTTTAGAGGTGTTTTTAAGGACAAAAATATACTTTCAGTTCTATTACTACTTTTCAAACAGCAGAGGCTAGACAGAAATTCCAAGTGTCTTGCTTCACTGTTTTTGAAGCTATTGCAAAAGTGAATCAACTGACTACAGTCACGTATCTAACCCAAACATAGAATTTCCCAGGAAGTCTGAGGTTATTTGGGTCAAGTTTATATGGTATTTGAAGCAGAGCCTGATAATATAGCTTTTGTGTTGTACAAGCACACTAGGACATGATGCTATCTTTTAACTGAAACATAAAAATCAAAGTAACAACCTACTTGTATTCATTGTCAAGTTTTCACATCGTTACAGCCAAAGAAATGAAAACCACTTCCAACCAGCCTGCTTCTATTAATACACACTGTGAACTTTGATATAAATGTCAAACATGCTCACTTTAGGCTTCTGGTCAAATTTGCATGAGGATAATTAAATTCCAAGCTTCCAAATCTCCTCTGTAAATTCAACAGATATATTTCTCTTCTTGTACTAAGCTATTGTTTACTATTACTCTAAACTACCCAACGGCTGTAATTTTGCAAGTCACTGGATGTTGAAGGGTATAATAAGCATACTGAGGGATCTCAATGTGTGTAAACTCAAAGCCCAAGGAGTTGTCAACTCAGTGTTGGCCACCGTGGCATTTCACTAACCCACATTCCTCCTACCCTCATGACATAGCCCTCTACTATAACTGGCTCACTTCTCCAGATACCTAGTGACCTTCCATCAATTTTTCTTCCCTTATGCTCCTTAACTGGTTATATCTGCACTGTCTAACATGGCTAGTAGTCACTAGCCATATGTAGCGACTGAGCACTTGAAATGTGGCTAAAATAACTGAGATGTGCTGTAAGAGTAAAATTACACACTAGATTTTGAAGACTTACTATGAAAAACGAACATAAAATATCCCATTAATAATTTTATATTGATGACATGTTAAGAATATTTTTTATATACGGGATTAAATACTATATAGTATATAATATGTATATGTATACAGAAATTTTTAAATTATGCATGTGACTCACATTATACTTCTATTGGATAATGTTGATTTGGATAAGTTTAGGCTCTCTTTCTCTGACTCAATTCCACTGAGCATTCTTCAATTAGACATAAATTGGATCTTCTAATTTTATCTTTTATGTCTCTAAATCTCTCTCTTTTCCAATCTTTTCATTTTTCTTTGTTTTATCCCGTATAGTATCTCATATTTATCTTCCAAATCACTGATTCTTCACTGGGTCTAATCTGTTGTTAATCCATCCATTCCATTAGGCTTTGTATGTTTGTTTTGTTTTGACATTTTAAATATGGTTTTGTTTGTTAAACTTTTACACAAAATCTTACCTGGGTTATAAAAATGTTGGAAACTGTTAGGCAATTTCTACTAATGCTAAATACATATATACTCTGTGACCAGCAATTCCACTCCTAGGACTAAACACAACAGAAATAAATAACTAATAGTCCCAAACTGGAAATCACCCAAATACCCAACAGCCATAGAATGGAAGAAATTGTAGTATATACACACAATGGAATATTGCATTAAATAAGAAGAAAACTATAGCTATATGGTAAAATATGAATGAATTTCATATTTTTATCATTTTCCTATGTTGAGAGACAAAGGTCATATACAAAAGATTACACAGTATATAAATCCATTCATAGGAATGTTTTTTTAAAAAAACTAATATGGTATTAGAATTCAGGATAGTGGTTGATCTTGGAGTGAGGAGATTATCAGGAAGTGGACATGAAGAGAGTTTCTGAGATTCTGATAACATTCTGTTCCTTGATCTCAATACTGGTTACATGGTGCATTAATTTGTGGAAATTCACCATGGTGTATGTTTGCGATTTTTACACTTTTCTGTGCATATGATATTTTAACAATGTTGTAAATTCAAACCATTATCAGTCAGTGATTTCAAAATAAAATATTTAGAGGTTAAAACTTTGTTTTCTTCCTTTTGAGTTTTCAGTTTCAAATATAATCTTCTTTTTTGTCAGAATTTCATTTTTGTTCTTTTTAAAATTCTCTCTACTGATTTTTAATAGCATTTTGTTCCTTGCTCATGTTTCCAATTTCATCTTTAATTTCTGTAAATATTTTAAGGACACTTAGTTTACATTCTGACTCTCATAATTCTTATATTCAAGTTCTTAGGAAGTCTAATTCTTTGTTTGTTATTTCCACTGATGACTTGTTTATTCTGTATAACTGGTAACTTTTCATTGTGAATTTATATATGGCTGATTTTAATCTGTGAGAATCCTAAAGAGCGCCAGCTGTGGGTCCATTCCTTCAAAGACGATTCTCTTCTGATCTGCCTAACATCTTGAGTCTCTCTCAAACTGGAATCATCTTAATTCTTTTGCTTGAGGTTTCCTGGACAGCATATGTGAATAATGTAAGTTTAAGCCCCAAACCCTTTTCTTTGCCAGATGGGTTTTTCTAGTCTGTCTTTCCCCCGAGAGTGCAAATCTTCAAGATTCTTGGCTTTTGCAGACTCTTAATCAGTTCTTCCTATCTTGCAGTGCCCAAGACCTTGTCTCCCATTCCACAGCGCACCCCTGCTGGCCCCCTGTTGTGCGGCAGTCAAAACCAAGGCTTTAGGTTTCTGTTATCGTCAGATACCCCCAAAGCAGCCCAAAGCAGCAATGCTCATTCACCACCCTGGTGTTAGTTCTCCCTTCATTTTTAGCCTCTGTAGATTTACTTTCAAGTTTTATGAGCTTAGCTACACATTTAAAAGGTTGTTTTTTATATATATATGTTGTATGCAGCATTTCTCGGTATATGTAATTGGGAATTTCTCAAAATATCCAGTCTTTATAATACCAATGGCAGAAGTTCACCAGGCCTTCTCTATCTGATGTTTGAAAGCTAGTGAGACATTATAACTATAATTTCAGGGGCTTTGGAGAGGTCCTACTCTGTTACCTTCCAGCTTAACTATGCCTGAATTTTCTAGAACTAAAAAATGTTTAAAGTGAGCAGAGGCAAGCTGGGGTGTTAACCAATCAATTTTCACAGTATGCTACCACCTACCATTTAGTGGACTTGCTAAAAAGTCACCCAACAGAGAGAATCTTGCCACTTCTTTATTCCAGAGGATAAAATAATTCAGAAACCATTCATTTATATAATAAATATTCACCAATAAATATTCACCTACTCTTTGCCAGGTATAAAGTGCTAGGCATACAAAGGTGATGAAAACATGAACTTCATCCTCAAAGAATTTAGCTATAATGCCTAAAAACATGTTTTGCCTTAAGTAGAGGCAAACCAATAAGTAGAGATCGCCTAGAGCATTGTATGAAAAATCTGAGGACAAGTCCAGGCTCAGTAAATGAAAGTGATCTGTTAAAAGTGTGAACCACACCATGCCATTTCCCTACCTAAGCCCCTCTAATAGCTTCCCATGACCCCTAAATTATAATACAAACTCCTCCATTGTCTACGCGTGGGCTTTCCAAGATGTGGTGACCGTGCCTATCTCTCAACATTCCTCTTGCTCACTCCATTCTATCCCCACTGGCTTCCTTCTGTTCTTCAAAGATGTCTCTTTCATTCCCAATTTAGCTCTTCTGCACATAGTCTTCCTTCCATCTAAAACATGCTTCTCTCAGATCTTTATATGGCTCCCACATCCCATCATCTGGGTCTCAGCCCAAGTGAAAGACCCTTTGAGAGGGCCTTCCCATGAGGACCTGGTCAAAAGAAGCTCCCCCACCATACCATTTATCTATCACATCACCCTTTTTAAGTTTTCTTCATAGTCCATATAAGTATCTTAAATTATCTAGTTATTTATGTATTTTCTCATTTATTGCATCCATACTTTACTTTTCTCTATATTGTCCCAATGTACCTGGCATATATAGTGGGTGCTCCATCTATACATATGGATGAATGAATAAATGAAGAAATGGTCAATGATGTCTGCAAGTGTGCAAAATAGGAGGGTGGCTCTACTTATACCACCTAATTGCATCCCAGGAAAGGTGAAAAGTAGCAAAAAATTTCAAGTCAGTGCAATAAATGTCATTAGATTCAATAGCAGTCAAGGGGGAGTAATGAACTCTCTTGGGAGCAACTATAGGACACCACCAGAGAAACTTTCCCAGAAAAGCATCTTACAAAAAGTCCCAAAGAATGAGCAGGCAGTTACTAGCTGGATGTGGTGGGAAAAAGCACCCAGACAGAAAAAGAGCACATGCAGAAACAAGCAGGTATGAGATTCTGTCTTCATTTATGCTATCACCCTGAATTCAGGGAATACAGAACTTCCCAAAGGGTTTTAATTTGGGCCACTTGTCTGGAGGTGGCCAGGTGACTAAATATCAAAGTCATATTTCAGATTTTTCCACCAACTAATTGTGTGATTTCTAAGCAAGTCATTTCACCTCTCAGGCCCTCAGGTTTAGCAGCAGTAAAACCAGGATCTGACTCAAGGGTCTCTAAAATCCCTTCTGGCTCTGAAAGTCCATTAGGTACTCCTGTTTTTGCTCCAGCACACATTCTGAATTGGTCAACATGGAAACTGTGAAACTTATTGATTCCTTTTGGTGATTACTTTTTTTGTGCTGGTTTATTTTTGTTTTTTAATGATTAAGAGAAAGTCTACAGAATATCTGTGTTCCACTGTATTGCTCAATTATGGGTAAATATAAAAGCAATTATAAAATGCAGCTCTGGATTCAAGTAAATTCCAAAGCCTTGTGTCCACCACCTGTGGCCAGTCAGCCTGGCCACGATGGGCCAGGGCAAGGAAGGCAGGCTCAGATCTGTGCTTCCCACGTCACAGGGCTTCTCACATAGGATCTGCAGACCACCGGCTCCATATCACCCAAAGCCCTTGTTTAAAATGTAGATTCCTGGGTCCGACCATCCACCATTCCCACAGAGCCATTCATTTAGAAAATCTCTTGAGTGGGGCCCAGAAATCTACATTGTCAATATTGTTAACGCCCAGGTAATTCTTTCTTATGTATCCTTAAGGAAAGGCCCATCACCTCTTAGCTTTGCTCTGTTCTGGGGCAAAAACAAAACAAAACAATTACCAAACACTAACAACAGTGGCTAGCATTTATTGACTGCTTATGATGTGCCGCAATCTGTCCCAGTCTTCCCTGACCAACTTCCTTTCTTGTCCCAACAGTGTGAAATAACTTGCCCAAGTTCACATAGCAGTCAGTTGGGGGAATCAGGATTTGAGTCCATGTCCCTTGGACTTCAGCATCCATGTTCTCAACTGTTGCCTAGACCACAGCAGCGTATGGTACTTAAGAGCTTCGGCTCTAGCATCAGACTCAGTGAGTTCAAATCCCAGCTGCACCATTTACTAGCTATGTGGCCTTGGGCAGGCAGGTCCTTTTGCCTCCTTGGGCCTCAGTTTCCCCATTTGTAAGGTGGGGACAATAAGCATTCCTACCTCACAGGGTGGTTGGTTGTGCAGAATAATTGAGGTGACTAAGGTAATGTGTTGAGAAGGGAACCTGGCACATGGCAAGCACTCAAAAAGCCTTAGCCATGACAATCCAGCCTTCCTTTCTCCAGGCTTCAGGCTCCTCAGTGTCCATCACCGATCCCAAAGACAGCCTCTGGCAAGCATGAAAAGACAGATCTGAAGAAAATCCATCCTCTCTACTGGAAAACAACCCACAGCACATGCTATACCAAGAGTGGGTCAGTAGTGTTGTCTTTAGAGATAAAGGACGGCACATTATTTGAACTTAAATGTTCAAAGGGCATCAACTCCTTTCTAGCGCAGAACGATATCAGCCTTGCTGCCTTTTTTTCTTTCATGCCTCCTAATGGTTCTGTCTGTCATTATGAACCTTTCAGTTCTACACAAAGGGATTTTATCCTTTAATCCTCAAAATAGTTTGTCTTCATAGTTTGGCAGGTAAGAGTTGGTTGCAGCAGTAACTCTGGAAACCTGCCTCTCATTATGCCAAGAACTGTAATGTGTTTGCCACATCAAAGCATGAGTGATAACAAATGCTTTCCAATGGTGAGAACTGCTCTTTATGGCCTGCTTTCCAAGTGCCCTCTTGACATAGAAGAACTTTTCTGGCTAACATCAATCATCATTAGTAGTGAATGGTGATATCTGTCCAGGTGACATATCAGCCAAGGAAGGAAGCTTCCTCCTGAGAATGTCAGCTGTTATACCAAGACTGAAATAGAGAAATACCATGAAGAACTTTTGTCTCCAATGACAAAAATTACTCCATAAGTCTTTTTTGGCTAAATCTCCTAAGGAAGTACATAATATTATTAGTTTTTCTTTCTAAACAAAACTATTTTTAGAGTTGTGCATAAAATTTGAAATAAGTTGCTATTTACTTTGAGACCCCAGAAAAAGGCAAGTCAGCAGAAAAAAACGGCATTGCCACACTAGCCTACTACAAATCCAGGGATATGCCTATAAGCCTCTATACCCATTCCAAAAGCTTCACTCAGGGGAGATGAGGCATCTGAAGGACACAAGCCCCAGTAGACCACACATCTGGTGACCACACAGCAAACTGACTCCTTCTGAAAGGTCAACCAACTAAGCAACACTTGAACTCAGCAGGACCCAGCAAAGAAGCAGCTCACTCCTTGGCAAGACTTTGCTTTTGCTGCACCAAGCTGGAACCTTCCTAACTCTCCAATGCACTCAATCTACACCACTATTTCAGCAAGGGTAACTGAACAAAACATCAGCCACTTGTGTTAGATAACAATGAAATAGTCTCATTAGAAACCTCTATCCTAGAGAACGAAACTGTCTGCAATAGAAAGAGGAGCTCCACTATCCTCTGAGAGCTGCAGGACTGACAAGGCTAAGGTCTTCCTTGAGCCATCCAGTTTCTGCACATGGGCACATATAAAAATGTGGGAATATCTGCCTCTTCTCCTGATCAGGGCACAAGCTGCAGGAATGAGTCAAAGAAGTATTGCAAAATATTAATAATGATGCAATCAAAGTATAGAAAAGGC
Source organism: Cheirogaleus medius (assembly GCA_008086735.1). Classification (NCBI taxonomy): domain Eukaryota; kingdom Metazoa; phylum Chordata; class Mammalia; order Primates; family Cheirogaleidae; genus Cheirogaleus; species Cheirogaleus medius. Next base: position 17,269,686 of record VBSM01003176.1, on the reverse strand, counting down.
TCTTATTAGATGGATGAAATGAAAATCAAGAAAAAAAATTAACAAAATACAAGAAACTGAAGTTCAGATACTGAACACATTTAATCAAACTTCTAACCAGAGAAGATTCCATTGTAACCACATATACAAGGAGCAAGGAGCCTTGGTTCCTCCCAGAATCTGCTTTCTAGACTCACTCCTCGACGTGGACTTCCTTGTTGTCCTCTCAGTCACCAAGCCTTCTGCCCCAACCCCTGGCCCATGCAGGTCTAATTCTGGTCCCCAGCCCCTGAGGTAAGGAAGCCTTTTCACTTCCAGGTCCCCAAAGATACTGTCTGGGCTGCTAGCCACATGGCAATAACCTTTCTCTTGCCTCCTTTGCTCTTCTTGAAGGTCTCCACAGCCCAAAGGCCAGTGTTCTCAATCAACTCATCTGAGTCAAACAGGTCTTAAGAGTCCATCTATGCTAATCCTTTTTTAACATGTAAGGCAAAGAGGTTGAATGACTTGCTCAAGACCATTCAGCAAATTAGGAAGTATAAGCCCAGCCTCCTGTTACACAGACCAATGGTTTTCACCTGGTACCACTGATGAAGCCTGGGGCTGTAGACCCTGTTGCACCCTACACACATTCCCAGGACTCCCTCTTCCAGCTGTTGCCAGTGCTACTGCTAACCTCACACCTATAACCTTCTCCAGAGAATTGCCCTTGGATGAGAAAGCCACCTTGCCCAAGGGTTTCTGGAATTATCACTAATTTAAGATAATAGCCAGGACTGATGGATGCAAGGATGCAAAATTCCCACTGCCTTGCCTCAAGACAAAACAGACTCTGATGTGATTGATGCTCCATGGCATCCCACAGGATGAGGCTGAGGCTAGACATCACCTGAAACCACATCCTTTCTCCTGAGAATGCCCTTTAATAAATCACTTGCCTAAGATTCCCTTGTCTTCAGCTCTCCTTCTAGGAAACATGGCCCGATTCTGGGCTTCTCCACGAGTATTCCAGGCTGGCATACTGGCTCAGGCCACAGTGGTCAAACAGCCTCCATGATCATCTTCATCCAGAGCCCATCAACTAAATACAGACCCTCAGTCAGGAATAGCCCTTTGTCCCTTTCAGCTTAGAAGCCCACTTTTCCTCCTGGGAAAAGCAGCAAGTCCCTCCTCCCTGATTGGTAGTTAAGAGCTGAAAGACATATTCTGAAGTCAGTGAACAGTCAATCTGGGGTTATCAACAGCAGAATGTTCCCTAAAATACTTACTCTTCCAGTTCTCCTTAGGAAGCAGAAAAATACCCCCCAATGTCCCTTAATTTGCTTCTTACATGGTGTAATTTTTTTTTTTTGGTGTAATCTTTTAAATGAAGAATGAGGGTTTCATCACAGCATTAATATGACCAACAAGCCACCTATTGCTTCTGAAAATACTTTCTCAGAGGAATCACTGAATCATTCTTCCTCCATGTTCTAACTGATATTCTTATCTGGATACAGCATTTTAGAAATGAGAAATCTGTCATTTCTGGGGATTATCATTTAACTATTATTAACTATGATTATTATTCAACTATTAATGAACTGTCGTTTACAAAATGAATTTGGACTGATGTCCTTCCTGGCAGAGGTCAGACTATTGACAAAATATCTGGAGAATTTATAACCGGCTTTGTAACAATAATGGCTATTCTTTTATAGAACCTGATATGTGCCAGGCACCAGAAATATGTCACTTCTAACCCTCACAACAAGTAGGGACAATATAGGTCAGAGAAGTTAAATAACTTTATCAAGGCTTAGTAACAAATACATGGTAGAAACAGGATTTGAACCCAGGTTTGTCTAACCATGAAGCATGTGTTTGGGCCACTTCACCACCTATCCTTTCTATTCCTCCAGTGCTTGAGGGTAGTTCTGCCCTGTGGTGATTCTTGTTCCAAGCTAGACTTCCTACATCCTACAAGAATTATTGGATGTTCTCAAAAAGCACACCATGTTCTCCGACCTTGACAGAGTGAAGCAATGTGAAGGGCATCTGGCATGCATAAAGATCCAAAGGGGCTTCGACAGGCAGACAAAGTAAACATACTCTTCTCTAGCTCCCCTACAAATATATCTAAAAACCATGAGCATTATCTCTAAAACCAGCATAAGAAGACTGAAAGGTAGAGAGAAGTAGTCAAGCAGACTAAGGACCTCAGAACCCAAGGAATAACAATAGTAGTGAGTTCCTGGATTTTCTTTTTTCCTCATGTTTCTTCATCTATACTAGAGAAGCCAGCAACCTGAAAACACAATAGCATAGACCAAAACAAACAAAAAACTCTTTTCTTGTCCAAAGAACCAAGAAAGAGGCAGCCTAGATCCTTTTCGATTAAAAAGAAAACTTTTAGATAACAATCCCTCTACTCCAGCCAAACACCACAAAAAAACCTATGGTCCCACCCCACCCACACCAGCAAAGGCCTAGTGGGGAGCTAGATGGTAGTGAGGTGCCCCAACATCCCCACCAGGATGGTTCCAGAGAGGACTGAGTGTGGAGGCTGGACTTTCATCTCTGCTTGGTGCCAATCCTCACTGAGGAGGCTGGTGGAAAATCAGAACTTTACCACCGCTACTCTGCAGTACTGAAGCCAGACCCCCACAGTGTCAGTGGAGGTCACACGGAGAGAAGTAACAAGGTACCCCTCCTGCTTGCAGCCAGAGTGATGTCAGCTTCAAGAAACAACTGCAAACGTTGTTGAAACCAATAAAAAATTACAAAGAGTTAGCAAAGAAATGGGAAGTCTCAGCAAAGAAACAGAAGATGGAAAGAAGAACCAAGTAGAAATTTTGGAATAAAATATATCATAACTGAAACTAAAAAGAAAAAAAAAATCCTCAATGGATTGGTTCAACAGCAGAATGGAGAGGATAGAGGAAAGAATCAGTGAATTTGAGGAAAGAATAATAGAAATCACCTATAATCAACAGAGATAAATTAGACTGGGAAAGAAAAGAACAGAGCCTCAGAGACCTAAGGGACCACAACAAAAGATCTAAAATTTAGGTCATTTGACTCCCAGGAGAGGAAAAAGAAGGTGGAGCTAAAAAACATATTTGAAGAAATAACAACCAAAACTTTCCAAAGTTGGGAAAAGACAGGATCAAGAATCTGAGTGAACACAGAACAGGATAAACCCAAAGAAATCCACACCAAGATGCATCATGATAATCACACAAAAAAGACAAAGTAAAAAACCTTGAAAGTAGCCAGAGAGAAATGATGCATTAGCTTTATGGAGAAAACAATTTGAATGACAGAGGATTTAGCATAAAAAACCAAGGAGGCCAGTAGGAAGTAGTGCAATGTTTTTCAAATGCTGAAAGAAAGGAACTGTCAATCCAAACTGTCTACATCCAGAGAAAATATTCTTCATGGGTGACATTCCTAGGAAAACTAAGAGAATTTGTCACTAGCAGACCTACCCTAAAAGAATGGCTAAAAGGAAGTTGTCTATACAGAAAGGTAAAGATAAAAGAAGGAATCTTGGAACACCAGGCAGGGAGAAAAAAAACAACAGATAGAGCAAAAATGTTGGTAAATATAACAGACCTTGCTTCTCCTCTTAAGTTTTATAGATCCGGTTAATTAAAGCAAAAATCATAACACTGTCTAAAGGGGTTCTCAAAGTATGCAGAGGAAACGTCTAAGAAAATCATAAAAGGGATAGTTAAAAGGAGATAAGTGTCTATACTTCATTGAAACTAATAAAATGACAATACCGGTAAACTGTGATAAATCATGTATGTATATATGTTAAAAAGCCATATAAAGAGATACACTCTAAAACACTATAGATAAATCAAAATGGAATTCTATAAAATGTTTAAGTAACCCATAGGAAAGCAGGAAAAGGTCCAAGGAGAGACTGAAGAGGGAGAATGAAGGCGTCTCCACCTCTTACACTAGGGTCCTGCTAGAGCTACCTAGACCCTTTTCACAGGGGAGCACAGCCCATCTGCTGTCTTGGGGGTACATTTAGGGTAGGACAGAGGGAGGAAACTTCCAGGCTCTTCTGTAGAGCTCTGCCTTGGGTGGAAGTTTAGGGAATGTTTGTACTGGTGCTCAGGGAAGGCTCTTCTCAAAGCCAGCAGGCTGACCTGCCAGCACAGTCAAAGGGCCTCCTTGTCAAGGCTTGGGTCTCTGCTGACCTTTAGCACCGTGGGAGCTCCCTCCTGGGGAAGATCAGTACATTTACATTCTGATTACGAAAGCCAAGAGCTCTGCTTTTTGTGCAACCTACACTGCCAGAAAAATGGAATGAAGATGGCTTTAATAAAGGTCTGGTGCAGCTTGGGCAAGGAGAAGAAGCAAGTGCAACAATTTGGAGGAGTGCCCCAAAGGCTTAAATGAGCTGGGTTCAAAATCAGTCAGCCTTGGTAAACTCTACCTGTGGGATACAACGATCTATTTTAACAGGCATCTTCAGTCTTAGAAATGTTAAGAGAAAATAAATACTGAGTTCCAGAGTAGTTGAACATCCCTTTCATTTTACTGGGATGGGATTCCTGCATCCTTCCAGGCAGATGAGGACCCCAAATCTTGTAGAAAACAACTTCATAGCATGTGCTGGTCCTGGGTTTCTGGACCTTCAATGTTGTGTCTCCTGGAAGAATGCTTCTGAAAACTTTCCATTACAGTTGTTTATCATTTTTATGCTTTAAAAAAAGAAAAAAGGTGCCTGGGGAGAGCATTTGTACATTACATGTCATTCATTATTCCAAAGGTAATTTTAATCATATCAACATAAAAGCATCTTAATATACTCAATAATGGCACTGGTAACTTTAAATATTAAAATCCACATTAGGAAAAACAGAGGCTTTGATTCATTGTCTCCTTCCAAATAAATAAACACAATCAACTTGGCACACACCTCTATCTTCCCTTCCAACCTCCCATCCTTTCCTTCTTTCTGCCTTTTTTCTATTCTCTTACTCCCCCCCCCAGCCATGATATATAACAAAGAACAGGGTGGTAGGGACACCACCTAGCAGGGTGGTAGGGACACCAACCCCAACCAGATTAGGGGTTAACGAAAAAATTCTAATTACTCCTTCTCCTTCCACATACTCAGAAACCTAAAGCTTTTTATAAAAGTAGTTCTCTTTTCCCAGAAAAATCTCTTCTTTTTATGTTTGCCCTGTCTTTAGCCAACTTTCTGAGTTCTGGTCTGTGCCCGAAGTTCCTAAAAGGTATATTTACAGACAATACCAGGTAGATTTCTCTGAATTTTTGGAAGTAATCTTCCTTTCACCAAAAGGCAAATAGCCCAAGGAAGTCTCTCCTTCCACATGTGACTTCCCAAGAACAGAACTGACACTTATAAGAAAAACTCAGGAAGGTTGCAAAAAAATTGGAAATGGGATTCCATGGTTCTTATATACTGTTAAATTTGAAAATTAATGCCTCAAGTTAATTAGGCTCTTTCTGCCTTGAGCTGATTAGTGAACACTAAAATTCCTGCTAATTCTCCCAAGCCATTTTTCTGCAATGCAGGACTCACTTTCCAAATTCTATTGATTGCAGTAAAAAAAAAACATCCTCACATCACTTCATGACCATGATTCTAAAGTGTTTTTGTCAGGCTTACACTCCTTTTACAGGTGGGCTGGTGTTTATTGTATTAGTCTATAATGCTCCAACTTTCCACTGGCACACGAAGCTAGTAGTTTTCTAAAGTAGTCCTGGAATTCATTACCATGGAAACAAAAGGTATAAAAAGCTGTTTTTATCTAATAGGAAAACCTAGAGGAACTCTAAAAAAGATCAAAAGTGTTTTCAAAGTAAAGGTATAACCGAATACATTATAACTTACGTCAAAGAAGCCTTAGAAGGAGATATCAAGGCAGGTTAACAAAGGAAGGAGGGGGCTGTGTGGTGGCAGTGAAAAGCCCAGCCCCAGCCCCACCATTGGGAGGCTCTGAAGCTGAGCGAGGGGTGCACAGGTGGAGCTGCTCACCAGTCTACCCCAAAAAGTGGCTGAAAGGACCCAATTCTCTTCCTCTGCCAAGACACAGGAAATAAGGTCAGAACTCTGGTTTCTCCCCACATATGTGAAAATGAATAATCTGTTTTTCTGACAAACCCTGGTCCAAATATATCCACCCATTCTAGACTAGACTCTAATGGAAACGAGAAGTAAATGAAAGAAACCTTAATACAAACATGTTCATTTTATCATCTCACTATTTGATCTAGAACTGGATCCCACATGATGAGGAAATGCTGTCACAGGTCATGTTTTACTTTGGGAAAGGAGTAGGCGCAAACTACATGTACTTATTTTGATGTTTTCAGTGTTTCCCTGAAGTCCAAGTAATTCACCACATCCTGCCATCAACTTCAAAAAAGAATTTTGGATGTATTTGTCCTTCCATGGAAAACTTCCTGATACATAAACTGCTATGAACATCTGTAATAATACAAACTCTTCCCATCCAGTGTCCTCTTCATAAAACATCTGGAACAATAGGAAGCTCCCATCAATGCTGCTAAAGGAGCATAAGTTTCCCAACATTTCCTAGGAGCTGTGTGGCCATTCCGGCAGCAGGGAAGGTACATGGGGTCACAGGAATTCAGACTCCATCCTTGTATAAAGGCCATTGCCCACCATGGATGTGCCATTCTGGCCACCTACACACTGAGAGTATGAGGCTTATAGAGCTGAAGTCCTCTCTGTTAAGGGTTTCATTTTCCTGCTCGAAGTCAATCTTTTAGAATGGCAAGAAAAAATGATTTTAACTTGGAATACAGTTAAACTAACAGCAGGAGAGAAAGGAAACAATACAGAAAGAATTTAAGAATATACTGTCTGAAAGGCAATACAAAGCAATGGTTGAAAGCATGGACTTTTGGGTCTATCAGACCTGGGTTTGAATACCACCTGGCCACTTACTTTCTGGGTAACCTTAGATAAGCCTCATTTCCTCATCTGAAAACCATACCTATCTGACCGTATTGTAGTAAGGATCAAATAAGATCAGGCATATTATGTGATTAGCATAGTGTCTGCCATGTAGGAAGCTGTCAATAAACATTAGCTCTTAATGCTATTTCTATTAGGAGCAGGAGATGTTTAACGTGGAGAACTCAAGGCTCAGGAACAACAGGGGTCTTCAAAAATCTAAGGACTGTCTCATCAGAAGACATCAGAAGACAGGAGGATTGGGTGGAGAGATAATGATTAACACAAATAAGAGGAATGAAGGACAGCATTGAATCCCTATCTATCAATGGTCTTACTTGAAGAGATTTTGGTTTGAATGAAAGGTCATAATAGAAGACTTCAAAAATCCCTGTCAACTAAAGATTTCATGATTCCAAGTATCTAGAGAACAAGGAAAAATGATCACTTTAAAAAACCTACTATGTGCAAAGCTTGCTAAAACATCTTTAAAATGTCCAAATGTCCATAGATCAAAATGGGTATTATCCATTCTGTTTGAAAACCATGGAGCTCCATGACTAAACTTAATTCTGAGTTGTTTAAAACAAAGTAAAATGCAAAACTGTCTATTTTTCCTTCTTAAGAACCATTTTCTAAATGGGCATAGATTTGGGGGGGGTAACTCTCATCACGTAGATATTTTACTTCAAAACCTAAACTTGTACCACTTTACTAAAATGAAATATTAATGCTATTAGTTTAAACATCAGAAATTTTTGAAAATAAAGTGTTAAAATAATATTTATTCATCAATCCTGTACTACTATGATATTTTAGATCACTGATTTAATATCTGAAAAAGTTTGTCTTGTGCTATGCATAATACAGATCAGTGTAGGCTGAAATTTTATTATAATTACAGTCCAAAAATACAGGTATTCATTTTAGTTCCCCATAATTCTGAGAAATATTTAAGGGTAAATATAAGTCTAAATTTAAAAATCCCAATGTTCCCAACACGTGCTAAACCCACCTTGCCTCAGAGGTAAACCCTTGGTCCCTAATACTCCCAAGCGTACGTTGGCTCAGATCAGCATGGAGCTGACAGATGGAGCATTCAGTAAAGGAGTGGTTCTGGGTTATTTCATTTTCTTTAGAGAAGGAAGCTGTGGGAAAAATATTCTCCACTTAATCTATTTTATTTTCAGCAAGGTTTTACTTGTAAATATTAATTTATACACCAGCAAAACTCACTAGATGCTTGAGCTGCATGAATATATAAATGAAATAAAGGAATCCAAACTAAAAAATGAAATTTCCAGTATCTTCTTTTCTCAGGCAAAGGAAAAAATATCTACGAATTTAAAATTCTGTCCCAGTGGTTTAAAAGACAACAAAGCATCTCACATTGAGTTCCTCCTTAAAATAGGTGGGGTTATGCAGGTAGAAATTACAAGTTAAAGCACTGCAGCATAAGAAAAAAACAATCATTTATGCCATTTTCAATACAGAACCTATTTCCAAATCACTCAATACCCCTTACACTTAGAATATTACCAATTCTCCAAATTTTTACCTTGCCGAGATCTATGACCACATTTTGAAACAGAGACAGTACATATATGATTACTCCCAGTTTACTCAAGGGGAAAAAAAAACAGAGAGAAGGAACTGTGAGCCCTTCAAGGATAGTGGCTTTTCTTACTGGAATGAGGCAAATAAAATCAATTCACTGGTAATGTATTTAATTTATCCCTCAGCAATTATGTATCTACTTTTAATAATATAAACAGTAAAGATATGCATGTGGCAAATGAAAAATAAAGCAAAATTTTTTATTTTAAGTTATGTGGATTTCCAGAATACAAAGGATGGGGACAGAGGAGGAAGAGGGCTTCTCCTAGGTTTGATAGCTGCTTCTTTAAATCCCAAAACAATTTACCCATTTACCTCTTCCTACAACCCTGATTCAGAGGGCATGGCATGACACCCTCCAGTTGCTCTGTGCTCACTGGCTTGGATTTTAACTGAAGCCCCCAGTTTTGTGCTCAATGGGACATAGTGCTCCAACCTTCCCCATTTTGAATCCTCCTAGGAGACTCCTAAAGGAATCCTTTGAAGTTTTGTCATACCAGAGAGATGCTGTGAGAAGGGAAAGATGTTTCCACTTACTTCCACCCTCTCATAGCTGAATGTGACCTGGCATCAGGTCAAAGGTTCATGAGATTCCCAGGCTTGAAAGGTCCTTCCTCCTCTCCTGGCCTCTCAGTTTGTACATTCCTTCCCATCCCTCTAAACCCAGCCCAATCCCACATCATTGCACAAGGCCTTGTGCTATGGAATGAATGTTTGTGTCACACCAAAATTCATATGTTGAAATCCTAACTCCCAATGTGATGGCATTAGGAGAAGGGGTCTTCGGAGGTGATTAGCTCATGACAGTAAAGCCCTCTTGAATGGATCAGTACCCTTATGAGAAGAGATAGGAGAGAGGTTTTTTTGGTCTCTTTCTCCACTATGTGAGGAAACAACATGGAGACAGCCATCTGTAAACCAGTAAGAGAGCCTTTACCAAGAACCCAAGCACACCCATGCTTGTACCCTGATCTCGGATTTCCAGCCTCCAGAATTGTGAGAAATAGTCATTGTTTAAGCCACCCAGTCTATGCTATTCTGTTATAGCAGCTCAAGCTAAGATAAGCTTGGCTGGTAACTCTGATAACTACAGCTTCCTCGGATGAAATTAGCCTTTCCTCTGAACTCCAGCACCACGCTATAGCCCTTATTACATCATTTTATTTTGCTCAGTGGTTGTTTTACAGGTGTTAGTGATTTCTCATCAACTATTAATATATTACAAACAACATGACAGCTTAGGATCTTCTACTTCTTTCATATTATCCTCTAGATGCTGAATAAATAACTGTTGGTGGGTTGATTCAATATCACCAGCTTACCTGTTTCACCCACTAAGTTAAAGAAGGAGAATAGGTAGATAAAATGCTAGCATCTCTTCACCATATTCTACTTCTCTTGATAGGAAAAAAAAGAGATTTAGCACTTACTGAGTTTAGAGATCTATACCAGGCACTAGTCAGCATATCTCACATTGCTGTGATAGGATTCTGTCTTACACAGGTCATTCCTAACTAGACCACATAACTCTGCATTATGTTAATATAATTGCTCTTTCCCTGTGAAGTCCTTTCACATTTGAGTAAATTATTCATATTTGATTAAAGTAAAAATTTACTGGGATATAATTGATATGTTTGTATGAATTACTTACATTTTAAACAGGTAGAGCAAGATAGGTCATAGTGCCAGTCAAAATATAATACATTTAGTTCCACTGTTTTTCTGATTATCCTTAAAATGAATGTGACTTCTAGAGAAAGTATTTCTGAATTCTTTCCATGCTTTTATTTCTGACATTTGTATCAGAGATGATAGGAATTAGTGTCATGCAGACCATCCCTGGGAGAAAAAACAAATTCTTCCCTCAACAAAAGGTAACATTCTTCATCCAAAGTGGGCCTCTGTTTCTGTCATTTGGTCATTATACTAACCATGGAAAGAAAGGGAATTCCAACCCAAAGGACAGCGTCCAGCTCTAAACAGACAACCCACAGAATGGGAGAAAATTTTTCAAGCTACACATCTGATAAAGGGCTGATAACTAGAATCTATTTAGAACTCAGGAAAATCAGCAAGAAAAAATCAAACAACCCTATCAAAAAGTGGGCAAAGGACATGAACAGAAATTTTTCAAAAGAAGACAGAATAATGGCCAACAAACATATGAAAAAATGCTCAACATCTCTAATCATCAGGGAAATGCAAATCAAAACTGTAATGAGATGTCACTTATCTCCAGTAAGAATGGCCTTTATCAAAAAGTCCCCAAACAATAAATGTCGGCATGGATGCGGAGAGACAGGAACACTCCTACACTGTGTTGGGGACTGTCCCTGGGTCATATTGGCCAAGACCCAAAGTCAGCATAACGGGAGCACATTGCTTGTTCCCAAATTTAGCAGGACATGACTTGTTGATCAGCATAAGAACTGTTCCTCCGGGCAAATAGCCAAGAGCCTGTGGTCTTACAAATAAGCCCCGGTGTCCTGTTGTCCTGCACACGGGACCAGACGTGGGCTCGAGGATGAATTGTTCCAGGCAGGGTTCGCTTAACAGACAAAGTTGTTTGTCCAGGTGCACAATAATGGCCCCGGGAATGTTTGCATGTAGACAAGAGCTGCCCAGACCCACAGCAATGGAGGTCTGGAGGCCACAAGAAAAACATGTTGTTCCCATGAATGCTGCTCGGCCCTGTAAGATGGCTGGTTAGCCAGAGACAGGTAAGATTCCTCAGGGAGGAACAACCTAAGACAGGCACAGCCGCCGGGGGACCAGCAAAGAGGAACTGGAGGATAGAAGCTACCCCCCATGGCTGCCTTGTTCCCTGTGCATATCTTGGTCTGTAATCTGGGCCTGGCGCCTTAAGCATTGCAAACTGCCAAGGACCTATGGTTTCCCACGCGAGCCAAGGTTCTCTGTTATCCTGCAAATGGTATCAGACATTGAAGGGCATCTCTTGTGCTATGTC
>VBSM01003176.1:17185681-17258067 GCA_008086735.1 Cheirogaleus medius | reverse complement strand
AATAACATTTATCAGGTGTCGGGCAGGTGGGAGGAGGGAGGAGGGGATGGGTATCTACAAACAAAATGAGTGCGATGTGCAACATTTGGGGGATGGTCACGCTTGAAGCTGGGACTCGAGGGGGGAGAGGGGGCATGAGCAACATACGTAACCTTAACATTTGTACCCCTATAATATGCTGAAATAAAATAAAAAAATTAAATTAAATTAAAAAACAAAAAACAAAGGACAGCGTAAAGGCTTCTATCCACCCCTGGAGTTAGGCAGCTCCTCACCTTCAAGCACAACTCCACCATCAAACCTGGGGTCTAGATAAGCCAGAATTAGTTTGGTTTATTTTTTTGTTTGTTTGTTTGTTTGTTTTTCCAAAACTGAATCTTAAAGGCACTTTTGCTTGAGTGCTAAACCAATATTAAAATTTTGCACAACTTATCTTTGGATCGCCAAATGTTTTCCTTGGTTCTCAATTTTTTTCAAATAAAACTGATTCTTACCACCTAACACATGGATTTGGAAAGGATAGCAATACACTACTTTCTGAGCTCAGTTGGATAGAACATGGGGCTAGTGACGCCCAGGTCTCAAGTTTGGCCTTTAGAAAACTAGATAGCCTTGCCCTTTGCCAGAGCCTATTTAGTCTATCATTTTTTTCTGTTTCTTAGTCAATGACTACATCTTTAACACTAAATCTGCCATTGTTCACAAAATAGGATAAGTCACTATGAATGGCTGAGAAATAAGAGGAGAGTTATCTATCAAAATGAATATCCTACTGATGATGGACATAAATACCTTCCTCCTTGTTATCATCATTGTAATAAACATTTATGGTGCTTACTATGGGCCAGTGATTTTGCTTGGTACTCTATGCACTTTGTCTTATTGGTTTTCATTAAAAACCTTATAAAAGAGTTACTATTATTATCTATTTTTTACAGATAAGAAAGCTAGGATTTAGAGAGATCCTCTTGATTAAAGTAACAAAGTTAATAAGTAAGCATTATATCAGAATTTGAACCTAGGCAGTCTGACTACAGAGCCCAACCTATTTTATATAATTCATATTAATATGTTTTACTCAAAAGAAGAGTATCAACACCACTAGATAAGTACATTAAAATAATTTATAATTTGAATAGACAGCTCCTGATGATAAATATGAAATCTTTATGTCAAAAATGTCTACCAAATTTGCATGAGTATGATATGGCATTTGTTCTATAAATAATATAAACACAAACATTCCCAGAGCTGAGATGATGAATCACTTGGAGAACTCTAATAAATAGAATCGCACAATGTAGATACTTAGATTTACTGTGTACATGAAATAGTACAAGCACTAATCAAAGCTAGAGTTCACTTTTAATCCATGTGAGAAGTAAGGCGCTAGAGCAAGAATATGTCACCATCCAAACTCTCCAAAGGGAGCCTCGTGTGGCTCTGTGCAGGATACAGAAAGACAGATCCATGACTTCCCTGCAGCTGGGACTAATAGGTCTGGGGCTGTATTATACCAAGGAAACCAGCATCCCTACACTCAGAAAGAGAGGCTGGAAGAGTCTTGGAGGGAGACTAATGGCCAACATGGAGAACACATGTCTATTAGCATGCTGGGCCTAATGAAGTAGCACAGCAAAGATTGGTCTCATTCTGGAAACAGATAAAGGTGGCTGTGGACAAGACTATGTCTAGACCCCTATACCTCACCAGACTGGCATTCCTTATGTATTTAAAATACGTATAGATTGCATGTATAGTTGTATGCTCTGAAGAGTGCATGGGGATAGGAAAAGTCCCCAATTACAGCTAAAAGAGATGTCTGTCTCTTGCCAGAAAATATGTTATATCAATTAAATGGGTAAATAGGCCCTCTCCCCACTGTGGGGAAAGAAGGGCCTCTTGTGACCCTCTATTGATTAAGACTGCTGTGGAATGCTATTTGCAATCTCATTGCATAATGGAAATCAGGAGGTAGCTGTCATGGTTTCTGAAGACAAATTGCTGGTAGCTGAGACAAATCATAGCCTCCGTTGTCTCTGACTGTTCTCAATTCCCAGTTAATGTGTATCTTACAGTCTAAGTTTCTTCAATCAGTCTGCTGTACTGTCTCAGGTAATGGAAATGAGTAAAAGTGGTACTCTGGGTTACTCTACTTTAGGAATCGTGTTCAAGTGACCATTACACTAATCATTACTTCTGAGCTCTGCATTATTTAGTAAGGAACACAACTTTCAAAAGGGCACACAATTAAAAATAAATCCATACAACAGCTGCTGTGATTATGACCAATATGAACAGAAATCCAACCAGATACATGTCAAAAGAAAAAACGCTGTTACCAGATAGAACTGTTAAATCTCATTTTTGTTTTGTGCACTTTGACTTCCTTAGTCAGCCAGCAAGCAATTTGTATGGAGCAGCGGTTCTCAAAATGTAGTCTGCAAAAGAGCAACCTCAGCATCACCTGGGAACCATTAGAAATGCCAATTCTCAGACCCCACCCCAGACCTACTGAATCAGAAACTCTGAAAGTGGGCTCAGCAATCTGTGTTTCAACAAGCCCTCTGGGTGATTTTCATGCAAGCTACAGTTTGAGAGCCCCTGGACTGGAGCCACAGGACAGCCTTCAGTCTTCCTGGGAGCAACCTTTGGTTGCAAAAAGTGATCTTCAGAAGAGTCTGGAAAGAAACTCGTACTAAAACCACTGTAATTTCTAATTGTGCTGTGAACTTAAAACTGCGCTAAAAAATAAATTATATAAAATAAGATTTTAAAAACTGCAATCTATAGGGCATATGAGTGGAAAGAGCACAGTACTTATGCAGATGTATTTATTTATTTATGTATTTATTTACATATACCCTGACTTGTTCTAGAAAGGTTTTCAGATAACTTCTTAAAGAAAAATATATAGCATCCAATCATAAATGATTCTCTTGGAAAGACTTCTCATAACTTTTAAAACCACCTCATTACTTAAAACACCCAAAAGATAGGCATAAATCACTAAGTAAGCTCTTAAGATGTCTTCAGTATTCACTATAAGATTTTAGACCATTTAAAGCTAGATAAAAAGGAAAGTAAGAAAAATTTAATTTAAATTCACCAAGTTTAAAATCTGCTCCACCCAACAAGAGTCACGATTCTCCTTTAACAGCCTGAGCACGTGACCACGACATTCATTCTAAGTTACTACATGTTATGAGGAGCTATGGCCTGTGATGTCTGCCCGCATCTTACGAGCCTGCCTTATAGCAAGATGCTTTGGATAATTCACTAATTCAGTCCCTTTGCTTGGTCCAAGAAAAGGTTTTATGACACCAAAATTCACTCCAGGGCTAAAAGTGTCTGGATGAGGCGCTAGCACTATTTCAACTGTTTTTCAAATGAGAGATGATTTTAAGAAATCAAAGAATGGTAGGTCTACTTTTAGTTCTTTGAGGAATCGCCATACTGTTTTCCATAGAGGTTGTACTAACTTGCAGTCCCACCAGCAGTGTATAAGCCCTGACTTAAGCATTACAAAAACTATCCATGTAACAAAACATTAATATCCTCTTAATATATTGAAATTTAAAAAAAAGAAATCAAAGAGAAGTAACCTATCAGGGATTGGTAAAATAAATTATGGTCTATCCATATAATTAAAACCAAGCAGCCATTAAAAAAATAAAGTCTTGCAATTCTCAATCCTGGACAAATATCAGAACCACCTGGTGATCTTTTAAATCATACCAGTGCAATTTCATTGTCTTGGATAGGGTTTGGGCACCTGTATTTTTTAAAAGCTGTGGAGGTAATGCTAACATCCAGCCAAGGTTGAGAATTACTGAGGTAGAACTACATCAACCAACATGGAAACCTCTCTCAGATATATTATTAATTGAAAAAGAAAGTTGTAAGACACACATTTATTAATAAAATCATATGTGTAATTTTATTAATAGATTCATGTGTTTGGAAGTGGACTCTTTATTTTACACTGTTTACTTATTTACTGCTTAAGCCTTTCAAAATGAGAATGTCCTTATGTATTTTGCTTATTTGATTTTTTAAATTTTATTTTTGATGAATAATAATTGTATATATTTACAGGGTACAATGTGATGTCTTGATTAACATTTACAATGTTGGGATGATTAAATAAGGCTAATTAAGAAATCCATCACCACATACTTTTTGTATTTTAAATCTAGCAATTTTGAAATACACAATGCAAATTTTTAATGTTAAAAAATCTGTTTAGAGAAAATGTGAATTTGTAGGAAAATGAGAAAGCACATGAAAATAGGAACTCCCAAAATATATCATATTTCTTTCTTTCTCCCCTTCTCTTTCCTTCGGTTCATTTTTCTAAAATAGGATAAAAGTAAAACAAAAATTCTATTTTTTTCCTAACTACCCAACACGTATTATTTCCAATATTGAGACTGGGATGAGGGAAGGAGTAGCAAGAGATGATTTATTCATTCATTCATTACTTAACAAACATCAGTTGGGGTCTCAGACAGGTCCATGCTAGGTGCTGGGAATATAACAACAAACTAGATTTACATGGATCCTGCCCTCATTGCTTATGATCTAGTGAGGATACAGACAAGTAAATAACTACAACAGAGTTGGATAAATGCTAAGAAGAGGTACAGGCTGCTTCTTTGTTACATGTAACAAAGAAATTTAACCTAGTCAAGGAAAGTGAGAAAAGACTTCCGAAAGTAGAGGTGGACCTTCATCCTGGAAGTAACAGTAGCCATAAAAGAGTTTTAAGAAGGGGAGAGGCAAGGGACCTGGCCCTAAGCATATAAATACAAAATTAAAAAAAAAAAAAAGAAGAAGAAGGGGAGAGGTATCACTAAGTCTCCATTTCTGACAGATGTCTCTGGCTGTGAGTTTAAATGCTGCTCACCATGAGCAGTGCTATTCTCCCCCAATACCACTGCTTTGGATCACTGTAAGAAAGAGTACCCATCATCTCTCATCTAGGAGAGTGGGCTCTTTTCAAAGTTAAATTAGAGCTTGCTACAGTAACAAAGGATTGACTGAAGGAGTCTATCTTTCAATTTTCATTATCTATTTGCCACCAAATAAGGTTTAACATGAAATGTTACTTCCTGCTGAGTTTATTGGTTGCACTCATTTGTATGTCCATCTAACTTGATGAGCCTGGATATGGCAGCTTTACCTTTTCATAGTTTTACAGTTAATAAAGCCCATTGTGTGCCATAAATAACTCACAAAATGCTTGGCCTTATGGAAGTGGTTACTATAGTTGGTAGAGTCCCTTAGAAGAAAATATGTCTTGGTAAACACAGCATGGGTAGGCAAAGACTTCCAGGAAAATGGGGTGCTTCTCTGTACTTCACTGACTTCACATGAAGATCAATTTTAGCCATTTATAACTAGCACACTTTCACTTGGGGAGAAATTATCTAGCCCACCCACAAATGGATTTCTATTTAAAAGTCTCATTTGATTGATTTGGGAAGGATACACTATAGCCTATCTAACTCCTATCCTTCAAGAGTAGAAAATCAACAATCCAGGTAAAGTGTAACTAGAAAAACAAAAGAGAGAGGAATTATATCTGACACTGTCCTCTTATAACCCAATGCATCTTTATGGACATTAATGTGAGTTACCTCCAGCATCAATGTGCTATTTTTAACTTAGAATGTTCAATCTTTTCTTAAAGTAAGACATATGATTAGTGTTTGGAGAAATAGATCTTCTCTAGTTTAAAAGATAAGAGTGGAAATGTTCTAGAAAAGGGAAAAAATTGAGCTTTTCATAAAACACAAAGTTAATCTATGTGCTTCCCAGTCAACATTTCCAAAAGGCTCCCTCTTTCTTTTTTAATTTTTTTCAAACTACGCAATCGCTGAGAGTTGGGCCCCTCTTTTTCCTGGGTTCTCTGCAATACAGGAGCCCCTGAGGTGTCCTTTATACCTTTGTATAGGATGAGACCTTCCTGGGTTTGCTATTCTGCAGTTACATGTCACATTATCCTAATTGATACTACTGTTATCTAAAGCCATTAACATGTGACAGGGGTCAAAGAATCACTCAGGTGACTGCTCTGCCTCATGTTAGCAGATATATGACATGTATGTACATGTATGTGCTTGTGTATGTATGTGTATTAAGGCACAGTAGTGCTTCTAGAAAGTTCAGATCATTAAAACCTTGTTCTGTGGCTCTCAAACTTGGGTCCACTCCCAAAACACCTCAGTCACTGGGTCCTGCCACTTGAAAAGCCTCCTGGGTTGTTTTGATAATCCAACACATACTCTTTTGGCCGTGAGGTGAGAACAGCATGAACTCCACCTCACATCAAGGTTGAGCACCACTGGCCTAGCAGAGCAGTCAGTATCATATGGGCGGAGGCCACAGAGCATTTTCTGCTCCTGGGCTGTGTTCAGGTCTAGCCCCTTGTCCAACCCTCCTCTGAAGTTAGAGGGGCCAATGTTTTCATTTGCTTCTGAACTTTGATAAAAGAAACAAAGAAAGGATACCACTTCCCTGTAGATCAGAATAGCAGGGCCCCCAGCACTCCAGGCAGACAAGGTAGCCATCTAGGAGGTACAGTCTCTGCAGGGGCTAAATGAACCTCCCCCATGTTGCCACAATCTCCTTTACAAAGATAAATCATTTCATTCACCATTAGTGATCCTGTGGGAAATAAAATCCTCCTCAGACTTAAACACAGACACAGTAACATGCAAATGACTGATAATACATAGATCCTTTGTATCAAGTTTTTACTGGGAGAACATTGAAGAATACAAAGACAGCAAAGGCTGCCACAGGATGCACAAGCCTACAGAAAGCAGTAGATGGGGATGCCTGTAAGACTTTCTATCCTTCATAGTTTAGTTCAGGCAGAGCCTGAAGGCAAAGACATGGCCTTCCCGAAGTTTTCCCAAAAAAGAGAAGTGAGACATTTGCAGATTACTTCCAATTTTGTCCCAAATATTTTCTATAAAATTTTAATCAGGTTCCAGCCACATTCTTAAAACCCCAATTCATGTTTATTGCTGAGCAGGGCAATAAATAAATTCATGAATTAAGACCTGGTTTGTATCCCTTATGATCAAGGTTAATTGTTTGCATGTTTTCCACAATGGAGATGTTCTACCTTCTTTAACTCCATTAATCCAGGAATAAGTGGCAATATTGATTTCTGTGTATCTTTTTAGATTCTATGTGTCTTACACTGTCCTCTAGGAGCCCCAGCTCCACAAAGATGTCCTAAAATTTATTTTTGCTCAAGTCATAGCATCTGGCTTAAGAAAATTATTATTTCTCAAAATGGAACTGTATGCCAATCCCCAATGCATTCACTGCTTATCATTCCTTTGATAGCATTCCTTTGATATTTCTAATATTTCACATCAGTCATAGCATATGTGTATAAACAGAAGTCATCCATACATAAAGTGGACAATTTTCTATCCCAAGAGTGACTGTCATTATTTCCTAATTAATAACACTGTGGAGTGTTAGCTGAAGGTCAAGTATAAATCACCAAAGGAAATTAAAATAGCACAACAATGATGAGTTGCTATTATCTAATTCACATCCAAATGGTTCCAGGTCAGCCAGAAGATGGGCTGAGCACCTACACCCTCTCACTGACTGACTTTTGAACAAGATGAATTTTTCAAGTCCAGTAATTTGGTTAATAAATATATTTGCTTTCACATGTTAAGTGCTCCCTGTGTGGGCCAGTGTACTGATCATGTTAGTTATGACACTTACCATAACTAGTGCCTCCACCTGGCTAAAAGTGACCCATTCCCTGTACTTTGGCCAAGAATAGGGAGAACAGCCCCTGCATGTGCTGGCCAAGAATATCTCAAGAGTTGGCCTGGAGCACTGGACTCTGCCTAAGAGGTCACTGGATTCTGCCCAAGGGGTCAATAATAATTCTATCACCCAGTCAGATAAGGTCCCTCCATGATTACCCAACAGAGTAAGAGAATTGGCCAGTGAGGCAAGAGCAGAGCATAGAGAAGCCAGGTCCAGCCTGCATAAAACAAAACCCTCCTCTTGCCTTCAGGTGGTCTGAAGGTTCCTTCAGCAGCCCAAGGAACCAAAGGACATGGCCAAGCCTGGATGGAAGACTTCACCTGCATTTTCTCATTAAATACACTCAACAACCTAACACAGTCTTATCATTTCCCCGCATTTTACAGATAAGGAGCCAAAATTAATGTAAAAAAGCTTTGAAAACCTCCTCCACCCCACTCTTCAAATCCCACTTTTGGCTGGGCACCAGACTCCAGGAAAAAGACAAGATTCACAGGAGTTAATGGGATTGATGGGAACCAGAATTGGTCTACAAGGGGAGGGAAATGGAAGGGGAAAGACCCTCATGAAGGTTTTTCTATTCTCCAAAAGTGGGTGTTTTTGAGCCACAGCCACTGAGTTAAGAACAGAAAAGAGATGCCTTGGAGCAGGTAAGGAAGGAGTTCAAACCAGGGAGGGGAGTTGGGAAAGTTTCTGTGCTGGACACCACTCCAGAGCAGAAAATGCCACATGGCTCAGAGCTAGGACTGCTGGGAGAAATCCTAGATCCCAGGACGTTGCAGGAAACCTGGAAAATCTGGTTCTGCATCTTGCGTCTAGGCAAGGAATCAGCTAACCCAAGAGAAATAGTTAACAACTTTCTATTTTTCCTTGAAGGTTTCCAGAGATGGAAAATTAGAGCAACTTTGACTGCCTATTTTAATTCTGTGTCCTTCTCATTGCCAAGAGACTCTTCCTAATGTCCTGCTCGAATGTCTCCAGCACTCCTTGAAGCCTGTTTGTGCCTCTTCAGTACTCCTTAGACACAGAGAGCTTCTGCTCAGCATCCTCCTCATTTAAGAAAATTTCATCAATCTGAAAATAGCCATTAAGCTGCCCCTTAGCATTTTCTTCTCTAAACTAAGGCAATTCATACCAAGGCTGCACAGCCATTCAAGGGGAGGTTAAAGAGAGGATTATAGTACAACGAGTAGTCTGGACAAGTATCTTCCAAACCAGAAATCCTTTGATTCAATTCCTTTCATCTTTTGTGTAAAGTTTTCCATCACTTTGTTCATTTTTGTCACAATATCTGTCATCTGTCGGATTTCTCCATATTCTTTTAATATTTTTTAATTTAATATGCATAGGAATAGTTTTTCATAATATAAAACAAAGGCTCATTAATTCAGATTAAGTTGTAAAAGTCATGTCCCACTGAGTAAGAAATCAGAGTGAAAAGCATTTTCAATTAAACAAATTATATCTATTACAAAAACTACATAATGGTTATTTAATAAATAAAATGAGAAAGTGAAAATAGTGAGTTACAGTAACTTTATTTTTATGGCTAATTTATACTTTTCAAAGTGTTTTTACCTATATGATTTCATATTGCCAATTTAATTCAATATGTAAATGCAATGTATAGGTAATAGATCATGAAATCTAAATCAAAAAGCCTTCATTTTTCCTGATAAATGTAAACTTTTAACTCAGTAAGAATTATATAAAATTATTCCAAGTTTATATCAGAGTAGTCTGAATTAATAAGGTTCTGCTCTATTGTAGCTATAATAAGCCTGACAATTTTATGGCCATCTTATCTCCCAGAGTGTCACTCCCATCTACCCATTAGTAATAAATACTGTTGCTTCATGAAGGAACTTTTGTCATAACAGAGCATCCCACCTTTAAAGAAGTTTCATCAAATATCTTATAGTTCAAATACCATGGAGATGTTTTGTATGATACATGTGCTAAGAGCTCATTATGCTCTTTTAAAATGCTTGCTTTGATTTAAAGTAAGTGTAATAAGGAGGTTATCCCAAGATGGCAAGGACTCAATATGTCACAGAACTTATCACCTTTCTCTCAGAGGAAAAAAAAGCAGTCAAAATTAATCCAATCAATTGTAAATAATAGAACTAAACCAACTCATGTAGAAACTCAGACTCAGAACGCCCTATTTGAGGAACCTGGTGACACTGAGAGGGTCTATGAGCACCTTCCCCATCTTCACTATCTTCTTAAACCTGCAGTTGGACTCAGAGTGATTCACTGTCCTTTCACAATGGTCAGAAAGACAATGCTTTTACCTACCTTAAAAAGTCTTAAAATGTTAGCAACCATGATGGACACGGAGCTTGCTGCAGCACCTATGACGCCAGAAATCTTGTCGGGCTTGGTGAAAATGGGTGGATCTCCATTAGCACATTTCACATCAGAAGCATCTTTCTCTATCAAAGCCTGCACAAACGTTAGAGACTGCTCCAAAGCATAGGTGTCCCTGGAGCACGTGTCAAGGATCCGGACACCCAGGGTGATGTTGGAAAGGAGATCAGGGTCCTTGTTAATCTGGTCGATTGCATAAAGCATGGCCTCAAGTCTGTGGATCCCCTTTTCCTTCTTCAGCTCCCCACAAGGCACCCCTCTCTCGCCCTTTGCATGGACAGGGAAGAGGCCCCCCAAAATGATGTCCCCATCCACCCGTATGGAATGGGCATACTCTTGGCTGTGAGTTCTTTGCATCATTGTGAGGATCCAGTAGAACTTGGCGGTCAAGAGGAAGAAACAAGAGCAAGAGGCTGACCTCTTTCCCTCGCATACCATTTTCTCCACAGGTGGTGTTGCAATCCAAGACCCGAAGTTTATTCTTGCCACAGAAGAAGAGGGACCACCTGAGGCTGCACTTTCTGGAGGCTACCATCAGGGCCCATGGGGGAAAGGCTCTGTGAGCATCA
This sequence comes from Cheirogaleus medius, assembly GCA_008086735.1. NCBI lineage: Eukaryota > Metazoa > Chordata > Mammalia > Primates > Cheirogaleidae > Cheirogaleus > Cheirogaleus medius. The sequence continues at coordinate 17,247,313 of VBSM01003176.1, read as the reverse complement.
GCAAGTTTTCTTGATTTAAACGTCACAGTGAATTTCCATCAGACCCCTAAGGTTCAATTTTATTTCCTTATCAAGTCAACTTGACTGGAATGGTGCAAAAATTAGAATAACATCTGAGGTTCCAATGTTGGGATGAGGTCAACAATTCACGTTCTTGAAGTTAGCCTTGTAGCAGAATTATTCCTGAGGGGTAGGAGGAGGGGAAAAAAGTAGGGTTCAGTTCAGTGGGTCTACATTTTTCACATTTTTAAGCTCTGTTTACACCAAGCTCTTTTTTTAAAAAAATTCTCCTATTCAATAAGAAAGTAATTCTTTTGTCCCCCAGTGATTCTGAACACCTGGTTGCACTGCATCTAAACAGGGAGATTGATGACACTTTTGGAGCAAGGGAAACAGAAAAGTATCAGAAACTAGGTTGATTCTCCCAAGCCAGAAAGTATTTTTATCATTTTATTTTATCATTTTATTTCAATAAATCCTATTTCCATGAAGGTAAAAATCCTGTGGACTGATGGCATTATTTCTTTTCAAATCTGTTTTTATTTTTTACAGCTATATGAATTTAGCACTTAAATTTTATCAACAAAATCATAATGAAAGGTTATTTTCTGTGATGTATTCAACAAGCCAGTCATCTGTTAATGACAATTTTTGGTGCCTCAGCTTTCCCAGTAGGAAAAAGTGATTATTCAATTACAATGAATAAGAAAGAAAAAATCCACCCAAAGAATTCAAAAATGTATAAGTTTTGCAGCTTATGAAAAAAATTTAACACAGAATGTCAGCTATTTCATATAAATTATCTTATTCCTCTCTGGTAACAAAACAAAGACTTGAAAATTAAACATGTAGGGAGGGTTATGTGTGAAGATATTCCTATCACCATAGTCAAGGTTTCCAATTAATTTGTCAGGGTGGAAGCAATGGGTATGCTTACAGTTCTGAAGTAAACACGCCTTGATCCTAGACTCACTAGAAGCAAATCAGAGCTGGCGATCAATTGAAGAGCTTCTTAATTTTGTCTGACTCAGTGGGGAAAACAGCTATTTCATCAAGACTAGAAATAACCTGGAGTGAAAAAGTCTACAGGCAAATCTGTAGAAAAAGTTTTTTCTAGGGCCTTCATCCTCAAAGAATTCCATAAGATTCTTTCAAAAGACTTTCAAAGATGTTTAACTAAAAATGAAAACTGACTTAACATAGGGAATCTGAGATTTGAAATGCACATATAATTAAGAAAATTAATTAACACACCAATTTACTTTGGCAGGATGGTTAATCTAATGCTCATTTCTAACCTATTTATATATGAGTTTGAAACCTGAAATTTGAACAATTCTCCTCTCCCCTAGCCAACTAACATCTGGTTGTAGTTTCCATTCACTTGTTTAAGTTCCAATTCATAAAATTTTCTTTCTGTCCTCCTTGTCCCAAAAGAAAGTATGGGGCCTCTCTAGAGGACAACTGAACATATGCCCACACACCTTTAGAGAAAGATGCACCTTTTTCACTTTCAGATTAGAAAAGAGAGCTCATAGTAGCCTAATATCCCATATGTCTGATTGTACAGATGGAGGCCTAGCCAGCCAATAGCCCACACTGCTGAGAGAGTTCTATGCTGCCTATGACAAGTATTCCCTGCTCCCGGAACACGCTCAGCCTTGGATTTCCTCTATGCTGTCCCAAAATACTTAGTCCTTTTCTGATTTTTCTCACCACTTAACTGATAGTACCTCACACTCAATTCTCCTGACAGCTGCTTCTCCCTCAGAAAATCTGTGATTCACCAACAGCCTGACCTCAGGAATTTCACAAAAGGAAATATTTAGAAAGTCAACTTGACTTTCTGGATGGAGCTATTTAAGTGATAGACCGTAAATTACACTGATGGCCCATTAAGGATAGGATTATGTTTTACAATTTCACAAGGAAAACCAATCACATGATAGTTAAACCTCATTAACTCCGATCACTAGTTGAGAATCTGAGACTAAGTCCACATGGCTGGGTTGACCCTTACTCTGACAGAGCACAGAATAAATGGGTAAATAAGGGGAACAAGAAATGTTTAACAGGGGAACGAATGCGACATATTGTTCTCCAAAGACCAACCTTTCTTTATTACACCAAGCTACCTCCCAAGTACTTAAAATACTTAAGAGAATAAATGGTCTTCAATTATAGACAAATATACAAACAGCCCATCTTATAATCACAAAGCATCCTTATCTATCTATTCATGTGGCATTAACCTGGTTCCACTTGTTGTAGAGTTCTGAAAGTAATAAAATTGAGTTGCCTTTGAAATAACTGGTGTTTGCAATAATGTTTAATCTCTTTGATATATCATAGGTATGTTTGGAGCTTTAATTTAAGGAAAGGTTTGGGGATGAACAGCAGTGAGGCAGGAATCAGTTTTGCTTAATGGATTAATGCACTGAAATGGAAAACGAGAGGCTCAGTTTTGGTTTTATTTCAGTTTCATTTATTGAACCTGAACAGCTCACATGAATTTTTGCTTGAGTTTCCTCCTCTGCAACATAGAATTAATTGCATGTAACCTCTTCAAAGCTTGATTTTTCTTGTCTGTAAAGGGGTGATAGAACCTGTCACAACAGCATATGTGTAAAGCACAGTACCTGGTATAGGGTGAATGCTCAGTAGACAGGAGCTATTGTTGCTGACCTAGTCTGTAATTCATTTTCTACTAAAGCAGAGCAATGTTGTCTGTATTTGCCCAGTTGGTGAGATTTTTACTGAATTTTCTTTGTCACTTTAAAAATAAAATCAGAGCTACTTATAAAATATTTAAATATTGCAGTTATTTCAAAATATGATACATTGTCATAAAAATCACAGACTCTTGATGGCTAAAAGGTTTAGTTTCCCCTTAAAATTCCAAGAAAAATATATCTGAAAGTTTGTGAAAAACTACATAATTAGGTTTCATTGTATAATCTTAAATTGCCTAATCTTGTCCTTATACAATTCTTGTGAGCTCTAATCCAAACTTATCCTAGTTTGAGTCACTAGGTTTTAAAGAAATCGTAATCTTTCTGTGCTATAGATCCAAATACCTCTACTTTGTGCTCTGTGTTTGATTTAAAGTGTAACAGCTTTTCTCTAAAACTGATCTTCCTCTGGGGTTTGGTAGAAACTTTGCTTATGCTGATAGACTTCTGCAAGGTGTGAAGTCTGCAATCCAGAAACCAACTTCCCAGGGAAGCAGACATTCTGGACTATGTCTGAGCCCTGCGGCAGAGCGGGGAGGTGGGGGACATGCAATCTTGTGGGGAAGCATAACCATGAACCTCAGAGCCCTTCCTGTACACTCTCTCCCAGCCCATCCTGAGCACACTGTACATCATATATCATTAGCCTTTCTGTTGGCAGTCTAGAAGACCTGGAGCTCCTGGGAGCAGGCCCTCTGGCTAGAACTTGAGTCTGTGGATCCCTACTAGTGCTCTGGCTGTTTCCTGAAAGGCTAGTAGTAAGGACACCTCCTCATGGGCCAGAGCCCAGAATTCTGCTTCTTTTTATTTCTACCTTCCTTCTCTGTACCAAAGTCTCAAGTACCTAACATAGTATCTCCATGAATTTTCATATGCCAATCATTAGTTCTTATATAAATAAGAAAAGAAGACTCTAAGGGGTTGAGTATGGCCCCAAGCCCTGAGCTAGTGAGTGACAGTGCTGCCAAAGTCCTCAGGCCCCAAAGTGGGTCCTGCCCTTGGAGAAAGCCCCAGTGCTGCAAGGGCTTGCTGTGGTCTCACCAGTGAAGGAGAGGGCCCTGCTCCTCCACCGAAATCTTCCAGAAATGTGTACATCTTCAATGGTTAGCTCTCAAAGCACAATAATGTACTAATTAGGAAGGGACAATCTGGGGGCATTTTTGAGATGGTGATTTCTGAATCTCTCAAGGGGTTGAGCATACCCAGTGCAGTTTGTCCAAACACCTCTGCTTCAAATCAGGTTTCCTAATACAGTGGGAACATACCCACCAAAACACATACAGTCTATCAAGGGCCTACTGTCATGTCTTCCTCTGGAGCTTAGCAAGTGAAATTAAGATATGATATGATTAAATCCTCACTGAGGAATATCATTAGCCAAGAATTGTAATTTTTTTCTCATAAAAAGGCCAAAGCAGCATTCTTATGGTGCATTCCATTCAGCTCCTTAACAAAAAGGTTAAGCTGAATATTGTCATCAATTCATAAAACTTCCCACACTTGCAACTCTTTTTGTTGTTTTTGAAAATGCATCCTATTTCTGTATCATCTCCCTTGCTGCAACATGTGTGCATGGCCGTGGATTCTTGGTGGGGCAGAGTGGGGATGGGACACAGAGTTCTCCCCTGACAACAGAGGCCTGTAATTGGATCCTTGTCTAACAGTCACTGGCTGGTGACACTGAACATGTCCCTTCACATCTGTGTGCTTCCATTTCCTCATCTCTGAAATGAGTGAGATAGACCATATGATCTCTAAGGTATCTTCCAGTTTTTCATTCTGAGATTCTATTATTTAATAATAAGAGAATATGAGATATGCTCAAACATCAGAGCAAGGCTTTGCCAACTGAACACAGTAACTGATTTTGTTTGCAGGCCAAGTGACTTTTTTCCCATCAGTGAGAGAAGGTTATGAAAGCTCTTCTACATAAGAAAGTCCCATATTAAGAAAATCTGATACAGGAGAAACTGAACTCACTAAACAGACAAATGAAAGTGATTATTTGCATTACAAAAGAATTCACCACAGATTTCCTTTACATAGCTAAATCCCATGCATTTAAAAAACAATCTGATTTGGTAGAATTCAATTTGCACCCTTATTTTTCCTATAACACACCTATTACAAAAAAAGACCATATTTAAAGTAATGAGAAGCCACTTTTACAGAATATATCAGAAAATAAGAAGGAAAGGAGGTGACACTAGCACTTACTGAATGCCTACAGTGTGCCTCAAGCCTCACACACATTATTTCATTTCCTTCTTAAAATACACCTATGAGGTTGGTATCACAGCCCCCATTTGGGATATGAGGAACCCGAAAACGGAAATATATATGACTGTGTCTAAAGTCTCAGGCCAGGATTAACATGAAGGACTTCTGTTAGGTTCTTTCCCTAGGTGCAAGAGACCGTGTGGATATCGAGCTAACCCTGATGTGACAATGTGAACTATGAGTGGGACATCCTGAGGTCCTAGGAGAACCTGATTCTAGTCTCACTCCCCCAGTACTTACTGTATGGCATTGGACAAGTCACTTCACCTGGTCTCAGTTTCTTTGTTCCTAAAATGAAAAATGATTTCTACCTTCCTCCTATGTTGTGAAATCAAATGATTATAATGTATATTAAAGTACTTGATAAATTGCCAAGTGCTATAAGAATGTACAGGGGATACTGGAGTATTATACTTGGAAAATCTAAGAAAACTACTTCCCATCACCCTCACAGCTAGTCAGATCTTAACAATACTAATATGTCCAAGGAATCAACCCTAAAGAGTCCATATCAAGAGCACAAAGCTTGAAGAAAAACTGGAAAGAAGGACGCAAGAGGAAAAAGCAATGGAAGTACAATGTCTGACCTGGAGAACTAAAGGTCATGGACACTTGGAGCCTCCAAAGGGCTATTCTGGAGGAATAAGATATTCTTCTGCAGTGAAAATAGGACAATAGGAAACCTTCCTAAGTTATAAGTGGCTTCTGCCACTGGGTCACCACTGGGCAAGTCAGCCAATACACAGCCAGAAGATTTCTAGCTGTAGGCACAACCCTACCCAAAAAAGTAGGAAACTTGCAACACAGGTGCTCAACAACCACCATGTACTCCTCTTGGGCCTTTCCTAGATCTTCCTGCTTCTGATCACTTGCTGCCCAGCCCTACCCTTCCCTCTCTTCCCCAGAGCTGGGTCTCCTCCCTCCCTCAGGGCTGATGCAGATGTTTCCTACCAGGTCACAACCTCAAGACCTTGTTCTCTCACTACTTTGGCCCTCCCCAGGGAGTAAGTGAATTCACTAGCAGGTATCAAAACCTGAAGATGCATTACTGTCATTCCCCAACTGGAACATCTGCATTTCCAGGATGATTCCTAGGAGAGCTATGATTTCTTTACCAAAGAAATATCACCATTAATAGTGCTTAAGGCTGGTGATGCAACATGCCACAGTAAGGAGCTATGAGTCAGGAGCCTCTCAATGGTGACACTCAGGTCACTCCAACAGCAATGCCCACCACTTACAAAGCACATCCTCAGATGAGAGAACATTATGCTCAAGGTCCTTCCCAGTTAGTGGATGAGTTCGTCACAACTGGTCAAAGTACCAAGCAGAAAATCAAAATCAAAGAAAACATCTTCTCTCAGAGAAAAAAAATGGAGGAGTAAAAAAGAAAGGAAAGGAAGAAAGGAAAGAAGGAAAAAGGGAAAGAAAGCCCAAGCCTAAATTCCAACTCCTATCAGAGAGCAAACCCCCTCTTGAAATGGAAACAATATGATCCAGCTGGCTCTCTGCTCACAATTTCTCCTGGAACAACATGAAGTGACTGTCCCTACTAAGCCAACCACATGTGTGAGTCTGGTGATGCCCAACCAGGGTATAACAAGAAACTAACAAGTTTCTGTAACCTTTGCAAGCTTAGCCTACTTTACAGGAAATGTGGCCAGGTCTTTACTGTGGGTCCAGTAAGAGATAAATCTGTACAGCATCTTCTTTTAAGACACTGGGACAGAGTAACTCTACTCCCCGTACTAAAGCAAGGTCCTCTTTATGTTGGGCATTCTAACTACCCAGCAAAGATGGTAGGAAAGAAACTTGGAAGGAAAAAAATCATTGCTATCACCAGAGTGTGTGTAGTGTTCTGTGTCTCATGCCCTGAAGACAATGGAACATTCTTACACAAAGATTAGCACGCAATTGCCAATGTGAATGTCAGCCGGGTTATTTGCTGCATAAATACCAATTAAACAAGCCCTACAGCAGTTCCAACCTGCCCAGCCAACTTTGAAAAGAGCACATCTCTCCAGACATCTAACTTTCTCCTGCACTCATTGGAGCTCAGCTATTTCTTTTTCTATTTCTTTTGGATTTAGATGGTTTTAGAATTATTCAAGCAGCCATAACTTGCAAAGAGACCATAATAGGGCAAAACTAGCTAGCAGAAACCAAATAGAACAAATTGAGCCTAAATAACAGTATAGAGCTATGTTAACATCTTTTTCTTTATTCTGGGTAAATCATCTCCTACAGAGCCTCACTTCACCTATTTCTCCCCACATCCCTTATTTAAAAGCAGAAATTATATCTTTATCTTAGACATGGTACAACCTGTAGTTGACTCTAGAATGGGAAAACTACATTTTAAAAATTTTTGGTTCATTTTCCCTGATGGATAAGGCTTTTCTTTTCAAAATTACAAAACCACATATTTTCAAGAACCAGAGAATGAATTTCACGCTGCTGATTCTGTCTACTATAAAGATCTTTCACGATATTATTTATAAGCAAGTGACCAAGGTAAACTAAAGAGGTTTCTGTAGCCATTTGCAATTATTGACAAACAATTTCATAAAGGAAAATGGAAATTACAGGTAAGTGCAATAAGCTGTTTATCCAAGATCTACCTGCTGGTGGCTCTTACTCTATTTTTCTTTCAAGCAAAATACAAGCTATCATTGGAATGCATATCTCCCGTTCATGATTTTTCTTGTATTTCCACCACCAACCCGGTTTTCTAGTTCTGTCAGTTGGCAGGATTTGTATTCAATCGCGGTAGTGGCCAAGACCATAGTGTATTCTTGGGTGTTCGCGAGACTCCCACACCGTCAGGTCTGTGGGAAAGGATCACCCCCAAATGGCAAATAGACATTCCCTCCCGGGGCAGGACTTTCTTGGAAAACTGAGGGGTTTGGGGCTTCTGCGACCAGCTAGTGGGTCTATTTTCACCCCTGCCATCCTGAGCGCACTGACACCCTCTGACCCCAGGCTTCACAATTTGGGCCAAGGGGGAAGCAATCCCTCAGGGAAGCGCGGGGGTGCCGCTTTGCGCAATTGGGTGACTCTCATGCCCCTTCGCATTTCATATGCACCAAGGGAGTGTGTCAGACAGAGGGGATTTTTTTGTTGTCGATTTTGGTGTTGTGTGTTGAGGGGGGAGGGTGATTCTGTCATATTATCACCAACTGTAGGAACCTCAGGGGATCTCCCAGCTCTTTGGCTGAACAGATGGGCTGGCGCTTGGTGAGGCTGAGAGGTCTCCAACTCTGTCTCTATCTTTATCTCTATCATATCTCTCTCTCTCTCTCTCTCTCTCTCTCTATCTCTATCTCTATCTCTATCTCTATCTCTATCTCTATCTCTATCTCTACCTCAGTCAACAGCCACACACCCCGCCCCGGGTCCTCTCTTCCCCACCGCATCTTCCTTTTTCTTCTCAGTTCCTTGGGCTGTCGAAGCCTGGCTCTGGGTACAGCCCAGGGCCGCGGGAGCAGTACCTGGTTCCTCGTGCCTTTCCCGCGCCGCCGGGGCATTCCAGCGCTGCCCGGGTCCCCTGGCGCTCGGCGATTCAGCCTCCGCGCGCCGCCAGGCCACGAGCGCCTCCGCCCCCGGCGCACCTGCCGCCCCGAGCGCCCGCGCCCGCGACTGGGGCCACGCTGGCCGCGGGAGCTGCTGAAGAGCTGTCGGGGCGCATTTGCCTTTGCTTTTTAAACAAGATCCCCGAGACCTTTCCTCCTCCCCACCACCTCAACAAGACAGGGAACTCCGGCGTTTTCCACAGAGCCACAAAGGGGGGGGGGGCACGGAAATCCCAACCTCGCCGGGCTAACTCGGAGAACACAAACTCAAGGCAGGAGTGCGCTGTGCAGAGATGCGGGTATCCAAGACCCCGAAACCGCCCGGCTTCCCCGGTGACCCGCATCTTCCCTAGATCCTGGTTAGACATCCATCCAGCCCACACTCAGGCGGGCGGGGGTTACCCCAACTCATGCCGGAAGCCGCTAACTTCGGAAATCCCTCGCATTACATTTGCAAAACCAAGGTACCTCGTCATCTCGGCGGGGCAAGTCCGGATTCCGCCAGGGCAGGTCCAGGAGGTCACCCGGGGCAGGCAAGCCGAGGCAGAGCGCTTTAAAATCCTGCCTCTTCACGCCCCATCTGAGCATCCTGGGCGCGCCTGCCCCCTTCCCGTCACCCTTCAGTCTCCCATTCGCCGACTAAACTTTTGGGGGATCACATCTCCAAGCCTTGCGAGTTCCGAACGAAGCCCCCCTCTTCTCTGACCCTCTTCACTGGAATGTAATCATGGGCAGACAAGAGGGGTGGCTGCCTTGTTCTTTGCAACGTAAAATCAACAGACACCCAATCAAGCTCCAATGCCCGGCCAGCCCCTCGCCCCCTGGCGCCCACTCTCCCTCTTCCCCCCGTTCCCGTCACCTCCGCCTGACAGTTCTCTCACAGATTCCGGGTGTGCAAGGCCGTCTACTTGTGCCCTGGAAAAGCAAATCACTAAAGTGACCTGAGAAGGAACGGTGCACCTGGCTGTCCGCTGAATGGTTTTAGGGAAGAAAATGAAAAGGGGAATAAAATAAGGGGAATTCTCCTTTTTCAGCAAGCACGGCGTTTGGAGGGAGTTTGGGGACTGGGGGCTTCTTATCCCGTGATTCGACACTTGCTTTCCTCTTATCTTTCTGCTGCGAGGCGGCGAGTCTTACCCTGCTCCCCGCAGAGGGCGCGGTGAGGAAACCCGCGGGGGGCCCGCAGCTCCATGTCAGCGCCGCCGCCGCCGCCGCCGCCGCCGCCGCCGCCGCGTGAGGCGAGCACAGCGGCTGCACTTGTGGCTGGTTTCGGGGCTGAGGGGCTGAGCTGGCAGTGCCCGCGCCAAGTCTCTCCATGTGAATAACAAATACTCCCACCGGCGGCCGCGATTGGTCTGCGCCCGGCGCCTCCCGATCCTCCGCCCGCGGCCATTCACCCCGCGCCGCGCGGGGAGCCGCGGCCGGGATCGCGCCCGGGATCGCCAATCGCTTCGCGCCAACCAGTCACCTCGGGAAGCGGGCGGAGGACCCCCGAAGAAAGGGAGGCCCTGGATTTCGGTGTCACGGAGCTGCCCCGGCGCGGGCAGGGAGAGGGACACGCGGGCGGCAGATCCCCCTCGGTGCTTCAGCCCCAAGCGATGAGGAGACCAGAAATGTCAATAGTTCTGATTTTTAAAAATCACCCCCACCCGCCCCGCCCCCAACAAAAAAGGGAGGACCCAATGACTGAGGGGAGAAGGGTAGGAAGGGTGGGAAGAATCGGGAGCGGTTAGGAGGAATATGGCTGTGTAGAAGCCGAGTGGCTCTGACTGCCTGGAGAGCCCGGGACCCGCGCGGGAAGGCGCCGCACGACGCGACCAGGGCACGGCAGCTAGTACCCGCGAGCCTGGGGCCCTCCTTATGAGCACAGCTCCAAAAAGAGTCGCCGTGAAGAACACATGGTAGATGACAAGTGTCCCACCACACGCTATCTTTCCGGGGATGCTCAAAGTAGAGCCCGCAAGCAGCGCGGGTCCCGTGCAAAGTTTGCCTCACGCGGCGCGGCGGTTCCGCCATTTGTCCTGCCCCGCGGCGCAGACGACTGTCTTCCCGGCTCACCCGCGCCGTGGGTATGGGGGTGGTGCCTTCTCCAGAGCCCCGGGAGCTCAAGGTTGCACACAATACTGTCCCACTGCGCAGCAGGGGGCGCAAGCGGTCACGGTGACAGTCATTTTACTGAAATGATTCAAGGAGCCGCAGACGCTAGGCGGGAATCTCCTGAGGAGCTGAGCCGGGTGGCTCCTCGGTTTCTGGGAGGAAACCTCGGGATTCCCTTCGCACCCATCTGATAGAAACGTGCACAGTCCAGCGCCCTCTCCACCAGTTACCGCCCAGGCACCCGCACCCCGCACCCGCCGGGACGACAGAAAGAGGCAGCCCCCGCGCAGCCCCGCGCCCCGAGCTGGTGCCGGGCCGGCCGTGTGTTGGTGAGAAAGTTCCATCTAGAGGCGGCCGCGCGCAACTGCAGGCGGCGCCCGGGCCGGGGTGAGCCCGGGAGGGAGCGGCGCTGCTGGAGAGGGGCGGCTCTGGGATGTAAGAATGGAGAATGAAAGAACAGACCCCGAAAAAGTCAGGGCCTCTTCCCCCATACGCATCTCTACAAAAACTTCAACTTCCTAAGCATCGTGAACTTCATAAGCATCATGACAGGTATCTTGCATTAATTCCTGTATATATTACTTATTCTGCTCAGGTTTCTTCAATGTTCATATCAAACTCTGTGAGATGATCAAAATTGTTAAACCTACCCCACAGATGAAGGAGGAAACCGAGGCTTGGAGGCACGGCTGGAAAGTACTAGAGCCGGAAATCGGAGCTGTTTGGCTTTAAAACCCCATACACATTCCTCCCCAAGGTTGTCGGCTTTTCCCAAGGCTGGCATTCGTGTGTGAAGTTTCAATTGAGAAGACGGCTGTCTCATTACTCATTTCATAAAGCTACCCTTAACCTTTGTCACTTAGAAAAATCTACAGGTTTCTAGCCCAGGGACCTCTTCCCCTTTCGTTCGCTTTCCTTCCTATTTCCTGCCTTTCCTTCTCCTATCTCGGCATTGAGAGGCTCTTTGATTGTAAAATCTTTCTTTTATGGCCACAACCACCTGGAGAGAGAAAGGAAGACTCAGAGAGATAAAATGGGCTGGGTTCTCTGTCCACAAACTTTTCTGCATAGAGAACCTCAATTTACTGTGAATGTACGATGCAGCCCTGCAGGGGGTGACCAGTGGCCAGTACAGCCTGGAACAGGAAAGGTAGAAAGAGGAAGAACCTCTAATTGATGCAGAGATGGGGCTGAGTGGTCTCACTATTTCCATGTCTGTGTATGAAGCTTGGGAGACATTCTTTGGGACTGGAAGAGCTCCCTGCTCCCCCAGAAATGTAAAGTAAGCTGAGTGGCTTGGTTCCTTTAGCAGGCAGCCCACCCCACCCCAAACTCCAGACTGGTGACCTCTGTCTGAGCAGAGTTATCATGGGTAACATAGAGGTGTGAATAAATCCCTCTCTAGACTCTTTTCTATATGTGCATTAATACATTTGGGGGATAAAAAGAGACATGAAGAAGGGGACAGGCAGAGTAAGCCGGCAAATACCCTGAGCACACAGAACCTGCTGACCATACATGGTCTTCAGGACCTGCTGGAGCCCAGCTGTGGGCCCAGTAGGGTTGTACCTGGCCTGAGCCAAGAGGGCAGTACCCTGGTGCTCTGGTGGGCCCATTTCCATAATGAGGACAACACAGCTGACTGTGGTTTTGGAGGCCTGACAAGGCTGAGAGAGGTGCTCAGGAGAGAAATGCCCTTTCCTTATTGATCATTACCTGCAGGGAACTGCTGTTTCACAGGCACATTGCTGCCCTTTTGGGTGCAGCTCTCTGAGAGATAAGTAGACTTATACTCAGGCAAAGTATAATTCTGATGCTTGGTTTTGCATCATGTTTAACTCTTGATACACAGAATGGGGCCATCACTCAAATCCTACATAGAATCTGGTCAATAGGGAATTAGCTCTTCTATATATTCTTCAGTGTTTCCAGTGACTTTATCTAGTATCTCCTGAGCAAGTGCCATAGGCTCATGCACAGGTTATAATCCATCCAGACTGATAGCAACACTGGGGCTCAGGAAGAGAGATTGTCTCCAAGAGTGATTGGTCCCTGTCAGTAACATTCACATGAAGAAAGCATCAGCTATACACCCCTATTTATCAAGCCCAAATATCATGACTCTGCTTGCTCTTTGCTGCAATCTGAGTCAGGGGAAAGTGTCTGAAGCACAGGCAGTCCAGACAAGCAGGTGATTCCAGAGTCATCCACCTCACTTCTCCTTGGGCCTTCTAGAAACTTCAATGTGTCTTTAGAAAGTGTCTGACCTCATCATCCAACCCACCCCAAATATTTATGCAAGCCAAATATGTTTCCTGGTAGTTAATCCTCCAAGAAGATTTGCCTATAATCTTCTCATTTTCAGTTGATTTAAAATGTGAGAAACTGCCCATGTGTTAGAAAATGCAAAAAACAATGCCATATGTTTGGGGTCCATTTAACTCAAGCTGTAATATATACTCCACACATGGAGATTTATGTCACAATTCCTGCTTTAGGGTAATTATTAAGGCTAGGAACCTTTTTCAGGCTACTCACCCAGGAGAAATATCGACAGCATGAAGCTCCCACATGGAACAAAGCTGATAGGAGAAAGTGGAAATGGAATTTGTTTCTTTTTGAAACTAAGACAATATTTTTCTTTCTAGACCATCTGCATATGGCAGGGAGTGTATCATGTGGGCTTTGCTCAGTTTATTAAGACATTGGCTGCTCAGAGCAAGATCAGACATGTTTGACTGACAATCAGATAGGGCCAATGAGGTTCATGACAACAATGTGCTCCACGCTCCCACAGTCAACTCACACCTGCATAGAGGAGCCCTGGGAAAGATTCCCTGAGAATCTGTCATGTACAATGTATGCACATCTCTACTGGCTTCATTTGGGTTCCCCCAGAAGCACAACCTGAGACAAGCATTCAAGGGCAGATGAAGGAAACCCCAGGAGTCAGGTAGGAAAGTGAGCCAATAAAGGGCACATTATCAAGCTAGGTACCACTGTGGGCAACTAAAACTTAATCTCAGTGGGGAACTCTAGAAGCCAGTGTAGAACACACACCAGAGAATTGTCTCACCCAAGGAGTGAGGGAGCTGCAATATCTATACACCAACACCTACCAGTTGTTGGTTAAGAACTGCTCCCAGATGATGTTAAATTCTCCAGCAATTCCAGCCTATCACTTGGGTGGCAAAGCAGCCTCCAGAAGCCACGTAAAGACCACTGGCAAAGAAATGCAGGTGCTGACAGTTAATAGGCAGGTGATTTGTAATCAAGTGGCAAGGGCAGGGGAATCTGGGTAGGTCATAGCGAGCATCTGTAACACCTGCTCTTAGGCAAACCTCATACAGGGGTCCTCAAACTACGGCCCTAGGGCCACATGCAGCCCGCCGAGGACATTTATCAGGCCCACCAGGTGTTTTTGCCTCCGCTGCCTGTCCTGCTTAGTAGCCGACTGGTCCCGGGCCCACAGTGCGCATGTGTGGAATGTGCGCCATACTCTCCAATGGCCCTCCAACAGTCTGAGGGACAGTGAACTGGCCCCCTGTTTAAAAAGTTTTAGGAAAACATATACTAATCAAGATAATGCCTCTTCACGTGTGATACAAGGACCACCTGCCTCAGACTCACTGGTGTGCAGGTTATAAGCACAGATTCCTGGGCACTATCCCAGAACTGTTTGAAGCAGACTCACTGAGATGGAGCCTGGGAATCTGCATGTTTTGCAAACATTCCAGGAGATTCTGATGATGTTCAATAAAATTTGAAATCAACTGCATTCAAGAAATTGTTCACTCACAGGCAGCCAGCAGGCAGCCCATTTAAATACATAAAAACTTGCTTGCAAACCTAAGGAGGCAGAACTTAGTAATCAGGAGCCCAGGGAGGGGATGCCAATGCTGCTAAGATCTGTTTGTGGCCACAAAAGCTCCTTTTCCTCTCTTTTATACCACTCTCCCTTTAGATAAAGCTTAAAATTGAGATTCTATCCAGTCAGTATTTTCTGGGGGGGAAAAAGAGGCTGAGTTCCAGCCCTAACTTTGACTATAACAAGTCTTATCATTTTGAACTGTTAACATTTCTGCACTGCAATTCCTTATATATAATATGTGTGTGACAAAGACAGACACCTGTCCAACCAAGATTCATGTTCCACTTCCAAAGTGTAGAGTTGTTGCTGGAAAGGGGCTGCTCCCCACAACACATACACCCACTCAGGGACTACATTTCCTTCACCTCCCTTGCTTCTGGGTGAGGTCAAATATCTAGTCCTAACTTTTAGAATGAACAGAAGTGATGCATGTCAAATCTGGGCCAACAAAGGTAAGATGCAGATGCCTTCTCATCCTTTCTCTCCCTTTCTGCCAGTGGATACAGAGAACTCGGTGGTCCTAGAATTGGCAGCCCAACATGGAAGGGCCTTGAGACCTCGAATTTCCAAGCTGAAGAATACAGTCTGCCTACCAGAAACATCCACATTGAATTATTAGGTGAGTGAGAAACTTTCATTGTGTTGAGTCACTGGCATTTGGAAATTCAATTGTTATGGCACCTAAAGTTATTCTTAGTATTAATAATAAAGTGGACATGGTAACATCTGTCCCCACTAACCTAGGAGACACAGGGGGAAAATGCTCCTGCTTCTCAAAGAACCACTGGAGGTCAAGCTGATCATGGTCACCTGCCCTTCCTTGTCAACATTTATGCACCCAGAGGCATAGGGCCACATTCATGTCCTTCCCAAGCCCAGTCCTCCCTACCCCTGGCATGGCCTGACCTGGGAGAAGAAAGAAAAGAGTGCAGCTCCTCCACCTCAGTCACTCACAGGGACTAGGGACATTTTCAGGCCACGGGGAAGAATTGCCTTTCACCTTTTCTTATATGACCTACTTCAGATATCCAAAAAAAGATTCTTCTGAACCAACTGAGAAGAGGAAGCTGTGTTTCCCACAAGCCCTGGAACATACTCACCATTCTTCTGTGTGGATAATTCTCACACCAGTTCAGTCCTATCTTCTCAGAAACCTTCCCAAACTTCTAGAGCACCCAAATAATGCCCACACAATTTAGCTGTTGGTTGTTCATTTTTCTATATTTTGTCTATATTATTGTACATCTTTCAGGCTGAACTGGACTGTCTTATGGTATAGTGGCTGTGACTTCATTTGGGCCCCTGGGCATACAGTAGATAATCATGAGTTACCTGACTGTTAACCTTGGAAAGAACCAAATAGCCATGCTACCACCACCACCATCACCACCATCCCTGCCACACACACAACTTAGCTCCCTTCAAGGCTAAAAGGTGACACTAGAAAAAGGTTTAATATATATCATATTTTAAAATCACTTTGTAAAAATTGCTGGATGTAATTCAATCCCTAATGTGACTTTGATTCTTATATATCATCTCTTTAGGTTTGAAAATTATTATTTAAATCTTATAATATTTTTAAATTATTTATTAGATTTTTCATCTGAATCTCAGAAACCTGAGTTAAGAAAAGCACTTAGGAAAATGTTTGGCAAATAGAAAGAATGTAGATTTTGGTGGCTAGCTGATATTTTCCAGAAAACAATCTATATAATATTTCATATGGGTTTAAGTTCATGACAAAAACTTACTGTGATAATCTTGATGTCAGAAAGGAGCATTAGTTTTATGAGACTTCCAGTGACAGAATATTTTGGCTTATTTTACTACTTGTCTTTCAACTGACCAGGTAGTAATAGCCAAATGAAACAATATATTAATAAATGAGCATGAGCTCAATAATGAGCCCACATAAGCTATCTGATTCTTTTCCAGGTTAATAATCAAGTAACTCATGATTACCTTGGCTCAGAGACCCAAATGAAGTCACAGCCACTGTACCATAAGACAGTCCAGTCTAGCCTGACAGAGGTACAATAATATGGAGAAAATGTAGGAAAATAAACAGGGAAAAGATAAATTATGTAGGTCAGATTAGAGTGTTCTATGAGTCTGAGAAAGTTTTGAAAAGATAGAATCAAGCTGGTCTAAAAAGGATTGGTAGAGAAAAAATAATGAGTATCCTCCAGTGCTTGTGAGAAACAGCTTCCTCTTCCAAGGTAGTTAAAAAGAATCTTACTAAAATATTATTTTCTAGGTACAAAATATGGCTTAAGTTAAGCAAATCATGAACCCCACCTAAAGGTATTGAGGTACAAAAAGGACCCTGTTAAAGGAAGAGTTCACTTAAAAGATAACGTATTAATTATCTACTGCCGAATAACAAATTATCCCAAAACTAATGGTTTTGCACTATACACATTTGTTATCTTGTGGTTTCCTTTGGTCAGGAATCCAGGCATGGCTTTTCTATGTCTCCATCTCAGGTTGTCTCAGAAGGCTACAATCAAGGTGTTGCTTAAAGCCCCAGTCATTTCAAGATGAGTCTTAAAAGTTGGCTGGTGCAGCATCTGCTTTCAAGCCCACACAGTGGTGGTTGGTAGGATTTATTTCCTTGTGGGCTGTTGGACTGAAAGCCTCAGTTCCTTGTTGGCTGTTGGCTGGAGGTCACCCCTAGTTCTTTGCCACATGGGCCTCTCTATAAGGCAGCTCACAACATGATAACTGGCCTAATCTGAGTGAGAAAGAAAGCAAAGGAATGCCAGCAAGATGAAAGTCACAGCCTTTTGTAACCTAATCTTGGAAGATTTGTCATGTTCTATTCATTAGAAGTGAGTCTCTCAGTCCAGCCCACACTGAAGGAAAAGGAGGAGATTACACAAAGGCATGAATACCAGGAAGCAGGGAGAACAGGGAGTATTGCTTAGAAGTCTGCCTACCACAGGTGGGTCCCCAGTTGGTGCTTGGAAGATTCTGTTACAAGGGGAATTGCAAAGCTTTAAACATGCCTGTCTACCACTAGATCAGACACTCAAAGCAGCTGGTAAGCAAGGAATAGCAAATACTATTTATAACTCACCCTACTTAACAAAGGGTTCATACATTATTGCATTTAAAGGGGAAAAAGAAGTGTGTGAGGTAAAGAAATAACAGTGAACAGGGATTCCATTGCTCTTTAACAGATTTAATTTTATTCTTTTACTTCTGCATGGTTGCAAAATCAAAAGGATTTTGATTTCCCCTGCCCATACCTGACATCAGTCTTATTTTCCCCTTTATTCTCCTCTTCCTCTTTCCTTCTCACTTCTTCCATGTTCAGATATTTAGTGGTGACTTCATTGAAGGGAAGAGGAATAAAAGAGATAATCATCATTTGGAAGAGTCATTGCACTTCTTAATTTTTTCTCCCTAATTCAAGCTCAGAGAAGAGAGGAAGAGAAGAAGGAAAGGAATCAAAGGTGGGGGGAGGAAGGAGAGAGAAGAGAGAAAATGGAGGCTCCAGAAAAGACTCTTGCCATCTGCGTTTTTATTGCCTTAAATTAGAAGCAAGGGAGGAACCCCAGCTCCCTTCTCTGAGCTACAGAAGCCAAATCCAGGAGAATTGCCAGGGGCAAGTTCTGGGAGCAGTTTTTTGAGTGGGAAAGTGGTGGTAGAACCAAGGCGGGTATCAGGCTGGTGGGAACATGAGCTGCTGCAGGCACAAAGAGCTGCCCAGGCAGCACAGGGAGCAGTTAGACCAGAGGGCAGTTGGCCTGATAGGACAGGAGGGGGAACTGGACCCAGAAT
Organism: Cheirogaleus medius; assembly: GCA_008086735.1. Taxonomy (NCBI): domain Eukaryota; kingdom Metazoa; phylum Chordata; class Mammalia; order Primates; family Cheirogaleidae; genus Cheirogaleus; species Cheirogaleus medius. The sequence goes on along the minus strand of VBSM01003176.1, from coordinate 17,228,972 downwards.
AGTAGCTGGAGGGCAGGTCCAGGTCCAGGTAAGAGGTCATAAAAAATGAGAACTTGGACATGAGATGGAAGAGTAATCTTCCCCCAAGGACGTTTCACTGAATGTTTAAAACTGGGAAGGGTCTTTAGACTTGCCCATAGGAAGTCCCCATTCCCATATCCTGCACCGTCTCACTTCTCTCTCTTTCTTTTTCCTTCCCCTGCCTTTTCTACCTTTGTTTCCTAAATCTGCCCTTTCTCTGTCCATTTTCCTTTCTTCCATCTTCCTTTCTCCACTTCTTTCAGCCCTTACTCCTTAAGTGAGCTAATTACAGAACATAATATTTATTATATGTTTTACTTTCAGAATAGAATTTCCTGTTCTCTGTCCTAAATTTAAAACTTTGACAGATGGTTATTTATTATAAATCTTTATGTTCTAACTTCATTAAGTTATTTTTAATTTGTGCGACCCTCAGTAGATTTTTCCCTCTTATGACCCTTGATAGAAAAAAAGTTTTCATGTCCCTGCTGAAATCGTAATGGTTGGATTGAGTCTCTGTATATCATGCTTGGTTATCAGGATAAAAGAGCACCCTCTTACTAAATCCTTCCTTGATGAAAGGGTCATTTCCAAAAATCATTCCAGCTTTCCAATTGGAAACTAGAGTCACCGGTCAAAGTTGAACTAAACTTAAAATCTCTGCAGATGACCTGTAGATTGGAGATTTATCACAATAGAAAGTCAGTACAAAGAGAGGCTTTTAGTGTTAAACTGGTTGAAGTCACCTATATTGCAACTATATTGCTGCATCCTGACAAATATAGTCAAGAGCCGTATTGTCAGCAAGGGGAAAAAAGATAATAAGCGACAATTTGATCTCAGACTTTAGGAGGGGAAAAAGCCAAGTTCTTAAAAGCCTAAAATTAAACCTTTCACCTCAGTTCTGATGATGTTTTAGCAGCATGTGTAGGGCCTCCAGCTGCTGCACTCTGAGGTGTGATCCTGTCACTGTGACAGCTTAAGGAAGACTGTGCCACAGCAGTGCCTTGACTGGGAAACTCCCAGAGACGCCTGTGTGTCACTGGACAGTGCTCCAGCTGCCACAAGGAAAGAGGCGGGTGCTTTTCCCCACCACCAGGCAAGGCCAAAACTTCCCTTCAAGTTAGTAAATATTTCAGGCAAACCCAGTGTCCTGCCATAAGAACATTTAAATAATTCACTATGTGTAAGTATAAGTCGCGTGAAGATTTTATAAGCTCCATAGTAAACAAACAGACAGTTAATCCTGTCATGTTTTCAGGGACCGTACTGTGCCCAACCAGCAGAGAGTGTCAGCAGTCATCTTACCATCGGACAAGACCAGCCATTTTGACAGTGTGGTTCCCTCTGAGGAACTGTTTTCAGACAAATACATTCTCAGGCTGCTATAGTTTGGATATGGTTTGTTTGACCCCTCCAAATTTCATGTGGTGGTGTGGTGTCTGGTGGTGTTTGAGTCATGGATGTGGATCCCTCATAAATGGCCTGGTGCTGTGCTCGTAGTAATGACTAAGTTCTCACTTATTAGTTCCCATGAGATCTGGTTGTTAGAAAAAGCCTGGTACCTTCCCCCCTTTCCCTCTTGCTTCCTCTCTCACCATGTGTCCTCTGCACACACTGGCTCCCTTTAACCTTCCACCATGAGTGGAAACAGACTGAGGCTCTCACCAGATGCCCAATCTTCCAGCCAACAGAATTGTGAGACAAATAAACCTATTTTCTTTACATACTACCCAGTTTCAGATATTCCTTTATAGCAACACTAAACAGACTAACAAATACACATACATCTCTGAAGCTAAAATTAAACATATGAGGTCTAAATTTTCTTTCATACAAGTTCAAAAGTATGGGGGAGGAAGGAGGACCACAACTCCCACCTTACCTCCTTTTTATTCCTTTTTCTCTCTGCTTAACCAACCAACCAACCAACAAACGAACAAATAACCAATCCTCTTCTCTCCAAAAAACAAACAAAATGCAAAACCAAACAACTCCACAACTAACTCCCTCAACCCTATCATATATTCCTAAAATGACTGAAATTCCATCATCCCTTTTTTCATTCTATTGTTTCAAGGGGGTTCCTCTTTTTACCACTTCAGTGTTCAAATGCCCCCACATTCTCTATCCCAATCAAAATCTACTCTCAAGATAAAATGGAAAATCCTACACTACAATTGAGATGACTACCAGCATTTAAAAAGATAACATCTCTCGGGGGAGGATTTGCCTTTTAGCAAAGTCCTATGAGGATATATGCCCAGTGCCCATCCAGTTCCCAGGGCACAATAGACTTTTAAAATTTTTGTTGAATTGAATTGGCATATGGTTCAGTGAGAAATATTAAAGATTTCCATATCATATTTCCATTTCCATATCCTTCATTAGAGCAGTGCTTTCACAGTGATAACTCTTTCTATTGATAATTATTCATTTGGGAGAGTGCTGGAGTCTTGGATAACCAGGTAGGTATTTGAAAAAAAATCTTGGATTGTGATAATGAGAATATTTTTGTTTTAATCTTAGCAAATAAAATAACTCTTATAATTGGATGTCACACCAAATAGTTTATAAATTTAAATTCAGATAAGGTATGGATATGATATGTTAAAGACTTATTCTCCATACTTCCAAACACATGCCTTACCTATTATCAGAGTTCAGCAGATGCTTGTTGAATAAATGTAAGAACAAATGAATAAAAATGAATAGAAAAATGAATGGATGGAAAGATGGATGGTTGGATAGGAGAATGTTAGTGGACAAGAAGGGAAGTCACAGTTGTTTGCCACAGCAAGGTGGGGCAGTGTCCATAATTAATAGTCTGAAGGCCTGGGTTTCATTCTATACTCTTATCACTAATAGGCTAGCTGACCTTAGAAAAGTCATAAACCACTGTGGTCCTCAGGATCATCTGCAAGATGAGGTTCCCAATGAAGGCATGTGTGGTCATTGTTACTATAGTTGATTTAGACAGAGTTTGCTGATGAAATTAGAAATCAGACAGTAACTTGATAAAATATAACATAAGATAGATTACTAAATGTTGTTAAGAAGTGATGATATAATAAAATTTTGGTATAACTGATAGAGGAGTCAAAATCAACAGGATAATCAAAATAAATACATTCACACACGTAACCACAGGGATACATTCTGAGAAATGTGTCGTTAGGTGATTTCATCAGAGAATGTCTTTACATAAACCTAGATGGTATAGCCTACTACACACCGAGGCTCTAGCTCCTAGGCTACAAACCTGTACAGGTTGGAAGTTGCTCTGGGTGAGACAGTGAGTGAGTGGTGAATGAATGTGAAGGCCTAGGACATTACTGTACACTACTATAGACTTTATAAATGCTGTACACTTAGGCTACACAAATTTATAAAATAAATTTTCTTTCTTCAATAATAAATTAGTCTTAGCATACTATAACTTTATATTTTTTAAAATTTTTTAATGAGCTTAAAATAGAAACACATTAAACAGCTGTACAAAATATTTTCTCTCTTTAGATTCTTATTCTATAAGCTATTTCATTAAAAAATTTTCTTTTTAAATTTTTTAAAAAAACAAAGACACAAATATGCACATTAGCCTAGGCTTACACAGAGTCAGGATCATTAGTATCACTATCTTCCACCTCCATGTCTTGTTCCACTGGCAGGTCTTCAGGGACGAGTAACAGAAATGGAGCTGTCATCTCCTATGATAAGAATAACTTCTGGAATACCTCCTGAAGGACCTGCCTGAGGCTGTTTTATAGTTAACTCTTTTTTTGTAAGTAGAAGGATATTCTAAAATAATGATAAAAAGTATAGTATAATACGCAAGCCAGTAACACAGTCATTTATTATCCAGTGTTACATAGTATACATAATTGTATATGCTATACTTTTATACAACTGGCAGTGCTGTAGGTTTGTTTACACAGCATCACCACAAACACATGAGTAATGCATTACACTACAATCTTAAGATGTCTCTAGGTGATAGGAATTTTTCAGCTCCATTACAATCTACAGGAACACCATCATATACTTTGTTCATTGGTGACTGAATCATCATTACACAGCTCATGACCATACATGTAACTTCAGTTCAGAAGAAAGAACAGTGCCCTAAAATGTAGATAATCAAGACTTATTTAGACAAAAATATCCCTGAGCTGGAGAAATCTAAAATGGCAATTAATATTAGCCTAAACCAAATCTCATTTTAGCAAAACCCTATTTCCTCATTCTAACTCTGTGCTTACCAGGCAGCATCCTCAGCAACAGCTGCCATATCATCCAGGAATGGACTGCTCATTCAACCAGCTGGGGGTGGGGGGGAGGTCCTTCCATTGCAGTTGTAAACTATGATTCCTATTTGTTAATAAAACAACCTATGAATTTGTTTTGATTTAATTAACCCTAAGACAAGTGAAGTTTCATAAAGTAACAAATTTAATTTCATGACTTTAAAAAATGAGGCTCTCACACTGGGCAGATATCATGTCAAAACTGCAACCCATGAGGTTCTACCTAAAATAGGCCCCAGCCATACCCTTACCTTTGATGAAAGTGCATGTGTAGGTCTTTAATCAGAATTTAGTTGTAAACAAGGAAAACGCTATTGACAAATTCATTGATTAGGCTTCCCTTTAATCACATCTTTTTTTAGGTACATCTCCCAACTACATCCCAACAAAGAGATTTCAGAGAAAAGGAGGAATTTTCTATGCAGCTAAAGGAATTGATTCAATGCTTCTACCTCTCTAGACTCCTCATAAATTGTGGAGTCTAGGAGAGCAGCTTAGGGATATAGCTGCTTATGATGTTAACATTTAAACTTAACTACAGTCATGAGAATAATTGCTGTATTTCATTTATAGAGAGCTCTTCGAGAGATTTTGCAGAGCACTGGTATTTTAAGTCAATGAATATTCTCAGAAGGTATGTTGCACCCAACGACTGTGCATTTCAATGGTCAACCCTGTCAGTGGGTTCCAATCACTAAGCAGCTAAATGGCAAAGTTTCCTTAGAGGGAGCAGTTAAGCCAATTTCAATGTCTTAATATGACACAGCACTCCATTTTTTAGGAAAAATGATAAAAACTGAAATATTGAACATTTTAGGGACTTGACAAGTTCCTAAAGTCACTTTTTTCATTTACTTTTTTTTTTCACTTACAAAACTTAGGGCCAGGTTTTTGGCTGTCCTCTCTGGGTCACCTGCTTCAAAACTACCAAAGAGCTTGTTGGGAGTGCAGATTTCTAGGTCCACAGACTTACTAAAAGCACTTCTGGAGTGGATCCTAGAAATATGTATTTTTAATATTTTAATATTCTGCCCAGGAAATTTCTAAACACACTCAAGTTTGAGAGACACTGTCTTAAGAGGTGTTTGGTGAATAGGGACCTAAAAATAAAACCAGAAAGAATGTCATATTGCTTTTTGCAGATCCTTTTGGACCCACAACAGCTACTTAATATCTCTTCCTCCTCTAGATTATTTTATTTTACATGCAAATTCAAGAGTGTGTAATTCAGCTCTCTGGAATAATCTGCTCTCTTAGTCCCTTCAGGCTGCTATAACAAAATGCCCTAAACTGGATATAAACTGCTTATAAACAATAGAAATTTATTTCTCACCATTCTGGAGGCTGACACGTCCAAGATCAAGATGCCACAGATTCAATACAGTATCTGGTGAGGGTTTTCTGGTTTATAGATTGCTCCTTCTGCCTGTGTCTTCACATGGTAAAAGGGCAAATGTGCTCGGTGGGCCTCTTCAATAAGGGTACTAATCTCATTCTTAAGGGCCCCACTTTCATTACCTAATCATCTCCCAAAGACCCCACCTCTAAATACCATCACCTTAGGGATTAGAATTTCAACATATGAATTTTGGGGAAAACATAAACATTCAGACCATAGCTTTCTCTCTCTGACCCTCAAGCTCCCACCTTAAAACCTCAAAACCACCCAAAGGAACATGTTCAAGTTCACAATCACACCCAAAAATCAAGCTTCCCTTGGTTTGTATGGGGTTGCCTCTACCATGTTATGACAAAACATAACTCAGTCTGTTTTTACCAACTATAATACTATTTCAGAGGATGTGAAACTGGCAGTGAAGGAAACACACCGGCTTTGGTGACAGACAGACCTGGAAACAAATCCTGTCACTGGGTCTTGGTAGCTCCTTTTGATTTGGACAAGATACTTAATCTCACTGAGCTCTGGTTTTCTTATCTAGAAAATGGGAATCATAGTGCTCAGGATTGTTAAAAGGATTAAAGATAATTTCTTTTTATGTCATTATTCAATTAGTTCAATCTTAATATTTACTGAGCACTACTATGCACTTAGGGCTTTTTCTAGGCCCTTCCCATCAGTGAGAGAAACAAAGATTCCTATCCCCCACAGAGCTTGCAGTATTAGAAAGAGGAACTAAATGGTAAACAATAAATAAAATAAATAAGTAAATTATAACATAGGTTGGAAGTGATAAATATAATGAAAAAAAAAAAAAAGATGAGCTCAGGAGTTCAGACGTGCCTGAGCAAGAGTGAGAACCCATTTCTACTAAAAATACAAAAATAACCTGGGCATGATGGCATGCACCTATAGTCCCAGCTGCTCAGGAGGCTGAGGCAAGAGGATTGCTTGAACCCCGGAGTTCGAGGTTGCAGTGAGCTATGATGACACCACTGCACTCTAGCCACAGTGACAGAGCAAGACTCTGTCTCAATGTCAAAAAAAGAGAGAAAAGAATGAAGGAAGAAAGAAAAAAGAAAAGGCAGAGTAAATGGGATCCGGAAAGCAGGGTGGAGAAGTGAATCAAGGTGGGCTTCATTGAGAAATTTAGATTGGAGCTGTCTTGAGTAGGGAGGGAATGAGCCAGAGGAAGAATGTCCCAGGTAGGGGTGAAGGACCTTAGCTGGGGCAGGGGTTGGGGGGAGGCTGCTTGTAAGGTACAGTGAGGACTTTGGCTTCTACTCTGGATGGAATGGGGAGTACAGTTGACCCTTGAACAACACAGATTTGAACTGCATGAGACCACTTACATGTAAAGTTTTTTCAATAAATACATTGGAATTTTTTTGTAGATTTGTGACAATATTTAAAAACTCACAGATGGACCACATAGCCTAGAAATATCAAAAAAATTAAGAAAAAGGTAGGTATGTCAAAAATGCATAAAATATATGTAGATACTAGTCTATTTTATCAATTACTACCATAAAATATATACAAATCTATTATAAAAAATTCACATTTATTAAAACTTATGCACACACACAGACCATACACGGCACCATTCACAGTCAAGAGAAATGTAAACAAATATAAAGAAGCAGTGTTAAATCATAACTGCATAAAATTAACTGTAGTACATATTACACTGCTGTAATAATTTCATAACCACCTCTTGTTGCTATTGCAGTGAGCTCAAGAGTTGCATGTATCCACTTAAAACACCATGATGCTAATCATCTCCACGTGAGCAATCTCTCCAGTAAATTGTGGATGGCAGTAGAAAATGATCTTTTGCAGTTCTCGAATATTTTTCATTGTTTTTAGTGCAATACCATAAACCTTGAATAACATCATGGGACCCATAAGAGGTGCCACCAGTGATGCTGGAAGTGCTCCCAAGAAGCAGAGAAAAGTCATGACATTACAAGAAAAAGCTGAATTGATATATACAGTAGATTAAGATCTGTAGCTACGGTTGCCCACCATTTCAATATAAATGAATCCAGCATAAGGACAAATGTAAAAAAAAGAAAAAGAAATCTATGAAGTCATCACTGCAGCTGTGTCAGCAGGCGTGGAAGCCTTGCACATTTTGTAAAATACCTTTTTGTCTCATATTGAAAATGCAGCTTTTATGTGGTTGCAAGATTATTATGAGAAAGGCATACCTATAGACTCTAATATGATTTGAGAAAAAGTGAAGTCATTACATGACAACTTAAAGCAAAAGGAAGATGAAGGATCCAAAGCTGGACAATTTGATGCCAGAAAAAAAAATGGCTTGATAATTTTAGAAAGAGGTTTGATTTTTAAAAATGTCAAAATAACAGGAGAAGCGACTTCTTCTGACCAATAGGCAGCAGACGAGTTCCCAGACACCATTTTTTTAAAGATAATGCATTTTTGATAAATTAGAACACAGCGGAAACTGTGTGTCTATAATACACATAGAAAGGTCCAGTTTAAACTGTGAGCAACACAGGTGCAGACACCAGGTAGCATCACGGGAACCTGAAGGCAGGAGAGATGGTATCCCCAGTTTTCTGCCACTCGGGGCACAGAAATGCCACCAGCCCCAGGGTCATTGCCCATCGTTACTCAGCCTCAGGCCTCAGCCCCCTGGGTGGGCGGCTCCTCCCCAGGCTTGGCCTTTTTATGCTTGTGCATGTGCCAGTGCTTGTCCACATAGGCCTTCACCAGGTTGGCTGCTTTCACAAGGTTGATCTTGCCACTCTTGTTGTGGCAGATCTTCTGCACAGCCTTGTGCAGGATGTCCTTGTATTCCTCCTTGGTCACCTCCCTCTTCTGGCAGAAGGCCTTGATGGCCAGCTTCACCTCTTCCACAGCCTGCTCCTGCATGTGCAGCTTCTTCATGTACTCCTTCTTGGTATTCTCTGCAGCTGGCCTGGGGGTGGAGGTCCTCTCCTCCAAGTTGTTGGCTACAGTGGCTTGGCTGGCTGGCTCCAAGGCTGAGGTCATTTTCACCAGGAAGGGCATGCTGGATCCATTGGAGGTACACTTGCTAGACTTTCTCAATATCATAATCAAAGGATCAGAGCTCCAGATCCCCTTCCAGACTTGTCTCAAGGTAGAAAAGTTGGGGATCTAATCCTCAAAGCCATTGAGCCCCAGATGATTCTCTTCAACCTCCATGATGACTGGCTCAATACTATTTCATCTAACACAGATTTCTCTCGTCTCAGCCTGATTATTCATGCCCTGCATGTGAACAATGACTGGGTGAAGGTGATCCTGAAGCCAAACAAGACTACTGTCAGAGAACCACACCATATCTGGCCCACTCTGACTGATGAGGAGTGGATCAAGGTGGAGGAGCAGCTCAAGGATCTTATCTTGGCTGACTATGGCAAAAAAACCAATGTGATCATAGCATCACTGACACAATCAGAAATTCAAGACATCATCTTAGGTATGGAGATCTCAGCACCATCACAGCAGTGTCAGCAGATAGCCAAGATTGAGAAGCAGACCAAGGAAAAGTCACAGCTGACTGCAACACAGACTCACACTGTCAACAACCATGGTGACAAGATCATCACCTCTACCACCGGCAACTACGAAACCCAGACTTTCTCATCTCTGCTGCCAATCTGCACTTAAGGGCCAATCACATCTATGTTTCATCTGATGACATCAAGGAGACTGGTTACACCTATATCCTTCCCAAGAATGTGCTTAAAAAGTTCATCTGCATATCTGACCTTCAGCCCCAAATTGCAGGATACCTGTATGGGGTGAGCCCACCAGATAACCCCCAGATGAAGGAGATCCACTGCATCATAATGGTACCACAGTGGGCCACTCATCAGACTGTGCATGGACCTAGCCAGCTGCCCCAGCATGAGTACCTCAAGGAGATGGAGCTCTTAGGTTGGATTCACACTCAGCCCAATGAGTCCCCCATTTGTCACCCCTGGACATCACCACCCATGCCAAGATCATGACCAACAACCCATCTTGGGATGGCAAGAAGACCATTATCATCACCTGCAGCCTCACACCAGGCTCCTGCATTGTGATGGCCTCCAAGCTGACCCCCAGTGGCTATGAATGGGGCCATCAGAACACAGACAAGGGCAACAACCCCATAGGCTACCTACCCTCACACTAAGAGAGGGTGCAGATGTTGCTGTCAGATCACTTCCTCGCTTCTTTATGATCCCTGCCCAGTCTTTGTGAAACTACAACTTTATGGGTGTCCGGCATGATCCTAATGTGAAGTATGAGCTATAGTTGGCAAACCCCAAAGAGTTCTACCATGAGATGCACAGACCCTCCCACTTCCTCAACTTTGCTATCCTGCAGGAGGGTGAGGTCTATTCTGTGGACCATGAGGACCTATATGCCTAGTTATTCCCTTACCTCCTCCTGCTTCAGACTCCCCAAAGGCTGGGGCCTCTTAGCCCCCACAGACAAGCTGGTAACATTCAGCAGCTTGGCCCCTTTTCCCTGCATTTTGTGCTTATTGTGTTGTTGACCTGATGGCTTGTAATTATGAACAAAAATATAATAAATTTTGTATAAATAAAAAAAATCATTGAGGAAAAAGAATAACTCCCTGAACAGGTATTTAATGCAGATGAAAGTGCCCTATTCTGGGGGGAAAATGCCACCAAGGAACATTTATTAGGAAGAGATGCAAGCACCAGGATTTAAGGAAGGAAAGGACAGGCTAACTCTACTGTTTTGTGCAAATGCAATCAGGTTTTTGATCAGGACTGCCCTCATCTATAAAGATGGTAACCTCCAAGCCTTAAAGGGAAAAAATAAATACCAGCTGCCAGTCTTTTGGTTGTACAATAAGAAGGCTTGGACAAAAAGAACGCTTTTTCTGGATTAGTTCCATCGATGCTTTGTCCCTAAAGTCAGGGAATACCTTAGCAGTAAGGGACTGCCTTTTAAAGTTCTTTTGGTATTGGACAATGCCCCCAGCCACCCATGATTTCAACACCAAAGGCATCTAAGTGGTCTACTTGCCCTCAAACACAATGTCTCTAATTTAGCCTATAGATGAAGGGTCATAAAGCTCATGTGGTTCTTTATGGCAAGGATTGTCAACACTAGGGAAGAGAACCCTGATAGAACATCATGAAAGTCTGGAAGGATTGCACCATTGAAGATGCCATCATTGCTATAGAAAAAGCTGTGAAAGCCAGCAAGCCCAAAAGAATAAATTACTGCTGGAGAAAATTGTGCCCAGATGTTGTGCATGACCTCGCAGGATTTGCGACAGAGCCCATCAAGGAAATCATGAAAGAGATTGTAGCTATGGCAAAAAAAAAAAAAAGGTGGCGGGGGGGTAAAGAGTTTCAAGATTTGGATCTTGGAGAAATTCAAGAGCTAAAAGACACCACACCAGAGGCATTAACAGAAGATGACCTGATGGAGATGAGTGCTTCTGAACCAGTGCCAGACAATGAGGAAGAAGACATAGAAGAAGCAGCACCAGAAAACAAATTGACATTAGACAATATGACAGAAAGGTTCCGATTATTCAAGACTGCTTTTGACTTCTTTTATGACATGGATCTTTCTATGATACAGGTACTGAAACTAAAGCAAACAATGGAAGGATTGGTATTATAATACTTTATAGAAACATTTTTAGAGAAATGAAAAGGGAAAAAAGTCAGACAGAAATTACGACGTATTTCTGTAAAGTTACACCCAATGTGCCTGGCTCTCCTGCCTTCCTTTCCACCTCCTCCACCTCTTCTTTCTCTGCCACCCCTGAGACAGCAAGGCCAACCCCTCCTCTTCCTCCTCCTCCTCCTTAGCCTACTCAACATGAAGACAAGGATGATCTTTATGATGATCTATTTCTACTTAATGAATAGGAAATGCATGTTGTTTTCGTTATTTTCTTAATAGAATTTTCTTTCTTCTAGCTTACTGTATTGTAATAACACAATACATAATACATATAACATACAAAATATGTGTTAATTGACCATTTATGTTATTGGTAAGGCTTTCGGTCAACAGTAGGCTATCGGTAGTTAAGTTTTTAGGGAGTCAAAAGTCATATTAATTTTTGATTGCATGAGGGGTCGGTGCCCCAACCCCTGCATTATTCAAGGGTCAACTGTAGTTGTGGGGTTCTGAACAGAGGAGTGACATGAGCATTATGATTATTTACCTATCATTAGAGATGATGTGCCTCAATTAAACATTCTAAAATATTGCCTTAAGTCCAAAAAACATTTAATAGATGAGTCCTTTTCTACTTGGGCTTATGGTGATTATTCTTTGCAACAGGACTTTAAAATAGGACTAAATTTGCCAAGGGGCTCTCCATGATCACATAACCATCTTTAAATATGATATTTCTGGAGAGCGGGGTGTGTGTGTGAATGGGTGCATATGGGTGTGTGTGTACATGTGTGTGGGCACACACTTGCTCACACACTCCCAAGCTAATACCTGAATGCTACTGCCACCCTACCTGGATCTCATGCCAAGTCGCAGACTCGTGTTCCTGGGTGTGGAGCAGCATCTGAGGAAAAAGCAGTAGCCCCAGACCTCTAGTCATGGGCCTTTATACCTGTGCAAGAAATGAAAATTCAGCTTTAGATACACACAGCTCAGGCCATTTGGCATTCTAGTGAAAGATTTGATTAATAAATTATGCATTTTCTCCATTCTGCATAGTTAAATGAAAGATGATAGATACAATGTGAGATCCTGTGCAGGCATTTAGTAAGAACCATATAATCTTCAATAGGTTGGGAAACAGCTAGCAAGGACAAAAGGGTATTCTTTCACATTTTATTTTTCCACAAAAGCCCTGTCACCAAGCACCCCATGTTTCAAAGAAATTTTACTACTATAACTTTGTGGTACATTTTAGGGATCCTAGCTGCAAGGGCATTTAACTTCTCATATTTTACTTCATTTCTGATATCTTTATTGAAAGTTAATTTTTTTACAGGCTGTTGTACTTGCTAATATTGCCTGAATAAAATGTAATAGTGCAATAAGGTAAAATTTGTCCCATGGAACAGATAAACGTGAGGCCATTGAATAGGGACCTTGAGCTCACCACCCTTTGTTCCCTGGCACCAGTATGATGAGTGTCCTTTAACTATTTAAACCTTCATATCAAAAAATCTATTAACATGTTTATCTAGTAAGAGATGAGTGCAATAAAATATTACCCTGTATTAATTTCTTCTTTTTAATTCATCTAGAAAATTGAATTAAGCTAGGTCAAATCTGATTGAACATACAAGCTAATAAACTTCCTTCTCTATCTCTTTTCTAACCGTCATGTAATCTAAATGCTGGAACTCACTACTGTTAAATTATTGTTTGTCTAAGGGTGTTTGCCTCAATATTCAAATTAAATGGGAAATCTTTTGAGATGGAAAATGTGAAAGAAGTTTAAACGTATTCCTCTGCCGATGTAGTCGATAAGAGCGTGGACCCAGGAACCAGCCTGCCTGGGTTTGAGGGCCAGCCCTAGTGAGCTTTGTGAATAAGGGCAAGTTATCTAACCTCTCTGGGACTCTGTTTCTTTATCAGTGGCATGGAAATAGCAATAAGGGTGTTAAGAGGGTAAAGTGAATTAATAAGTGAAAGCACTTAGAGCAGTCCCTGATACGTGATAACTTGCTAAATAAATGGAAAAATATTTAAAATCAAATTACTTCCTTTATGACCTCTAAAAAAGAAAAATTGGTGGGAGGGGCAAGTGAATCACTACCTCTAGAACTATTTTGCAAGCTATTGTCATAGCCCACCTGCTCTCATTAAATCTCTCCAAAATTGTCCATGTCATGGGGCCCATACTCACCCCCTTGTAAAGTAGCATCCATACAGGTGATTCTGATCATGAGGTCAAAACTCTCATTTCTTCTCTTCCTTTTTGAAAGTTCTCTCTGATTGTTGGGGAAGAACACCTTGGGCTTGTCTCTGTGTTGGAATACCTAACATGCTCTTTCTCTGGGTTATTTGTGATGTTTATACGGAAGGGCAAACCCTGAGGGTGGGAATAATAGAATCCAGAAATGGTTTTATAGCTCTACAGCTCTCTGGCACCCTGGTAAAATGCTGATCCTGCTATCTCCCAGGGGTGTGGATCAATGTCGAAGTCGACCAGAGAGTCCGGGCTTGTGCATATGTACACATACAGGCACATCCATGCACACGCACACACACACACACAGTGACCGTTCACTCAAAAATGGTTTTTCCTTCCACTCATCTCCCTCCTGAGGTTCTGCATTTGTTCCCTGTGCCTGTAACAAACTAGTCCAGCTCAAGTTACCTCCTCAGAAAGGTCTTCTGTGATCAATCTGTGCCTGAAACAGTGGCAGGCACATGATAGGCACCCAATAAATAGTTATAAATAGATGAAAAAGCGATCAGTTTTTCCACAAAGTCAAACAGCTACAAAGCCAAAAAGACAGGCTTTATCACTTTCTTTTGAGGGAAGGGAATAGTTATAATAACACACACACACGGTTCAAAATTCAAGTAATGCAAAAGATTACATAGTGAAAAACCTTTATTCCTGTCCCCCATCCATCCTGTTCTCCTCCCAGAAGTAACTGATGTTGTGATTTCTTATGTGTCCTTTATAGATACTTTCCATTTGCCAACCAATTTGTATGTATGTGTGTGTGTGTATATTCATCTATATGCATATAAATATAATCTGCCCTCCCTTCCCCCATTTATGACCATTTTAAACAATCTTCTGATGTCTCACTATTTCTTCCCAGAATTCTTGTGTCTTTGCTTTATGTTTTGCCTGTTTTTAAAACATAGTATAGTTGAACTTACAGAATTATCAAATCAAAGAATCATTATTCAAGTTCTTTTAAATTGAGACCTCCTCTAATGTTTTTAAAAATATTTTGTTTATAAAAATATTTTTTGCCACTCATTTTTCATAAAACTATTTGTTGCATAAAGCAAATAAATGTAAAATCTACAGATAAGTTCATAAGCAGGTAACCTTTCTATGGCCTGGGACATATTAAGGGAAGGCTCAGGAACATATCATATATTGAGCTGTGTGGTACTTTTTTATATTTAACATAAATGTGAAAATGATTTTTAAGGACAGAGGGCTTCTTGTAACCAAGTAACCACTTTTATACTTTGATAGTTTTTTAGAACTACTTACATGGGTTAAAATTTTTAATGTCTTATGTGAACATATCTAATTATACTGTTTGGGCCTCTCATTCTAACATTCCTTTATTTTCTCCCCACTCATCTGCATGAAGCCATGACTTCTCCCTTTCCTCCTTTCCAGAACACCTTCTTTCCCTTGTCCTATCTCTCCTCCCAGGGGGATATACAAATTTCTGCCCAACATAAATATCTCCCTGCTTATTTTACCTGCATTTTCAAATTTTCATTTCTCATAAAATCTCGAGGTTCACCCATGCCTAAAAGTGATGAACCATAGAACAGGTTAGGACCAGTGCTGTGTCTTAGAATCATTTCTAAATTAATTGACCTAAAGTTAATTTGCCACCATGAAGCCTATTATGGAAATGAATAAAATTGCACAGTAATGAATGAAAGATAATTTTGCTTTATATGTCATTTGCCATATTTGACTCACAAATTTTATATTTAAATAAAAGAAATGGGGTTGAAATAGAAAGCTATTGCACCAGGAAAAAAGAAAAATACTTAATAGAAATTAAATTAATGATCAATATATCTCTTAAAAGGGAAATAGATTAGTTTTGACAAACAGGTTCAAACAAAGGACTTATGACAGTATTAGTTATGCATTTAAATATGAATGCATGTATATGTGTATGTGTATGCACACATACACACACACACATATATATATTGTTTTTGGCATAAACAACAATAAATTGCCTTGGAAAATTTGGGCTTTTCTCCAACCTATGGCCAACTGAACTGAATAGTATCCTTTGCACTTTGTCTTCTACTAAAATTAGGCTATGTTTCAGACAGACAAACTGGATTGAAGAATGAGAAAATGTAGCTGTAGATTTTTTGAAATTTATTCAATATTATATTTTTACATTACAGAAGGTTTATATGTACATATGTCAAAATATACATATGTATATGTATTTTTATAATAAAAACTACAGACAGCAAATAAATGTTTAACAACATTTTCTTGGCCAAAAGAAATATGTGGAATATATAGTGGTTCTCAAATGGAGGTTCACCCCTAGGGTAGTATTGGAATCGCAAAAAGATGCAAATTGTTTTATCAAGTGTAGGCAAGGAATCTGAAGGGTTTCAAAACATAGGCATAAGGGAGATAGAAAGAGGTTAAATGAATATTAAGGCTATTTGGGCTAAAGAAGGGACCAGTCTCTGTTTGGGCTCTGGCCCTGAGTTCACAGCCGTGATTCTAACAGCCAACATTTTTGACCATCGCTCTGTGCCAGGCATTTTATCCTCCCCTGATCTTCACATCTATACACCATCAATACCTTCATTTTATGGATGAAGAAATGGATGTTTTGAGGGCTCAAGTAACTTACCCAAGATCACAAAGATAGTAAACTCAAAGCCAAGATTTGAAACAGGACATCAATGCTCTTAACCATCTTATTTACAATACTGTAGTCTACGCTACAATACCGTATTCTATTCTGCTGGAAAGAACTGATTTTTGACTCTCACTAAAACATTCCCATTGAAGTCCTTGCTATAGTTGACTATAATTACACTGTATAGTCTCTTAAACTATATCATTTTTTAAGAGCTATATTGCAAAATTATTTTTATATGCAGCATAAACTAGTAGTCATGAATTATAATAAGACTTAAATTGTTGAATTACTGGCTCCCTATAAATTTATTCTGTGGTGAGGCATATAATAAAACTCTTTTGTCTAATAGGAATAATAATAATAATAGATAATTATTATCATGTACCTTATACTAGGTAGTACTCACTGAGAGCTTTAAGCTTATTAACTGAAATGGTTTTAATCTTCATAAAAACCCTATGAGGTAGATACTATTTTTTTATCCAATGTATAGATGAGAAAACTGAAAATGTGCTTTTTGAAGACCTATGAAAATATGTGATCCCTATAAAGGCATGAAAAGCAAACTGCAAAATCAAAACAAATACTTAATAAAATCTTTTACCATGTATAGTATTATATAGGTTCTATTAGCAATTGAATCTAATATATATAAAATCTTTATTATATCTGAAAACAACTTGTAGTATAGATTTTTCTCACTTACAAGAATTCCTGAGTATTCACTGTACTTACTAAGACATCATAGCCAACCTTTAAATAAAATGAGTATTGATAGCCACATAACTCAAAAATAAAATCATAAAAAAACTCTCAAAATTTTCATGGGAAAAAATTATATATATAAAATATATACACACATATATGTATATGTTATATGTGTGTATATATGTGTGTATAGAGAGAGAGAGAGAGACAGATGTCACAGGGTTTCCCAAAGAAAAAGAAAGACCCTTGAAGGGGCCAAAACAGTTATAGTTTGTGCATGTAGCAGCTTAAGGGGCCTTGGAAGTGCCAAGGACTTTACCTTCACCTTGTTCAAGTTCACTCTAAGTTTAAAATGCACTAAAGAACCATGAAATAAGATTTGAAAGCTGATGATCCTGCTTTGCTCCCTGCTGGCTGTATAACCCTGGGCAAAGCCCTAAGTGGCCCTCTTCCTCCTCATCAAACAGTGCTGTTGTAAAGATTAAACAAGATTGTGTATTGGAAAGTGTTTTGCCAACTGTACATTTCTACAAAAATCAAGATATAGCTGTTAATTCCAGCCATGTAGTTTTTCTCTTATTGAGGAAAGGGCAATTAAAACTCTAAGGTATTTTTAAAAGAGGTTTTGTTTTCTTATCATTAAGTAAATATAATAATCCAACAAAATGTCGTCAAGTAGCTAACTGTCCTTGAGAGACTTCTTATTATAAATAGCTAAGAATAATTAGCCTATTGACTTTCTGTAAATGAGCATTGCATAGATGCCAGAGAAGTGTATGTATTTAAGTAGTTTCAACATATTCTCCAAAAATATTATTTATACTTGCTGGATCTCATCAAGGTGCCTTGAACACTGCTTCAACCACTAGCCTCTGGGTAAGGTGCTGCCAGAGACCCACAAGGCAAATGTCCACTCTATTTTTTCAAAAGCCCAAGTCCTTGCAGCACTTGCCCTTCACTGTGTGGGGGCCTCAGAGCCCTCTCCCTCACTCGAGGCCTGCGCCTGAGCAGAAGAGATACAGATCTTCTTTTTTTCTGGGGTTTGGGGAGGAGATGGCTCACTCGGCCAGCCAGACTTTTCCCTGGTTTCCCTCAACTTCAAAAATTTAAGGGAATCCAAGCAAGGGGAGCCTACAGGCCCATCTTGGCACAGAGGTCACCAGAGATACAATAAAGAGAAGAGAGGTAGAGAGAGGGAAGGGGGAAAGAGAAAGAGAGAGAGAGAGAGGAGAGAATGATGGAATCCAGCAATTCTCTCCAACTATGTGCCAATTAATTCTGACAGTATTTTCACCTGGCTGAGTGGAGCCTCAAATACTGAATACAGCCAAACCTCCACCCCTGCTTCTCCTAGTTAATCAGTCTCCCCACCCCAGCACTTGTGTCTTTCCATTTGTGGGCATTATGCATGGCATTATGTCTTCTGCCTAGGAGGGACTAGGGTGGGGAGGGGAGTGAGAGGGGAGGAGGATTAAGAAGAGAAAAGAAGAGGAAGGGGCAAAGGGTAAGGTGTCTGCTCCATCTCTGCCCCTAACTCCTCCCTCTGTGCTCTGAGGGAAAAAAGGCCAGAAACTGGTTGAAGAGTTCAAGAGAGATTTGGTGCAGTGCCAGACTAGGAAGCTTGCCTTGCAGTCCATGGGATTAAGTGTAGAGCAGTAGGGGCCATTCTCCCAGCCCCTTAAAGAAAGGCTGGAACACCTGAAGTCTGGAAGCATCAGAAACTGGTGGAGTCAGCCTGGACATGGTGTTGAAATTCTTGTGCTAGGCATGACAGCAACGAGGGATCACTAAGTGACATTGCCGCATGGAAGTTAAAATAGAGAAAATCCGAATGGAAGGTGCAGTGACCACCGCTGCCAAGCTAGCATGCAGATGTGCCTAAAGCATCCCTAAGGGCAGCACCCAGAAATAGCACAGTGACCTCAAGGGCCCAATAGAGTCAGACAGATGGGGCTCAAACTACCATAACATAGTCCCTAATGACAAAGGTGGCCTGGGACATCTTGGTTACATTGCCTACATTACTGCTCTCACTAATCCATATCTATGTCTTGAGGTGCTGACCCATATCCCAGCTCCCCTCCGGATGGAGGAGGGGAGGCTTCAGCTCCCACTGGATATCCACTTATGGGCTCTGCAAAACCCCTTCTCATACATGATATGAAAATCAATTCAACTAGGTTTTTGGCTTTTTATCAGAAATTCAACCAGGGTAATAAAGTTGATATTAAACTTGATAAAGTTTACTACCTGTCTAATGAGGCAAATATGATAGAAATTAGGCACAAAAACAAACTCATCCAACTCTTGCACCAAAAGAGAGCTTTGTAACAAGTAGTCTGAGGCTGCTGCATGTTATGCCTCATTGTTTCTCTGAAGGAAGACAGCACTGGGAACAGACTTACCACTGAACCTAATTAGTTGCTTTGGTGGTCTTCTCAAGATTGAAACATCTATTTCCATCTTCCCAGGACGGAAATTATTATGAATCACTGTTTCTATGTTTAAATGTTTGATTTCTTATGATTTTCAAACAAAAATGTTGCCACTTTTAGCTTCTTACAGATGTAAAAAAACATGGATACATACCTAAATTTGTGGCTATATTACATACAATATCCTTTCATAAAATCTTGCATATCACACTGCTTGCAAAAGGATATCTTATTTCAGTAGTATGGCAGGGAGTAGGAGAAAATACCACTTGGTATTAAAATGTCAACTTTCCAATGGAACAAAACATGAAAGAAAAGAGACCAACACATAATTAAAAAAAGATAATATTGTCCATGTGCCACCTAAGTAATTATTACTGTTTGCTTTAAAGAAATGAAATGGAAATAAATTTTAAAAGAAGTCAACTTAATGGGAAAAGTAGCTAGCCTTATCTTTTTTTTTCAAAGTATTATGGGGTACAAATAGTTTTGTTACTTTGGTTATATGAATCACTTTTATAATGCTTGAGTCATGGAGAGTACCTGTTACCCAGACATTGTTCATTGTACATAGGTAGGTTTTTACATATCCTCCACCCCCAGGTTGATTTCTGTTGAGTTTTACTTCCCTCCATGTACATGTGTGCTCATTGATTAGTTCCAATTTAGTAATGAGTACATGTGGTGTTTGTTTTTCCATTATTTAGGTACTTCATTTAGGATAACAGTCTCCGGTTCCATCCAAATAGCTGCAAAAGACATTAATTCATCCTTTTTTATGGCTGAGTAGTACTCCATAGAATACATATGCCACATTTTATTAATCCACTCATAAATTGATAGGCCCTTAGGTTGATTTCACATCTTTGCGATTGTGACTTGTGCTGCAATAAACATTCACGTGCAGGTGTCTTTTTGAGAAAATATCTTCCTTTCCTTTGGGCAAATACCCAGATGTGGGATTGCTAGATCAAATGGTAGGTCTACTTTTAGTTCTTTGAGGAATCTCTATACTGTTTTCAATACAGGTTGTACTAATTTGCAGTCCCACCAACAGTGTATGAGTGTTCCTTTCTCTCTACATCCACACCAGCATCTGTTGTTTTTGGACTTTTTAATACAGGCCATTCTGACTGGAGTAAGGTGATATCTCATTGTGGTTTTAATTTGCATTTCCCTGATGACTAGTGATATTGAGCATTTTTCATATGTTTATTGGCCACTTGTCTATCTTCTTTTGAAAAACTTCTGTTCATGTCTTTTGCCCATTTTTAATGGGGTTCTTTGTTTTTTTCTTGCTGATTTTCTTGAGTTCCTTGTAGATTCTGATTATTAGTCCTTCATCACATGTATAGCTTGCAAATAGTTTCTCCCTTTCTCTAAGTTGTCTATTTCCTCTGTTAATTATTTCCTTGGCTGTGCAGAAGCTTTTTAATGTAATCAAGTCCCATTTATTTATTTTTGTTGTTGCCATGATTGCCTTTGGAGTCTTCTTCAAAAATTATTTGCCTAGACTGATATCCAGAAGAATTTCCCCCACATTTTCTTCTAGAATTCTTATGGTTTCATGCCTTACATTTAAGTCCTTTATCTATCTTGAATAAATTTTAGTAACTGGTGAGAGATATGGGTCCTGTTTCAAATTTCCCCAGTGTTTATTATTGACTGTTTTGTCAAAGGATCAGCTGGCTGTATGTGGATGGTTTTATATCTGAGTTTTATGTTCTGTTCCATTGGTCTATGTGTCTATTTTTGTGCCAATATCATGCTGATTTAGTTACTACAGCCTTGTAGTATAGTTTGAAGCCTGATAATGTGATGCCTTCTGATTTGTTCCTTTTGCTTAAGATCACTTTGGCTATTTGGGCTCTTTTCTGGTTCCAGATGAAGCTTAGAATTATTTCTTCTAGATCTGTAAAATACAATGTTGGTATTTGGGTGGGAAGTCCACCTCTGTTGTGTACTCCTTTGGGCAAGTGACTTAACCTCTCTCTCTCTCTCCGTGTTTCCTCATCCATAAAAATGAAAGAAAGAAAAAAAATTGGCGTGGGGCAGAGGAGAGAGATAATGTAGGGGAGGCCTGCAGCATGGTGCCTGGCATAAGTAGGTGCTCAAATAAATGTTGTTGAACAAATAAATGAGGTTCAGATTTGGAATCAGAAGCCTGTACTCAAGCCCTGGCCCTGGCCCTAACCTGATCACACATCCTTTCCCTTTTCTCTCCCTACCTCAGTGAACAGCATCACCATGCACCAAGTCACCCTACCAGAAACCTGCTATCACTTAGACTCCTCTGTTACCCCACATGTCCATATGTTCATTGAATCTTTCAGATATTACCTCCTAAATATGTTTTCCCTTCTCTGTCATCCCCCGCTTTAGACCTATAGTATGTCTCTCTGGGTTTCTCCAATAGCCTACTTGCAGGTCTCCTGACTCCAGGCTACTCCCCTCCAGTTACCAGATGCTCACCCTGACCTTGACTTCTGATATGGACAAACCACATTTTCTAAATCTTATGGGGTATGCAAAGGCAGCTCCAAGACAAGTCCCTTAGCATCATGCCCAATGCAACCAACCAGTACTGTACCCACCCCAGCCCTTCCTAATACTAGAAATTCTGAAGTCCCTCCAATATGCTTCCATTCTACCTCTAGAGTGATCTTTCTGAAACAGAATCTAAGCCTGCCATGCCCCTAATGCCATCAGGGAAAAAGAGAAGAAGGATCAAGTTGAGGCTGGCTTTGTGATCTTAAGCAAGGGTCTTTTTTCTGCTAAGAATGAATTCTAAGGGTGTGGATCCGCTAGAATGGGTGGACCTGCTTAAAGGGCTAGGTGTATTAAATCTCCACCCAGAAGATAAGATTAGGCCTAGCAGGTAGATATTTAACATAATCATCCCTTTCCATCTACCAGCAGGATTCCTCAAGAACCCTAATCTGCCTGGCCCTGGGCCCTGCAGGCCCCAGACTATAGCCTCTTTTATGTCCCATATGATGGTAATAACATTTCACTATGGTGATCTTCTAGCTCTACAAAGGAGAAAGAAGAGGGGAGGGAGATTGAGTGTTGAATATGAGCCATGTAAAACATTAAGCATTGTCACCATATTTGAATGATAAGAGAAGGGCTCCACTTGCTTTCTTTTGGCTTCCATTTGCATGGAATATTTTTTCCATCCCTTGACCTTGAGTCTATATGAGTCCTTGTGAGTTAGATATGTTTCCTTGAGACAGCAGGTACTTGGCTCTATTTTGTTTGTTTGTTTTGTTTTGTTTTGTTTTGTTTCCATTCAGCCAGTCTATGTCTTTCAAGTGGGGAATTTAAACCATTTACACTGATTAATAGAATTGATATGTGGGATGCTATCCTGTTCATACTGTTGCATAGTACCATATTGTTTTGTTTTACTTCTTGTATTATTGCTTTATTCAAGTTCTGAGCTTTAGCTTTTGGGTGGTTTTACACTGGAGGATGACCATTGTGTTGCTCCATGTATAATGCAGTTCTGAGTATTTCCTGCAAGGCAGGTTTGGTCTTGACAAATTCCCTCAGTGTTTGCTTGTCTGGAAAAGTCTTTATTTTTCCTTTGTTTATGAAACTTAGTTTTACAGCATACAAAATTCTAGGCCAGCAGTTTTTCTGTTTAAGAACACTAAAGATTGGGCCCCCATCTCTTCTGGTTTGTTAGGTCTCAGTTGAGAAGTCTACAGTTAGCCTGATGGGTTTTCCTTTGTAAGTTACTTAACATTTTCACCTTACAGCTGGCTGGAGTTCTTCCTTCATGTTGAATTTGGCCAGTCTGATGACTATCTATTTTGGTGATTGCCTCTTTGCAATGTATCTTCTAGGTGTCCATGGAGCTTCTTGTACTTGGATGTCTAAATCTCCAACAAGATCAAGGAAATTTTCCTCAATTGTTCCTTCAATAAGTTTTCCAGCCCTTGTGCATTTTCTTCTTCACCCTCTGGGATGCCTATAGGTCTTACCTACAGGTGTTTTACATTGTCTAATAATTCTCATAGGCTTTATTCCATTTCTCCTAATTCTCTGCTCATTATTTTTGACTGACTGATTTAACTCAAAAGAGCTGTTGTCAAGCACTGAGATTCTTTCTTCTGCCTGCTCTAGTCTATTCTTAAAACTTTACACTGTGTTTTGTATTTCCTTAAATGAATTTTTCATTTGCAGAAGTTCTATCTGGTTTTTCTTTAACATGTCGATCTCTTTAATGAATTTTTCATTCATCTCCTGAATTGTTTTTCTGGTTTCTTTGAGTTGGTTTTCCATTTTCTCTTGGATTTTATTGAGCTTCCTTATAATCCACATTTGGAATTCTTTATCTGTCATTTCAGTGTTTTCATTTTGACTAGTATCCATTGCTAGAGGGTTGGTGTTCTCTTTTGGGGGAGACCTTTCTTTCTAATTTTTCATTCTTCCAGAGTTCTGATGCTGATTCCTTCTCACCTGGAGCAGTTGTTGCTTCTTAATTTTTTATTTTACTTTGTTTAGATAGGGCTTCTCCCCTCACTCACTCATTTGGGGGTATTTGTAGCATATGTTGGATAAGAACCTTTGGCTTGGTTTGTGGGTACTTTGATGGCAACCTAGGTTCTGGATAGCCTTAGTAATGGATATACTTAGTGTGATGCTTTTCTCAGTTGCTAGCTGTTTGTAGACTACAGCAGTGAGCTATGTGTGTGGGCAGATTCCCTGTCTCTTTTTGATGAGAGAACATGGAGGCCTTTGAAATCCTTTCTCTATTCTCAGCCCTGTGGTCTTCTTAGCAGTGTGAATTGTAATGGCACCCCCAGTTTAGTCACTGAGACAGTAGGTGGTGCTTGTAGCTGAGAAATGACCTCACTCTGTATGATTGAGTCAGTAACTGTTGAAAAGGGCTGTGCAAATTGACTTCCCTGTCGGTAGGTGGTGTTTGCCCAAAGAAACAGCCTGCCATGTTGTTTTTGTGCCTGACTCTAGTCCCACAGGAGAAGCACTTTAATGTCCCAGGTGTGGGTGGGGCCCTGTAACTTCCAGGTGTGTCCTTATTCTCTGTGGCCACAGAGCCAGATCGGGGAGCAAGGCTGGGCAGGGCTGGGTTGGGTAAGCTTGCCCTAAGGCTTCACAAAAGCTAGTAAGGTAGCTGTTTCAGCAGCATTCAAAGGTCTGCTCCTAGCTTCTGGGGATAGCTACCCAGAAGGGGCTGAATTGACCTCACCCAGCCAGAAAGTTTGCTTATAGAGAAAGGGCTATCTGACATTCACAATCTGACTGTCCAGTTCTCACATCTCCCCTTAGTCTGTGTGCCTGTCCTGCTAGTGCATCTCCACAAAACACCAGCAGGCAGGGAACTCTGACATTGGGCACCCTGGGTCCACTACAAGTCCACAGAGGAAGAGGCATCGGCCCCACTCTCTGTGGATGCCTCAGCCTGGAGAATGCACCCACTGGAGAGAAGGAGCCACTCACATGCTCCTTAGCACAAACTGCTCTCCTAGCTGGAATGGATGGAGGAGGGGCTACCAGGTGTCGTCAGCCTCAGTACCTGAATGAACTGAATCTGGTTGCAATGACAACAGGGCTGTGCTATATATTTGCCCTAAATAAACAGGGCAGTTTTCTTGCAGGGAGAGTTGAGCTTACCCTTAGCTTGGCATGTCCCCACAGTATTCTATTGTCAGATCTGTCCACGTGGGCTTCCTCACCACCTGAGATAAACTCATAGACCTCCCCACTGTGTCTCCAGCAACTTGTTCATGTGCAGAGGGGATGGGGTCTGGCCTGCTTGTCTGACCTGCTGATGTGCAACTCTACGAAACACCTTCAGGCAGGCAGTTCCTGAATCGGGAACCCTGGATCTTCTGTAGACCCCAAAGGGGAAAGGCATGGGTCCCACTTTCTGTGAAGCCTCAGCCTGTTTCACTCTCCTGCTGGGTTGCGGGGGTGGGGCGCTCACCAAATTCTCAGCCCAAACTGCTTCCCCTATTGCAGCAGCAGGGTGAGGGAGGGGCTGGGAAGGAAGCATCTTAATGGAGGAAAGCTGGCTCTCTGGCCTCTTGCAACCCTCTCCCTGATGGGGAGCTCCACACGGAGTGTCCAAGCTATGGAATCACACAAGTTCTCCGCACTATACCATGTTTGCTGCCATATCTGGGCTCAGGAAAGTAGAAAAGCCTCCAAGAAACCCGGTAGTCTGCTGGCTGCTGAGCGCTTGTGGAAGGGTGAAAGTTATGCCCCATTACTCTTTTGCTGGGCTCAGAGCTTCTCTGGGTTTGATCCTCATTGATATATTTTTTCCTTTATCTTCTACTTTCTCTGCTTGGTAATTTTCCTCCATGAGTTCTCCAGTAGGCTCTGGCACCTCTCGCTATAATCCACACCCACTCTGCATCTCTTATCCTCTTTCCTTTGTCATAATTCCTCTCTTCCCTCCAGGACAGTCTAGCAAGTGATGTCTCTAGTTGGCCACCTTGATCTCAATAGTGTTTATCTTATTCCGACTTCCAGACTCTCATCCACTTTGTCCATGACCCAAACTGTTTTAGGGAGAATGACAGGAAGAGCTACAAGGAAAAAAAGCTAGAGGATGAATAAAATTGTCCCCCAAGAATCTTGGGAGAACCTAAGAGTTAAGGAAAGGGATTGAGATCCTCAAATGAAATGGCAGATGGACTCTCATGTTTCTGCTCCAATGCAAGCATTATTTCTATTCCTATGCATTATATTAATATAAGATGTTATTTAATGGGCCTTTGCCATCTGAAATCCTTTTGAAAGAGTTGCTCTGTCTGGTTTTGTATATTTTAATCAATTTTTACATTTCTACTCCCAAAACTGAGGTAGCTTCAAAAGGGCATTGCTTAAAACCTCAAAGTAATAGAAATGTTACTCTGATGAGTCATTTAGTCTAAATCCTACACTTGGTCCCTTTGGTTCAGTTACAGAGTGGTATCCAGTGGGTTAAGTCCTGATGTTGTGGTGGGCATTAAGGTTAGAATATTTAATAAAAAAAAAAAGAGTAACTGTTTCATGACCATCTTGTCTTACAAGTGGCACATAAGACCCAGTCCAAGAGAGTCTGCTTCTTCCTCATGCACATCGGGATAATCTAGAATGTTAAAGCCCATTCATGGGGAACACTCCTAGTTGTTTAAAGGATGCAGGAGCCAGAATCTAGTATCCTCGAGGCTGTCTTTGCCCTTATTCTTTGTTGAACAACAAAAGCAGGGGATAGAGCTAATCAGACTCTGTAGTTCATGTCCCATTGTGTTCCTTGGTGCCAAGAATGTCTCTCTTTTATTTTATTTTTGAATTTCGTCCCTACCCCCATTCCTTTTCCATATTCCTCTCCCACCACTGGCCACGTGTCTAATGTGTTTGATGTATTTTTCTTTTATCAGACCACCCTTATTCTGTACCCAAGCCCCCGCTCAAGCTTAGCACCCACTCTCTAGAGTCTTCTCCCCATTCTCATGCCCTGTTGTTTTGGCACCCTGGATTACCTGCCCCTCTACCTCTTCATGCTCTTTTCCCTGCTGGCTTGATGTTTCCTACCTGATCAGTGCCCATGCTCTTAGTCTCAGGGCTGTAGCTCTCAAACAAGGACAATCCTGCAGGAATGGTCTGAATCTTCCAGGAAGGCCTTTGGTTCCCCAGAGTCAGCTGTCAGGGAACCTCCATCTAACACAAAACAAAAAAAAATAATAATTCTCCTGGAACCCTGATGATGTGTCAGACATACTCCTAATTCAGAATTGGGGGGAAAAAGTATCTTCATAATCACATTGAACTCTACACAAGGAGAATTTGGAAAATACAAAAGAGACAGAATGCTGATTTGTGTCTGCTCTTCGTTGGTGGTGGCCTGCTATTCAGGATTTACTAGGTATCCATAACATAACATTCTGGCATTGACTAGCAATCCAGAAGGTAGACACTGTGTACCCCCAACTCTGAAGAAACATAATGAACAAAATATGATCATGTTTATAACACCATAAAGGGATTGAAAATGAGCATGGTCTGCCAACTAACAATTTTCAGATTGGTGCTAATTTTGGGAGTCTTGTTGCTGATCTTGGAATACAATAGTCCCTACTGTAGACTGAAGGAGTTCTTGTCCAAGGAAACTCTGTCACCTACTGTACACACTTCTTTTGGTAAGATTTTCCATAGCAGGCACATCATGGAAGTGGCTTAGTATAATAGACTGTTAATAATTGTGTCTTTTATGAAAATGCTTTTTCAAAATATGCAATACCATGGAAATTCTTTGAAATTCATTTTAAATCTTCAATCTGGCAGTGTCAAGCAGACAAAATGTGGAGCAGCATATGTTTTGAAGTATCTCACAGCTGTCATCTTAAAAGCTGTAGACAGCTTTAGTTCAGCCAACATACTCATTTCCTGCAAATAAAGAGTTGAACAGACAAATACCCCCATCTCTGCACTCAAAATGCATGTGCTTGAGTATTATTCTTCATTTATATGTAGCATTTTTTATTTGCAAAGAACTTTCCAATTGCTTCGGTGACTTACTCCACATGGCAATCCTTTGAATGGCATTTTCTGAGTTGACAAACAAGAGAACTAAAATGCTGAGATTATGTCACAGGCTGAGGACCAGCACCTTGGATACTGCATCTCCATGTGTTGGGATAAGGAGATGTTGAAAAATGTGAGGTGCATTCAGAGACCTGTGAATCACTACTTCCTGCCCTCAGTAGATATTTTGGGGAGACCTGTTATGTGGTGAGATCTCTCCCTAGCAACGTGAAAGTAATACTGGTCTCCATTTTATTATACTTTTCTCCTAAGCTACTTAAAGTACTTTTCAGGTAATAACTCACAAATTACCCTACCATCTCTGTGATATGTGTCTGTGGCGGATATTATCTCCATTTTAGCAATAAGGAAGAAATTGAAGCATAGAGTCATAGAACAACGTAGAGCTTCCCCTGGCTCCCGGCCAGCAGGTTGATTTAGCAAAGGAGCATGCATGTAAGTTGAACAAAGAACATTTTGATGGAAAAGACTCCAAGCATATTTATTCACTAGCAACAAAACTAAGAGACAATTATTGGGTAAGTTCAAAATGGAGCTCTTTGCATTGATGATTCTCAACAAATATTAAATGACTGCAGTGACAATAAGAATCTGCTTGATTTTTGTTTTGGAGCCTACCCTAGACCCACTTTGGCCATTTAAACTTCTTTTCAAGGCCAATAAATTCTTATTGAGGAATTTTTTTCACCTCTTTTCAGAAAAATAGAAGCCCCTTTTGCATCAGAAAATGTTTCTCTGACAAATTTTTTTTTAAAAAAACTTTATGAAAGAAACAGAAAAAAAGAAATAGAGCATGTATAGTTCCTGCAACACATAATTAACCAAGTACCTCTTTGCATGCGTGTGTGTTTATTCATTTCATTTTCCAGCTCGCTCAGGGATCCAAATGTAAAATAGAGCACTTGGGAACAACTCACGGATCTATAAGGCGCCCTGGGGAATGCAAGGTCTATAAACCAATACATTAGCCTCATCCATAGCCAGGGTATAAAGTACTTTTACTGCCACTATATAGACCACGGTGTCCCTAATCCAGAAATAATTTGATATCAGTAACCAATACAACACTGGCACAGAAATGGCCTTCATTTCCCTTAACTGCTCCCGATCCATGGAAAAGTAAATGCAATTGAGTGGAAATTGCTTTTCAAGGAGTTGTGTCTTCACTGGAAACAAGAAGCGAGGGATTGAGAGTCCATCTCGTCTCCCCAGGCCAATGGTCGAGCACTTTTCTATTTGAAAACTTGACAGAAAGTTCGTATAGTGGCTTCCTGTGTTGAATTTATATTATTTCAGTAAAATTATGTACTGAATACAGTTTTTACAAGCCAATAATCAGAGGTGCAAAAACCTTTACTTTTTCTATAATTGAATTTAATGTCTATCTCCAGTGCTCAGTCTTCTCTGTACCAGGAAAGTTAATCTGCCTAATTTAAATTAATTCAAATTAGTGGTTCTTCAGTCATTTCAGGGATAAAAATTAGACAAATTCAGGGTTTCATACTTTCTCTTTCATTCTCTTGGGATGGCAGCGAAGTTCTGTGGGTTTGCCTGTATGGTGTTGAGGAATGAGGCAGCTTCTCCAGTGGCATTGGGTGAGGGTGCCTCTACCTGCTGGTCTTTGGTCATTGGCCTCTATCTCCATAGCATCCCCTGCTCGAGTGTGTGGGTCCACCATGACCTCTGGCTTTTCCATGCTGCTCCTACTGACAGTGAACCCTTGTCACAGTCTCTGTCAGCCACATCCACAACCATCTCAGGGACACTGAAAATTATTGTGGGCTCTTTTCTGAGCTGCAGGAGACTCAGAATAGCCAGAACCATTCTCACCCAAACTTGCTGCATTGCCCTCTCTGCTTTGCTAACTGCTTCATTGTGCCCATGGGGTTTGCTATACCCTCAAGCTTCACCCACAAAGCAAAGTACAGGTCTTCCCTGCTCCTGGAACTCTCCAAATCAATCTGAGTTTTCCTTCATCCTCACTCAGGGCTTGGTCACTGCTAAATAAGGACTCTAGAGTCAGATTGTCTGAGTGCAAACACTGGCTCTGCCACTTACTAGCTATGGGGCTTTAGGCCAGTGACTTGACTCTTCTGTGCCTTGGCTTTCTCGTCTGCAAAATGGGATCTATCTCATAAGGTTGTTGAAAGAGTAAATGGATTAAAATACATAATGCACTTATGATGCTGCTTGGCACATAGTAAGTATGACATGGGTTGGGTATTATTATCGATGCCAGTTCATAGTGGAGGCTGGGGATGGGGCACTTCTCCTAGAGCCATATCAGCATCTACCTCCCAGCCTTTGGGGGGAAAGAATTAGCTGTCACCTCATGCTGTCTTTCCAAATCTTAAGTCTATTACATAAACATTGTGCTCTGAATCCTTTAATCTTTTAGCCTTTTGGAACTCAAAATACCTGTTCTCTTTCTAAAACCTTAAATTTTCCAATTTAAGTCCTAGGCTCTGCCATAGACATCAAGAAACTGTTGAACTATTGGAAGTTAAAAGTCAAGAATTTGTCATCTGCGCTTGTCTCCCCACTAAGGTAGTAAGTCTGAGCCCCACGATCAGGTATATATGATGGAAAGATTGTGAGTTCAAAATTTAGCACTTCCTCTCTATTTTTTTAATGAGAAAATTAAAATTCTGTCCCATTATTTTTTCTTTTGCTTCTTTTTTGCCACCATCAGAAACCTTCAGAAGAGAAAGAGATAGAATATAGGGCAAGTGGGAAGAACTGGTGCAATTCTCTGAAAAGCCTTTTTAGGCAGGTGGTAGTGCTTGGGTCAGAGGTTAGAGACTGTTGCTTGTTATTTGTGTGTTCTTGACATCCCTCCATTTTTGCTCTCTTCTCCTTCCTACTGTCTTCCTATGGTGAAAAGTGGAGATTTTATTTAATATCAGGCAGGTGAATTCAACTAAAATACCACAGGGCTGGCCCTGTTTTCTATACAACAGTACCCCATTCAGCAAGCAGGCAGGTAGTTTCTCAGAAAGCATTTCCTCTTAATTGAACTGTTAGTCTGATCATTTGTGGGCAGAAGAATAAAAAGGTGTCCAGGCTGGCCACAGCTGTCCCATGCTTCAGATATTTCCAGAAATCCTAAGAGAAGTTAAATACTAGCCAAGGCAATATCCCACTAAACTAATGACTTGAGGCAACTCATGAAAAAATGCAAAAATACACTAAAACTGGTGTGACATAGTCATCTGCAACAACACAGAAACAACTCATACTGCCAGGATTCGGCTGCTATCACTATGATTAGAGTAAAGATGCTAATAGTTATACTGAAAAATTTAAATTAGCAATAATTCTGTTCCCACAAGAGCTTTGTTCTGTTCTGAGCATAAATAGCATCAACACCTTGGGAGCTGATGGGTAACTGAGTTGAGACAGATCCTCTAGAAATTTATTTAAATCATGAATTTCCTATTGGGATTTTCATTTTAAGCTCTAAATATGTTTTTGGTTAGTGGACTAGATCCTCCGGCATTAGAGTACATCCCCTGTGCATACTCAGAGATATATTGCCTCTTCCAAGCCACTAGAGCAATATCTGATGAGTTATGACCCAGGCTATAGGAGGACATTATCCACACGGAGTCCCCAAAAGCATCTGGATCCACAGGCTCAAACGTTACAGCTTAAAGTCAAATCTTCAAAAGCCTTTTTGAGAAACAGCTAAATGACACCACTAGGCATTTTCAATCAACCCACATTCATTTGAACTTCAAGGGGTCAAATTTTGTGTGAGAAGAGCTAACACCTTTTTCTCAACAGTCTTGCTCTACCTCAATATAACCTTCTTCCACCCTTAGACCATCTCCATACACGGTTTTTAAATGTCAGCTTTTCAGGCACTAATGAATCCACAGCTTCAGCTCAGTGGTTACAACAGAGTTAATTATGATATATGAGAGGCAGGATCCTTGAGAAAGCCCCAGGCAGGGAGCTTTTAAAATCTCAGATTTATTTATGTATGTAAATGGAGCCTGTTCCATGTTTCTGTAAAACCACAAAACTATTGATCATTTTCATTGGCATCACTTTCATTCTAATAGTCTTAGACTGATATTAAATGTATAATTAAATGACTGCCCAATTGTTTGGTCTCAGATAATGGCAATAGCTCACATTTAGCAGAGGGATTTTTATGGTCTGCTCACTGTGCTAAGCTCTTTATGAGTATTATACAATTTGGTGCCACAAATGTTGCCATGTTACATTAGGTTCAGGAACTTGTCTAAGGTCACACAGCTCATGAGTGTTGGCACTTGGGCTAAACCCAGGTCTGTCTGATTTCAGAGCAACTCCTCACCCAACCAGACCACACCAATGCAAATACTATGTAATTTAATAAAATATTGAGACTGCATTCCCTACTTTTCTACCCCAAATTCAGAACCAAATATAATTTTGGCTCCAAATAGGTGTTAAATTTTCCTCCTTGAAATGTCTTTTCTTCTTTTCGTCTTTTCCTTTCTAGCATATCTCTTTGCTTTTTACCTTACAAAATCTCTGGCCCCTTTTCAATGTCAGGTCTCAAGCTTCTCCATCACAGAATGCCCCTACAACAATGAAATAATACAACATTTCATTAGGGTCTATAAGTCACTAGAAACATTAAAGTAAGACCTTATAAAATATGATCATTCTCAATTCTTTAAAAAGAACCTTGTTAAAAAGCCCTATTATAGAAAAAATGAATAAATAAAAGCAATTAAATTGAACAAAATATTTAGTCATAAAAAGTGGTAAATGCATACTGATATCTGCTTTTTAATAGCCCATACTTGAAATACAGTCACGTACCACATGTTTTGCTCAACAATGACCACACTGCCAGTTTATAAAAGTATAGCACATACAAGAATGTACAGTACATAATACTTGATAATGATTTAAAAATGACTATGTTACTGGTTTATGCATTTATTATACTATATTTTTATCATTATTTTAGAGTGTACTGCTTCTACTTATTATAAAAAAGTTAACTATAAAACAGCCTCAGGCAGTTCCTTCGGGGGAGTATTCCAGAAGAAGGCGTTTTTATCATAGAAAATGACAGCTCCATGCATGCTCTTAGCCCTGAAGATCTTCCAGTGGGACAAGATGTGGAGGTGGATGACAGTGATATTGATGATTCTGAGCCTGTGTAGGCCTAGGCTAATGTGTGTGTTTGTGTCTTACTTTTTAACAAAAAAGGTGTAAAAAGTAAAAAAAAAAAAAAAAAAGTTTTTAAAAATAGCTAAAAGCTTATTGAATAAGGATACTCACAATATGATGATGGTTTCCACATTTCTCTCTCCAACTTCAACTATCCAGCCCAGTACTATCTTCTTGCTCACCAGCTTCACTTAGATGTCTAATAGGCATCTCAACTTTAACATGGCCAGAACAAAACTATTGATTTTACCTTTTCCTCACCTAAACAAAATGTTCTCCCCTCCGCACTAATCTTTCCCTTGCATCACTATCTCCCCTAGTTCCTTGAGCCATAAACCTAAGATTCAACCTTTCTTTCCCTTACTCTCCATTATCTGAGATTTGTGGTCAGTTCAGGTGTTTTAGCAGTCCAATAATAATATTAGGATATCAACCCATCGATAAGCCCTGTTAAATCCTCCATCAAGATATTTCTCCCAGCTGACCACTTCTCAACCTCTTCATTGTTACACCTGACTCCATTTGCCAACATTATCTCTCACCTGATGCACCCCATAATCTCTCTTTGGGCTTTTGAACCCTAAAATCTTTCTCTCATGCAGCAGCCAAAGCAAGTGATCTTTCCAAAGCAAGTTTTTCATTACACTTAAACAAAACAACTTCTTCAGCATCTTATATAAGCTTCTGTACGATTTGTCCCCTCTACAAATTCCTGCTACCACTCTCTCTTGTCCATTCCACCCCAGCCACCCAGCCTTTCTTGCTGTTCCTTTTTCTTTTTCTTTTTAAAGACAGGGTCTCTCTCTGTCACCCAGGCTGGAGTGCAATGGTACAATCATAGCTCACTGTAATCTCAAACTCCTGAGTTTAAGCAATCCTCTTGCCTCAGCCTCCCAAGTAGCTGGGACTACAGGTGTGTGCCACCATGTCCTGCTATATTTTTTTATTATTTTCTGTATAGATGGGGTCTCACTATGTTTCCTAGGCTGGTCTCAAACTCCTGGCCTCCATTGATCCCTCCTGCCTTGGCCAGCCTCCCAAAGTGCTGGGATTATAGGCTGAGCCATAGTGGCCAACCCCTTCTTACTGTTCCTTGATCATGCAAAGCACATTCCCATCTGCAGTCCTTCTGCTGGGAATACTTCTCTGTTATATCTTCATATAGCTGCAGCCCCCTCATTATTCAAATATCAAACATCATGCCCCAGTCACTCTAGCTGAAACCTCTGCAACCCCAATCACACCCTTCCTCTACCACACTATCTGCTTCAATCTTCTCCATAGCCTGTACCATAACTGAGGTTATCTTATTTACATGTTTATTGTCTGCCTTCACCTATTAGAATTTAAGCCTCTTTGGAGAAAGAATTCTGCCCATTTTTTTCACCCTTGAGTTCCCAGCACCTAAGACAATGTCTGGTATACCATAGGTGCTCAGCAAGTGTATTTTAACTGATTTACTTATCTTTCCACATAGAGACCAGCACATTATCAATGCTCCAAGATTAACCTTACAATGTCAACAGGGAAATAAATGTTTCAGATTCCACTGAATTATATAAGGATATAAAGAGAACCACATCTGAAAAGAAGAAAACCCCAAGAAATAGAAAATAAAGACAAATTCTCTCTCTCTCTCTCTGTCTGTGTGTGTGTGTGTGTGTGTCTGCCTCCCCGCCACATACACAAACCTTAGGGTCTCTCTCTTTATTAGTGACTATCTCCTCTGATTGAGGATAGATATATTTGCACAATATGCAGCAAAATTTAACTTAATTGCAATCTCTGCTGGATAAAATCTTTTTTTCTAGATGAATAAAAGGTATTGGTGGTATATAGCTTCTGGGTTAAATTATCATCCTCATCAAGAAGCACTTCTTTCATTTCTCATTGTACTAGGAAACTAACTCCAAAAACTTAGCATCTTGAGAGGAACATGACTGTAGAAATAGATCTAAGAGTAATGACTCATGACATGTGACCTTGGGCAAATCACCCTTCCTCTCTAGGTCACGGGTTCCTCATCTCAATCAAATGAGGGATTTGAGCTAGATGACTTCCAAACAGCTTTCTAGCTTTACAATTTTAAGATTATAGCATCTTGGATTAATCAGAAACATTTGGAAACATTTTTTTCACAGTAAATCATATATTTTTGTATTATAATTTTATGGCATTTACCAAAACTTTCCTTGTATTAGAATTATTTTAGTAGTTACACATCTCTCTTGCCTACCAGACTATGAACCCATAGAAGGTAAGGATACACCTTGTTCATCTTTTATCCCCCTTAGCCTGTAACCCATTATAGATACCGAATAGTTGCTTACTGGATTAAATTGAACTACAAGACTTGAGGAGTTTACAATCTTGAAAGACTATATTATTGAATGAACTTTCTGTATTGCAGCAATGTAATTTGGAACATAATCACTAATAAACCAATATTGAAAACAGTTTACTTGTTAATATAGAGAGAGAAAGAACAGGACACAATATACCATTTCAAATGAAACATTAAAAAAATTAACAGGTTCCCCACAAGTTCTCAGCTCTATCCTGTATTCTGAGAGGTTTTCAGAAAAATTGAACCATACTTTCAGTTTTGTAGGAGACAGAGGGTGGTAAGAAGATAGAAGAAGTTTCTGTCCAGAACATTGCAAATTTAGGACCTACTGATTCCATACTTCTCTTGCTATGCAGATGGACAGGAAGGCCAAGAATGATGGATTCTTTTTAAGCTCTTGTTTCCTGTTGTGCGGGAAGCTAAAGAGGTACCCCTCTGTGTGATGGGGCTTTGACAGAGTAGGACTATGACACTCTCTGATAGAGTCACAGTGTGGAGTATGAGAGGGGAGGATGCAAACAAGCAAAGTGGGGACTGTGCCCTGCTCTAGGTCATCACGTTTATGAAACCCAAAGAGCAGAAGTTCCTTCCTTCTGTTACAAGGAAAAAAAATAATAATGTTAAAATTAGTTCCCATCAGTGAGTTCAAGAGGGAATATAGCCATATGTTGACTATTTAAATAAAGCAAGAGACAATGTAAGTATTTAGCATTTTTTAATTAAGTGGTTTGTTATGGATATCCTATTGCTCTGTGAAAATCTGTGTAATCATTGGCCTTCTTGTCAGAAAACAGGACTTTTCATTCCCTAGCATATGGCTTAAGAAGTGTGTTAGTCACTCAGTGCATTAAACATATAATAATTGTCTGTTTTAAAGATAGTTTTTAGAAGACTTCTGCTACCAGAAATACGGGTAGACAAACTTTCCCCCATTCCTCCAAGAAATACTAGAAAAACCTAGGCATTATGTATAAAACAAACATAAGAAGACTCTGAAGGGTGAAGAGACGAAATGTGCTTCTTCAGATTGTGTTAAATCAACACTCTGTTTCAAGATTCACCTTGCAGTACCTTGTTCTTGGCTTGATGTTGTTTCACTTTACCAAAATAATGCATTTG
The DNA here is from genome assembly GCA_008086735.1 of Cheirogaleus medius. Lineage (NCBI taxonomy): Eukaryota > Metazoa > Chordata > Mammalia > Primates > Cheirogaleidae > Cheirogaleus > Cheirogaleus medius. The sequence goes on along the minus strand of VBSM01003176.1, from coordinate 17,192,325 downwards.
GGAAAAGTCTCCTAGTGAGATAGTTCCATGGAGGGCATTTCACCACAGGCCAACCTTACCACTTTTTACCTCTGTCCCTGACAGTCCTAAATTAAGGGAAAACAAACTTTAGAAACATCCAAATGATAATAGAGCCATCGCCAGGAGCGAGTATGGGCTTCATTGTGTGGTCTGATCTCTGGTCTATTTGAGGTTGGCAAGTCCTAGAATAGAAATCCAAAGAAGTTTTGAAGAAGCCCCAGAGCAATGAATTCTCCTCGTGGTTCTTAACGATAACTAACATTTATTGAGCACCAGCTATATGCCAACCATTCTTCCAAGAGCTTTAAACAGGTTAATACATTTTAGTTCTCACACCATGAATTAGATTCATTCCTTTTTATTTGGGAAACTGAGGCAAAGAATGGCTGTATAACTTGTTCAAAGTCATAGGGAAAGTGGAAGAACCAGGATCTATCTAGACCTCAATAAACCAACCTCCAGACTTCTCCGGCTTTGGAGATTAAATACTTAAAACAGTGTTTTTCAAGGTTGGTTCAAAGTATTTCCTTCAGAATCGTGAGGCAGAGGGAATGCTTGTTATAAAACTGACTCCTGGGTCCCATCACAGTATTAAGTGGCAGCATTTTATTCCCATCAGATGAACCAGCCATTTAATGGTCAGTGCACTTGGTTTAAAAGTCCTAATGTTTTGCTTGCTTGTTCAACTAAAATGTATATTATACTTCTGGCCAGTGTTCCAGAAAATGATTGTCTTTGGAAAACAAAATAACCAACTAACTGAATGAATAAAAGAATGAATGAACAAATAAATGAACTTAAAGTTTACAGATCATGCATCTAAATAGCTCACAATTTACCATTCACTTTTACAAATATCTCTGGAGGTACTATCATTTACAAGTGGCATTATCCATGTTAAAATGAAAGATATTATCAAAATTCATTTACCTAGGTAGCATTTGTCTCCTGAGCAATATAAGCATGGGTCCCCTTTATGATGTAATGTTTCAAAGCTGACCATTTCCTCATTATAAAAATTGACAGGACTGAGATGTGAGTAATGAGAGGAGGGGGAAATCATTATAAATGTTGGGCTAAGAAAACTAAATATGTCTCTACTGTGTAACAAGTATTACTGAAGTAATTCTAGCCATTAATATAGAAACATCAGAGAACTAATTAAAGAACAAATCTTGAAAGAAGTGTTAACCACTTTCTTTTGGTGCTGTTTCTAGATAAGTGCATGAACCTGTTTGCTGTAAACAGAGGCTTAGATTCATATTTTAAAAGTAAGAATTGGTGGGAAGGTCTGAGAGGATGGGTGGGTAATACCATCCGATAGAACAGGGCTAACATGAATTTTGTGAACCAAGTGAAACTGGGGAGACATGTTTTTTTCTAAACATGCTAAAATATCTCTCTGTGCATTGGAATCTGCTACAAGGCTGGACTGTTTGGGCCACTCAAGGCCACATACATAATAAACAGATCATAGGCTTTGGCGTCAGACAGTCCTGGATTCAAATTCTACTTACTAGCTGTGTTACCTCAATCCAGTTACATAATTTCTCAGAACCTCCTTTTCCTTACCTATAAAATGGTCTTACTAATATATACTTTACAAAACTATTGGGGGTAATCAGTGAGACAACAAATGTTAAGCACCTAGAATAGGGGCTCACACATATTAGATACTCAATAAGTATCAGCCATCTTCTCTTCTCTTTTCCCTTGCAAGCAGCTACAGTTACCATAATAAAAAAATATTTTTTTTATATTGACAGCATCTCCCAAATAAAGGACTCCATTGACATGAACTCAGAGGACAGCAATACATGGAAGTTGTCCTTGCAAAGATTCAGTATACACTTAGCATTCCTAAACAAAGTAAAAGAGAAGGTTAACATTGACTTTCTAGCTACTTTTTTTCAGAAACATACCTTTAAAGCCATATTATGAGTTGTTTGTTTCCATAGATTAGTAGAACATTTTTTAAATTGCAGAAACAATAGGTAAAATATTATAAGATTTCTGCTGGGTTTTTTTAATCTTTATCTTCTTAAAAAGACTGTTACATACACACAGCAAACCTTAGTCTCAGCACAGCAGGATTTTGTAGTTCTCTGAAATTGTAGGTTATAACGAAGCTCTGAAACCTCACTTCCCTCCCAGGCTGGTGTGGAGGTGGTATGGCCGGGGGATGCAGCTTAGCTGTGTGAGTCGGTGGTAAGGTAGGAGGTGATCAACAAAGCAGGAAAAACAAAGATGAAGGAGGCAGGGCTGTGCTTTTCACAAACCCAGGCTGCAAGCTGAGCAACGCTGGGGCTTGGATGCTTTCACAGAGGTATTGTGTTATAGAAAGATGATTATATTGCATCGTCCACTTCTTTGAAAAAGAAACATCTGGCAATGTGGTTTCTAATAGGTAAGAAGGAGATCAAAAGTCACAAGTAGCCTGCTGCCTGCTCTATCCTGTTTGCACACTTCATGTGTCCCTCAGTCAGCCTGGGAAGCTGTAACAAGCCCCGTCTGTTTCCGCCAACAGCTGTTCCTCCATGCATCTCACACTGCTCATACCTGTGCTCAGAAAAAGCCTACCTCTTGTGGCATGTTTCTCCTATAGGCTGCTTCCCAGAAGCCAATGGTCATGACTCAAACCTGACAGGCTTAAGCAAAACTTGAACTGAGGCAGGATCATTGTGGTGACTCTCAATTCTGGGTCCAGATCTGTCCTACTTTGAATGAGCTCTTGTGAGACATCCACAAGGGAGCCCCTGCCCTGCATTCCACCAGACAATAGCACCTTGCCTTTGTCACCGGAAAGTGGCTCTCTCAGTGCTCTGCTAGCCCAACAAGTGTGGAGAATCACAATGGTGTCTTTATCTATCTCCCTTGAGCCAAGAGCTGTAGTTCCTCATCTTTCCATCACCAAGATTTCTTTTGCACAGGCTACAACATCATGTCCAGCATGAACAAAGGGTCAAATCTCCAGCTTTGAGTTCCAAGTTATAGCATTGATAGCACTGAGTTTTCACTTTAAGAGCCAGGTATTTGTGAAAGAAATACTTAGGGGTCGAAGGGAGTGGGTTTCAAGATCTTAGTTTGAATACCAAGAGCGTAGCATTTAAACAATAAGCCAGAGGGTAGGGAAGGATGTGTGTTGATGCAACAGACAATTTTCCACCACACAGAGGAGATTCTGGGCTGAGGAAAGGGGTCTGGAGAGAGAAGTGTTTCCATACTGGCCAGGGCATGTGGGCTACCAGGTGTCCATGGGGTGTCTCTGAATTACAAAAAACACTTCTTCCTCAAGACATATGACTTCAATTTTCCAGAAAATCATCATAATAAATGTCCAAATCAATGATGTCCATGATGTGAATAGGGCTCCCTTAGGTGTGCCGCTGTTGCGCAGTGCATAACCATTTCGTGAAGGCTGGGGGGCACACGCTGTTCCTTGCCTGCTCCCTTGGGTAAGTGCTCAGCTGTGGCAGGAGAAAACTGAAGTTCTTCGGTAGGCCTGGCTCCTGAGCACAGAGGGGAGCTGTGCCCTGCTTGCTCTCATAAATCTCTGAAAATTGGCAGCCTCTGTGTGCCCCCGACCAGCACACAGCTGCAGTAGAGAGGAAGCTGGCAGCTGGCCTTCTAAGCAGAGCTAGGTCTGAGAGGAACGTCACTCCACCACCTCAATTCATGGGACCTCCAAGAAATCCAGAGAGGTACTAAAGGCAGCTGAGGATTGCAAGCCTGCAAAGCTACTATGGAGTAGCTTGGTTCCAGGCAAGCTGGGACCAAATCTGGAGAGGAAAATGCTGAGCTTCTGGGGAACACATGCCATGTGTAGCCTGTGCTTAAGAGAACTGATGCCCTCCCTGGATGCCAGGATGATGGAGAAGCCCCTCAAGGACGTAGATCACAGCCTGAGAGCAGTGAAGGGACAGGTGGGGGTGGGGGAGGACTATATTTGACAGTGATTGAATGACCTTGAATCGGCAAGATTACCCTTTCCCCTATTTATTTTGTTCTAGATTAAAGACCATTATATTTTTTGACCATTTGAATCTTGTAACTATGTGAATATCATGCCTGCCACAAAACACTCATTATGTATTTCTCAAGTGTCTACTCTCCACTTTTCACCTCTCTTGCTGCTGCAGGCTAGGAATTCAGATTTCATGGTCAGCCCCAAGAGGGACATTTAACTTTGTAAAACTTCAGACTTTTGCTTTTTAACTGTGGACTTTTCCCATTTCTTTTATCCAGTCTGTTCTCACAGAGTAGTGGTAAAAATTTTTAGAAGCAACATAGTTGTTTAAGAAATTGGAATAAAAGGAAGTATTGATAGTAACCAAATTATGTTCTCAACCTGTAATGGACAACAGAGGACCTTTTCCCAGGCACGTGTCCAATGTGACAGTGAGGAAGTGGCAGGCACAGGAAGGAGGGCACCTTTATCACAACAGTCCTGGGACTTGAAATCCTGGAGATCTTAATGGTGGGAAGATGAAGGTGTTCTCCATTGAATGCAATTCTCCAAAAGTGAGAGTGATTTGGATAAAGTATGGAGTTTATAGTATGTACTGTTTAACTTGAGTAATAAAATATGAAATGTTTCATTTCGGAGGCTTATATTTAATCTTAACAACTTCAAAATTTAGATTCTTCCTGAAAATGAGTAGTTTAACTCCTTGCTCTACCTAAGCAGCAGCTTTAAAACAATTCAGAGCCTTTATATAATCTAGCACTGGCATCATGTTCTGTGGGACTGTTTCATAATAATAATAATAATGGCTAACATTTATTGAGCATTTACTTATGTCAGGAACAAGTGTAATGACTCTATATAAATTAGCTCATTTAATTCTTGCAACCCTATGAGAAAACTACCATTATTTTCATTATGCAGATGCAGTAACTGAGGCATTGACAGACTAAATAAGTTCACACAGCTGTGAGTTTAGAGCCCATTTCTAAACCGCTCTAATTTCATATTTAAGTTTGATCTTTAATAAACTGTAAAACTCGTTGAAGCTAGGGATTGTCTTCTATCCCTACTGCCTAGCATAGTGGGCAGAGAATAGGCAACAAATAAATTATTACTGACTTAATTTGGTTTATAGAAATAACATGGAAATAATATAGGAATTCTGCCATCATCTGTCCTCTTTGTGGATCTAACATAAACCCTCTCAGTTTATAACTAGTTTGACAAAAGAATCCTACTATGGCCATTTCATTCTGATTTCTGGTGGACTATTATTTCTCTAAGAAAATTCATCTAGATATTATAAAAAATACAATCATAAATATATTTATTTATAATATAGAAATAAAATATATATTTTGGCTAGAACCAAAGCTTTGATTTGACCTCTCTGAAGTACATCAACACTACCTTTTGATTTATTGGAAGGATTTTTGTTTTTACCAAGGCCTAAAGTCTACTTTCAAAACAAATATCTGATAGGAATAATTCATGCTATGTGTGCTATATATTTATTCCTGAGAAGCTGAGTGATTAACTGACTCAAATTTAAACTGCACTTCAGAAGTTTGTTTCTTAAAGGTACTCTATATTGAACCATTTATAAAAGAACCAAAAAAACCCCTCATACTTGAGATACTTTTGTAAATCTATTTAAGTTACACCTGTGTCAGTCTCCTCCAAAAAGATCTGGTGTTCCCAGTCTGACTCCCTAGCAATGATGGCCACCTCACAAGGTGACCTTGTTCAGCCTTCTCAAGTCAGTTAGACCTTTGGCTAAGTGAAGATTACCTCCTCGGACTGACTGTCAGAGGAGTTGTGTAGTTTCTTCTAGCAGGCTCTTCTTGGGGTCCCTTTCAGAACACAACCATCCTCACTTTCAAGTTCCTGGGTGAGCCATGAAAAAGGAAAAAACAAAAAGGGGGCTGGAACCATCCACCTCTGCTTCCCTTTCTCTGCTGTCCCTTTCCCAGCTGACTCGCGGAGAGCCTTCACCTGTAAGCTCAATGAAGTGTGTTAGTCATGGCATTCGCTACAACCTTTCTCCATCCTCTGGGGCATGGAATTCAGTTTCGTCCAGGACCCAGCAGCCTAGCCACAGCTGCTAGGCTCCTGGGTGCCATCTGTAGCTCCACCCCCACCCCCATGCTTCCTTTCCACTTACCTGAATCTAGCGTGCTGAGGGAGCTTTGGGGTCTGGGCATCTTCCGAGTTAAAACACAAGCTCCCTCCCAGCCAAGGAACTTCTGTGCCAGCCTGAGAAGACCTAAGCAGGGGCCCAGTGGCTGGTTTCCTCTGAACTGGGCTTTCTTTGCCATCAGTGGTGATACCTGAGACTTAGAAATGAGCTTGAAAGAAAGAGTGATCTTGAGGCGGAGCAAAATGGCAGACGAGAAACACTGCCAGACAGAGTGTCTCTGCAGAAAAGACAGCTTCTAGAAGATATTAGAAGAAAGAAGCAAGCAGATGACCATACATCGGATGGGGGTCAGAAGGAGGGGTACCAGAGACTACGGGAGACTCCACGGGAGGAGGTTGCAGAGGAGAATTGGGAGAAGAGACCTCCCGAGCCAGCAGCTTGTAGACCAGCGACAAGGGTAGATGGAGCAGTTAACTTCCCCTGCCTTGCATCTCGGACTGCTGGTGGGCTCCCCAG